>CM060694.1:2907858-3069102 GCA_030686995.1 Artemisia argyi | reverse complement strand
AATATTTTACAACTTTTACAACTTCGTCATATTTTATTTTATCGCGTCATAATTTATTTTTAGTTAACTCGGTACCCGGTATCACCTAAAACTAATAATATCTACCTAAACTACACCTAAAAGTCCAAGATTTCATATCATTTTCTTCCTACCTTTGAAATTTTCGCCCCCCCCCATGCCTCATTTCCCTATTTTATGGATCTTGCCTCATTAGTCTAAATATATATACTCCTTTCACCAAAATATCTTTCATTTACACATAACAACTAGCCAAAAACTCTTTCTTCCTTCCTCTCTTGCTCCATGATCGGCCAAGGAAAGAAACACCAAGAAGATCCATAAACTTTTCAAGATCAAGTGTTTAATCAAGTCATAGTATTGATCTTGTTAAGGTTTTGAAATAAAAACCTCAAGATTATTAAGTTTTCTTGCTCAAAAATCCTCAAATCTTCAAGTAAGTTACCAACAATTTTTCTTACTCTTTTAAACATCTACTTCATATATTTTCTTGATCTAGTAACAAAAACATGCAAATATATTATGATCCATACCACTTATTGTTTATTTTTAGTTTATAAACATAGATCTATAATTTTTACTAGTAATCTCATGAGATCCACCAAGATTGGTGATGTTTAGGACCCCATGACACCCTAAGAAGGTGTATGGTAGGATTGGGTATTTGTGAAGTTGATTTGAGATAGTTTTGGTTAAGCCTTGAACTAGAAAAGTTGATTTTCCAAACTATATATAAGGTTCTGTCCATTTTTGCAAAATCTGGAAAAATCAGTGGGTTCTGGGTAACTTTGGACCAAAGATTTAGAAAATACATTCCGAGACGAAACTATGGCCGAAAACGGGGATAAAATCCGAGTTACGACGAAAAAGTTATGATATTTCCAATATTAACGACGAAAACTATTTTCTGAAAAATTACTTGCTGTCCCACGATTTTCATGGACTGTTTCGAGGCCTAAAACTTGATCTAGCCGTCCCGACTTATCAAAAATATATTAGTATGCCATCCCACGATTCCGGGGATATAAAGAACGTAGAAAACGAGCTTATAACGAAAAAGATACAAGCGTTTGAACTTAGACGAATATATATATTTTCCATCAGCTTTTCTATTACACTTTTTGCCGCAAAACTGTCTTTGCGAGACACCACCTTCTCGGCTGTTTTTCTTCATGATCGGATCAATTTGAGTCCGAGCCGTAGTTTTATGAAATCAAGATCTTCCAACAAGCTTTTCAAATCAGTTGGCCGTTCGTCGAATAGACTTATAACGAATAAACTACGACCTCATCTATATACCCGATAAACTATATATATTTTGACAGCTTTTACTATAATGAAATTTTCTAAGTGTTGAACATAATACTTTCAAGTAACAACAATAAGAGTCGATTTTCTCATCGATCGAGACCCGTATCGCCAAAAGTTAAATGACACGACTTCAAGATATTGTTACAAGGTTTTCAAAAACACCGAGTTTCATCACTAACCCTTAACGTACAACATTTCGCGACTTGTTTTGCGAGGCCATTTTGGGCATATTTTCAAGTTATGAAAATGTTATTTTTGCGACGAAAACCTTATATTTGCCGATAAGACACCAAACAAGGATCGTGGAGTACCGTTTCAACCTATTTCCATGAAAAGTGATTATTAACCTAACGAGACGTCAAAAACGTATTTGTCGACGATAAACGTTATTTTCAAAACTAATGAGTGGTATCGATAACATACGTATTTGCATGTGTAGCATTACTTCAATTCTTACATTAGATCATACCATTCATATTAGGTTGCGGTTAGAGATCGTGCCTCATTTCTATGTATTCATTGTTGTCATCGTAGCTATCGCACCAGGTGAGTTCATAACCCCTACTTTTACTTGTTTTACAACTGTTTTGGGGGAAGATACATGCTCCTTACTAATTAAATTCAATGCTTGTTTTACTTGAACGCGATTCATTTTCTCAAACATTACTGGATGGTTGAAATACTTGATTTATTACTTGAATACATTATGAATTACTTGTTCCATCCTTGATTACTTTCTTATGAAAACAAGTTCTTGCTTTTGCGGATATAAATATAAAACTGTACTTTGCCTGAGTTACCTATTACTGCCACTGAAGTCCCCTTTATCATGAACCGTTAATTACATGCGTGGTGAGCGCGAATGCTGTGGATAGATCTATTTGGGTTGACACCCCGTCCGAGTTGGTCGCGCCAACCTGTCAAACGGACGCATATCATTCGGATTATTTCCGAGTGTCTGGCAAACACTTATTGGGGCATTTTATGCTTGATTGCATACGATTACGTCGAGCTTTGGGGTCATGAGCTTTAGGCACTGTATACCTTATTTTAGCTTTGACATGGTATTTGTTATATTGTCTTGCTAATGAAAATCCCGTGTTCCGCAAATGACTTGTTTACTTAAACATATTACTTTTGGCAGTGGGTTGTAAACACACAGGTTACAAGTCTCTTATGGCGGGACTTGTAACTGAGTGGATTTACGATGCCTTTGCTGGGAAATACTTGATTTCTGGAAAATACTTGTTTACCGAAATACTTGTTTACTGGAAATACTTGATTACGGGAAAAATACTTATTACTAAAATCTATGAACTCACCAACCTCGTGTTGACGTTTTAGCATGTATTTTCAGGTTCTAAGCAATGGCACGCTATTGGAGGTTTTGGCAGGGCATGGCATGGTCATAGAAGACTCTGATTATTTAAATGGGGACCGTTTTAAACTATTTAAAGGGCTTACTTCCGCACTACTTTTAAAAATGTAAATTCAACATTTTTGATTAAGCTATTTTATTCTAAATGAGTCAAGTGAAAACCATTTTTGAACTTGTGTTGTAATACCAATTGAGTTACACCCCAGCTACTTGTATGCTTCCGCTGGACCCGATTCTGGGGGTGTGACAGATTGGTATCAGAGCTTTGGCTATAGCGAACTAAGTGTTTTTAAAACCTAGACTATAGCTACTTTTTACGAAAACTTAACCCTATGACCGTCACGTGCCTGCCTGCCAAGATGATGCCTCATTTGTAGTTTGTTGCTGACTTAGGTGATGAGATTTGTGTCTCATTATCTGATATACTATATTCATTTATCATAGTTGATTACTATAACTATCTTTCATAAAAGCATGTTCATGTATCATATATTTCATCGCGTTATGTTTTTCCTTGCATAGTTTCATCATTTGACCTCGAGTTTGGTCACCTGCTTTTGTCTTTCAGAATGTCTTGGTACTTGTGAAGGACATGGTATTAGTATAACTGAGCTGAGTATTTTAAAATTCATGGAACCTCGGTGGAATATAGACTGGTCATCTATATTCGACCCGGGATAGTGAGATATAGGCTGACCACCTATGTCTGACTCAGAAGTGAATTTTGCAACACTGAGAATGGTTATAATAAGATTATGTCTGGATTGAATTCTCAACTCATTTCTAAATGTTTCATTCATGTGTGTGTATACTCTCGTTGTTGGAACCTTCATACTTTTCATCACATCGTAAACCACCGATTGGAAGCATGTCAGCTAGTCATTTTATTTCATGAACTTTCATATTTATGCACAATACACTCATATCACAGTATTTTCTTTTGTCACAATCTCATTTTGTTGCAGTTGTCACAGTCTCTTCCCTTCTCACCAACACTATCATTTATTTTCCCCACCCCCATATATACAAAGAATTAGGTGACACTCTATAGATTCCGACGTCACTCATCCCTCACTACTCCCTATATTGATAAGTGGATATTATCAATGACCTCCCTAGGAAAGACTTTCCATACCTTCTATGAGGAGGATACCTCGGTACAGTAAGACCATTCAAAACTCAATAGAAACCGCAAGATATCACAAAACCATTCGAACCACTATCACTGGCCTGATCACCAAAAATTCTACCATCTAGAAAGTATTGGTTTGACTGAATTACAGGATTTGTTTCGATACGAGTGCTCACTAAGCCACACCATAGAGATAAATCCAACCTCTTAACCAAGACTATAAATTGAACATGTCCTCACCAATAGACTTTATTCGAACATGTTAGATACCTATGCATTTGTGCAGACATACCTACCTGGCTATTTTATCCTCTTAATACTTTCACTTTAAAATGGATTTTTCTCCAAACTACCGTTATACAAAACATATATCTTGTAAGAAATACTTTTTCTGATGCACTTATTTTGACAAGCAAATTCCTTTTGGCTAATCTTTTACAAAACTATTGAATATTACAAAATTTCAAACATCGATCTTTGGTAAACCATATTATCCACCTTATGTTGAAAATTTTCCTATATTGCATAACTACTAAATTTTGAAACATCAAGAAGGATGTTACCTAAAAAGCTGTTTGCCTAAACTTGTAGATTCATTTATTCAGGAAAGGTTTATGAACAAAACACAATCTCAAAACAAACTTTAAAAATCAATCACTATATTACCTCACTTATACCTTTAGGAGTTTGTGAGTTGATGACCTATAACTTGGGGAAAATCTTAGTAACGGAGACTAAGCACTGTAGGTGGAGAAAGACTCAATTCCTGACATCCTGCGAAGGATCACAACCTTATCCTAATCTATTATTTTCAACAACACCCTTTTACGGATTTAACCCTGTAAGGCTTTCAAAACAAGATTCATGATACTCATTTCAATTATTCCTAATAAAGGAATTTGATTCACCCCAACTCCTAGCGATTTCATTAAGATCTCTTTGGAACCACACCACCTATCATCTGTAGACCAATGGTCAGAATTTGAGATTGATTCAAACATAGGGAGATATGCCCAAATCGGGTGTGATTGACACTAGAAATGGTTGGATTAACCGTTTGCCATAAACCAAATTCAGTTGCAACCATAGTTATCGCGGCGAGCGTAGAGACTACACCATTTGAAGCACTCTATGGTTGTAGTGCCAACATCCATTGACGGATCAAAACTTGGAAAAGCCCAATTCACTAGTCCAGTAAGCATTCATGGAATAACCAGGATTTTCCTGCAAATCAAGAATCAGTTACAAATTCGATAAGTTGTAAACCCTTATAATTTCAACTTCGTGGTAGAGCCATGCTGAAAGTTCTGCCTAGGAAAGGCATAATACCATTCAGAAAACTTCATAAAATTAAAATCCGATATACACTGAACTATTTACGATTTCTGACAGAGTAGGCTCAGTGGCCGTCAGACTTAAACCTTGTTAGAGCTCAATAGCTTACACGATTATATCATCATCTTTTCACCAATTCAACTTCAGAGACCAACACAAACTGAACTTCGGGACGAAGTTCCTTCTAAGGGGGTGAGACTGTAACAACCCGCATTTTCAGGACATTTCTCCTATTCACTATTCATCAGTTACTATTCACCGGTCACTATTCATCATTTTCGGAGTCAGTTTGTGATTCCGAGAAGCGTTCAGAAATTTTACTATTCATGTGACACTATTCATTTCCGGAGGGAAATCACTATTCACGATTTCCGTTCATTTCATCGTAAACTGAGTTTACGGGTCTTCCAATTCGCGTAACCAATGTGGTTTGGCTGCAAATTCATGCATCCTTCATTTATGACATCTCATATAGACTGGAGTAGTCTATATATATCATTAGTAACATCATCAGTACTTTAGGCCCTACACGGATATGCATTATTTTCATTTACGTATGTTTAATTTGTAATTAACGTTACCACTCAGTTTTTACTACGAACGTATACCCAATACTCCCGACTACGATTCTAATATATTTTCATACTCATTATAATAATATAAAAATTATATTATTAATTTACCCGGTGTTTTGAAATCAATTACTATATTTCACGGTCGGAGCTTATAACTCCGTCGGTTTGCGAAATTTCAACACGATAATTATTTTAACACCGATTATCATCAGGAATAATATTTTACAACTTTTACAACTTCGTCATATTTTATTTTATCGCGTCATAATTTATTTTTAGTTAACTCGGTACCCGGTATCACCTAAAACTAATAATATCTACCTAAACTACACCTAAAAGTCCAAGATTTCATATCATTTTCTTCCTACCTTTGAAAATTTTCGCCCCCCCCCATGCCTCATTTCCCTATTTTATGGATCTTGCCTCATTAGTCTAAATATATATACTCCTTTCACCAAAATATCTTTCATTTACACATAACAACTAGCCAAAAACTCTTTCTTCCTTCCTCTCTTGCTCCATGATCGGCCAAGGAAAGAAACACCAAGAAGATCCATAAACTTTTCAAGATCAAGTGTTTAATCAAGTCATAGTATTGATCTTGTTAAGGTTTTGAAATAAAAACCTCAAGATTATTAAGTTTTCTTGCTCAAAAATCCTCAAATCTTCAAGTAAGTTACCAACAATTTTTTCTTACTCTTTTAAACATCTACTTCATATATTTTCTTGATCTAGATTATAAAAACCTCAAGATTATACGTATATATATATATATATATATATATATATACGTATATATATATATATATATATACGTATATATATATATATACGTATATATATATATATATATATATATATATATATATATATATATATATATATATATATATATATATATATATATATATATATATATATATATATATATATATATATATATATATATATGTATACACGTATATATATATATATATATATATATATATATATATATATATATATATATATATATATATATATATATATATATATATATATATACATACGTATATATATATATATATATATATATATATATATATATATATATATATATATGTATGTATATATATATATACGTATATATATATATATATATATATATATATATACATATGTATAAATATATATACGTATATATACATACGTATATATATATATATATATATATATATATATATACGTATATATATTATACATACGTATATATATATATACATACGTATATATATATATATATACATACGTATATATATATATATATATACACGTATATATATATATATATATATATATATATATATATATATATATATATATATATATACATACGTATATATATATATATACATATATATATACGTATATATATATATATATAGATATATATATATATATACATATACATACGTATATATATACATATATATATATATATATATATATATATATATATATATATTTATATATATATATATATATATATATATATATATATATACTATATATATATATATATATACGTATATATATATATACGTATATATATAAGTATGTATATATATATATATATATATATATATATATATATATATATATATATATATATATATATGTATACATACGTATATATATATATATATATATATATATATATATATATATATATATACATACATACGTATATATATACATATATATATATATATATATACATATATATATACATATGTACATATATATATACATATGTATATATATATACATATGTATATATATATACATACGTATATATATATACGTATATATATACCATATATGTATATATATATATGTACGTATGTGTATATATATATATACGTATGTATATATATACGTATGTATATATATATATATATATATATATATATATATATTATACACATATATATATATATATATATATATATATACATACATATATATATACGTATGTATATATACGTACGTATATATATATATATATATATATATATATATAATATATATACAATGAGAAAACAATTTCGAAAACAATAAATCAACAATCACTTGTTACAAATGTGGAAAAGTTGGTCATTTTGCAAATAAATGCAGAGTAAAAAAGAAAATTAATAATTTTAATATTGATGAAGAAATTAAAGATAGTTTTAAAGAAAATTCTTTTAAACTCAGAATCAGAAAATGAAAACTCTTCTGATGATTCGGAAAATTCAGATTTTGAAATGAATTGTAATTGTTTAGAAGAAGAAGATTTTGTTTCAGAAAATGATTATTCTGAAAATTCTGATAATCCAGATATGGAAATTGATAAAATTCAGGCTCAATTTGAAGATTTAAAAATAAATGTTTTAACCAGTGAAACATTAGAACTTTTGAAATTAATAAAAGATGATATAAGAAATAAGATTATTGAACAATTTTCTAGGCCTATTGATGAAAAGATTCAAGATGATACTCCATATTCTATGGTAGAAGTAAATAAAATGCTTAAACAAAGACAAAAAATTGATACTTCTGTTACACTTAATAATTTATTAGAAGAAGTTAATAATCTTAAAAAAGAAATTGATGATTTAAAAAATAAGAATAAAATTTTTAATAATAGAATAGCTAGTCTGGAAAAAGAAAAATCTTTGGTCGAAATTAATAAAAATGATGAAATTATTGAAAAAGAGGATTTTCTTCAAACTTTAGAGATGATAACATCTCAAAATGGTGGATAAAAGTAATTTTACTTATTAATAATACTGAAATTAAAGAATTTACTGCTTTAGTTGATAGCGGAGCAGATCTAAATTGCGTTAAAGAAGGATTAATTCCTACAAAATATTTTGTAAAAACATCACATTCAGTTGGTACTGTGAGTGGTGAAAAAATACAGATTAATTATAAGCTTCAAAATGCAAAAATTTGTAAAAATAATGTTTGTATACCTACAAATTTTATACTAGTAAAAAATATGACTAATCAAATTATTCTAGGAAATCCTTTTATAAATAAGATATTTCCTCTTAAAAAGGTTGATAAAAATGGAATTACTGGTACTTTTAATGGTAAAAGTATAACATTTGAATTTATAACTCAACCTGTTACCAGAATGCTTTCAGAATTAAGAGATCAAATTATGATGAAAAACAAACAAATATGTTTTCTTAAAGAAGAAATAAATATGTGGACTATTGAAGAAAAATTAGAAAATCCTAAATTAAAGGAAAAAATACAAATGATTGTAAACAAATTCTCTCTAAAAATTTGTAATGATCATCCAAATGCTTTTTGGAATAGAAAAAAACATATTGTTAGTCTTTCATATGAAGAAGGATTTTCTGAAAATAATATTCCTACTAAAGCTAGACCTGGTCAAATGAAACCTGAATTATTAGATTTATGTAAAAAAAGAAATAGCTTCTTTATTACAAAAAAGATTAATAAAGCCTTCAAAATCTCAATGGTTTTGCACTGCTTTTTATGTTAATAAGCATTCAGAACAAGAAAGAGGGGTTCCTAGATTAGTTATAAATTATAAACCTCTAAATAAAGTTTTAAAATGGATTAGATATCCTATTCCTAATAAAAAAGATCTTCTAGATAGACTTTATAATGCAATTATATTTTCAAAATTTGATTTAAAGTCAGGATACTGGCAAATCCAAATTAATGAAGAAGACAGATATAAAACTGCTTTTAATGTTCCCTTTGGACAATATGAATGGAATGTTATGCCATTTGGTCTTAAAAATGCACCTTCTGAATTTCAAAAAATTATGAATGATATTTTTAATCCATTTAGTGATTTTATAATTGTTTATATTGATGATATTTTAGTATTTTCAAAAAATATAGAATCCCATTTTAAACATCTAGATATATTTGAAAAAATTATTATTAATAATGGTCTAGTTATTTCAAAACCAAAAATGATGATTTTTCAAAAAAAGTCAGATTTTGGGCCATAATATAGAAAAAGGACAAATTATTCCTATTAATAGAAGTATTGAGTTTGCATCTAAATTTCCAGATATTATACTGGATAAAACTCAATTACAAAGATTTTTGGGAAGTTTAAATTATATTTCAGCCTTTTATAAAGATTTAGCTAAAGACACAGCTATTTTATATGAAAGATTGAAAAAGATTCCTTCACCTTGGACTGAAAAACATACTCAGGCAGTCCAGAGAATTAAGACAAAAGTTTCTAGTCTTCCTTGCTTATCCTTAGCAAACCCGAATTGGGAAAAAATCATAGAAACTGATGCCTCAGATATTGGGTATGGTGGAATTTTAAAACAAGTAAATTCAGAAAATAAACAAGAAATTTTAGTAAGATTTCATTCTGGAAAATGGAATAATGCCCAGAAGAATTACGCTACTGTGGCGAAAGAAATTCTTTCCATAATAAAATGTGTTTTAAGGTTCCAAGAAGATTTATATAACCAACACTTTATAATTAAAACAGATTGTCAAGCAGCTAAGTTTATGTTTAATAAAGATTTTAAACATGACGTCTCTAAGCAAATGTATGCTAGATGGCAAGCTCAATTAGCCCCATTTGATTTTTACAATAGAATATAAAAAAGGGAAAGATAATATTCTTCCTGATTTTTTAACCAGAGAATTTTTGCAGTCATGATTCCTCGAGGACGAGGAGGAAGAGGTAGCCACCTTTATAGGGGTGGAAGAACAGGAGGAGCCAACAATATATTGGTTCAACATGGAAACAACAGGCTAATAGCCAGTAATATTGCTGAATCAGCATCTTCAATTTCAGGTCCAAATGATCCATTATATGGAGAATTTTTGGAATTCATAAAAAATAAAAAAGGAAATAGTCCTTCTTATGCCAATGCTCTCGTTGAAGAAGAAAATGAAGATTCTCATGAATATTGCCAGTCTCCAAATAAGGAAAGAATCATATTTCTTGAATATCAAGATGTTATAAGATATTTTGAAGGAGGAAATGATCCATGGATTTTGATGTCCAGATATCTTGATAATGCTCCTTGTGTGGCATATGCGTACAAATCAAGATCATATTATGAGAATATACTCATATCAACAGGATCAATTGAAGTCAGACATTTTACTGACCAAAACAGTAATATTTATAATTTTAGTAAAGTATTAATAAAGCAGGTTATATCTGCAGAAGAATGGGGGCTGAGTACTCTAAAAGAAAAGGAATTTATACATCCTATTCAAAAAATTGCTTTGAAATACAATTACTGGGATTATGTTGAAAGTTTTAATAAAACCTTTTTATATATTAATCCCAAAAAGAAACATTCTTGGTTTTTTAAAGTTTGCCCCAAGATTTTTAATAAAACTTTACCAAATTGGTTCATAGACTGGTGGATTTCATATGGTCCCTCAATTCAAATCCTTCCAGAACCATATAAGGGTTTATATGTGGAATGGATCGATGTTTCTCCAAAGATCATAGACATGATAACAAAAAATAATGGTGCTAAGGAAATTATTCCTTCATTATTATTTTTTATAGAATTTTCTATCCCATGGATATGGAAATGGGCTCCAGAAGTAGATTATGCTTCTGACCAAATTCCTCAATTAAAAAGAATATTTTTTACAAAATTTTGGAAAAAAAATGGTTTGGAAAGATCCTGAAAATGGAGGAGAAATATACTCCAAAGAAACAATTGATTTAATAAAAAGAACAACTGCTGAATATAAAGCTCAATATGAGTTCAGAAAGAAGAAGGATAATCCAACTCCTTACCAGCAAATTGTGGACAAATTAAAGATCCAAGGAAGAGGAAATATTTCCAAAGAAGAAATTTTGGAAGTATACCTTAAAGAAATTAAAGAAGACTTGATAAAGAATTTTGATTATCAGCCATCAGACTCCTCAATGAAGACTTTATCAGAGGATGAAAATCAATATAACTGCTTAGCAGGAGAATCCCAGCCAGAAGATACCGAAGAAATACCTTTGGAAGATATATTTGAAGAAATTAAAAATACGGTTGTTAAACGTATTTCTAAAGGAGAATCTTCCTCAGAAAAGCAAAAGATGGGAGAATAAATCCAGGAGCCAATAATTGCCCTTTGTCGGCCATTTTAATAATGATGTAAGCAATGATGTCTGTAATAGTAGTCTTCCCTTCTATATAAAGAAGGCTCATAGAATATAGAGGGCATCACTCTCTCACTACCACTTGTAATATTTTTCATTCTCTCTAATCGTCCGACTACTTGTAATAAAGTTTGGTGTAATAAGTTTGGAATAAAAAGAATCGTCCGACTAAATCCCTCTTTGTAAGTTTTCTTTTTAATTCTATTTTGTTTAATCTTAAAATAATGGCAGCTTAGATTCTTATGTTGAATAACATTAAGCAAATATATAACTAGACTCCATGAATCTTATATTATTTTAAAGCTTTGTTATGTTTAAATATATCAGCCAATCAAAGTCTGGGTCGATAACAAGCCCATACAGATGTTGTGGTAACCATGTCATAGTCGTGATCCAGCCCTGTTTAGCCGATTGAATGGCGTGTTAAGGGTATTTTATCATTGACTGACTTGTGGTTGATTGACTGTGGTTTGAATCAATTATCTTGGGATCTTATCGTAAAAAGAATCCTTATGACTGGATTTGGGTTCATATATTTGAACATACCTGGGCCTTCTAATGGTATCAGAGCCATGGACAATAGGAATATATTTGTTTAAAGTTATTCAACATAATTTTAATTAAAAAATGTTAAATCTTTTTAAAAGAAATAACAGATCTGTTAAAAACAGTATGACTGAGGAATATGAAATTCCCAGAAATTTAGATCTATTAAATAAATGGACAATTCCTAAAGTCCAACCAAAAGTTTTATATGAAATTGGAACATTTGAAGAATTAGGGTTTGTTCAGTTAGTAAAAACTACTGAAGAAACAATAACTCTTGATAATAATGAAATGGTAATAAAATTATTAAATGAAAGAGATCTTCAAAAATATCGTCAAAATTATAATTATTTACATATAGGTTTAATACAAGTTGCATTTAAACCCTTAACCTTACAAGGGTTACCAGAAAGTTTTTTAGCTGTTTTAAGAGATGGTCGTAATAGAAATTGGCAACAATCTTTGATTGGAATTATTCAATCTAGCCTGGCTCATGGTCCAGTCTATTTTAATGTTTATCCTAATTTACAATTATCTTTATCTGATGTTAATATACTTGAAAGTTTAACTTTAAATGTTAAAACTCATGGATATGATTATATGCCTGGTTCTGAATTAATATGTATTTGTTATAGAATATATTTTAAACCCCTTACTACTATGAATCCTAAATGTAAAAGGTTTAGTAAAAATAATGAAACTATTTTAATAGAAAGTAATTTAGATATGTCTAAAATATCTACACGAAAAATTATAAAATGGAATGAAATTGAATTTCCTGAAAATTGGCTTTTAGAAGGAGCTATACCTCCTCAACCAAAAATTAATAGTAATCTTACTAATGTCTTACAAACTACTGATGGAACTGTTAAAATAAAGTTTGAACCAGAAGATTTAGATAATGCTAATGCTTTAATAAGAAGAACAAGGTCTAATAGATCTGTATTTTCGAGTCATCTTGATTATGAGGTTAATATACCTTCTACAGCTAGGGCATCCACTTCTCAAATAAGAGAGGAAAGTTTTCCCCAAAAAATTGAAAATTTGACCATTAGAAATAATATTGTTCAAGGAAATTATAATGATGAGGATAATATTACTCCTTCTGAAATGAATTTTTCTTGTTAAATGGATAGTAAAGAAAAAATTGATTTTTCTCCTGGTTCTTCAACCAGAATGATTATCTCCCAAGAATTTAAGTTACCCAAATGGGAACCTTTTAGAAAATGGTTTTTTGAAAATTATTCAAAAGAAGATTTGAAGAATATGCAAGAAAAATTTTATAATCATTTATCACAAGTTAATAAAACTGTTTATTTTGTTCCATGGTTTATTAATAATTATCTAATTGATTACATATCAGTTTTGGAAAGAGATTATAAATTAATAAATGGTCAAAGTTCTAAACAAGTTTTTCCTCCACAACAACCTTTTATGATAAATAAAGAAGATGTTCATATGCATTTTTCAGCTTTTCAAAAATTATTTGAAAATGAAACTATATCTATTACTACTGGTCATGTTAATCAGTTAATACAACAACAAAACTTTTCTAGTATTTATCTAATAGTTTTGGGAGAGCAAATATTTTCTATTCATAATAGAATTGAAACTCTTATAAATCAAATAAATCAGTTAAAAAATGAGAAACAAAAAACAATTAAAGATAATAATGAGGCTAGTTGTTCACAAGCAGTTGCTAGTATTCAACCACCTCCTGAAGTTAAAGATTTTAAATTAAAATCAAACTTAGAATTACAAAAATTAATAGAAAATCAAATAAAAGAGTTAAAATTGAATAATATTGATAATAATTTATCAGATGAAGAATATAAAGAAAAAATTAATATCAATAAAATGGAAGGATATAATAGTAAATATGCCAATAAACCTTCTCAAAAACTATATTATTATCCTAGACCCACACCTCAAGATGTTCTCCATGAAGAACAGGAATATGTTATTAATAATAGTTATAGCGGTAAAAATATTTATGAATGGAATATTGATGGTTATACAGAAAGACAAATTTATAACTTAGTACATCGCATGATGATGTACTCTACTATTGCTAAAAATAATGGTAATAATGATAAAACTGTTGCAAATATGATTGTAGCAGGTTTTACAGGCCAATTAAAAGGATGGTGGGATAATTATCTTAGAATTCAAGATAAACAAACAATTCTTAATACAGTAAAAACAGAAGATGGTGTTGAAAAGCCTAATGCAGTTTATACATTAATTGTTAATATAATTGAACATTTTACTGGAAGATGGTCTGATAATTCCGAAAATATTAGAACTCTTCTTAATGGGTTGAAATGTTCCACTTTAACTTCTTTTAGATGGTATAAGGATAATTTCCTTAGTAGAGTTATGGAACTTCCTGACTCTAATACTACCCATTGGAAGTCAAAATTTATAGATGGTTTACCTAATTTATTTGCGGAAAGGGTAAGAAATACTCTAAGAAAAGATGAAGCAACTATTAATTATGATAATTTTACTTATGGCAAATTAATAGGAACTTGTATCCAAGAAGGTTTGGCTTTATGTAATGAAATAAAGCTAAATCAACAAATTAAAACCCAAAATATTAATGAAAGAAAACAATTAGGTCATTTCTGTGATCAGTTCGGAATGACTTGTTCAACTTCTGTTAATAAAAAGTCTTATAAAACCTCAAAGGGAAAAGAGTTTATAAAAGATAAAATTTTTTATAAAAATCCTTCTAAATTTGAAAAAAGAAGGGAAAAAAGACAAATGAGAAAACAATTTCGAAACAATAAATCAACAATCACTTGTTACATACGTATATATATACATACGTATATATATATATATATATATACATACGTATATATATATATATATACATACGTATATATATATATATATATATATATATATATATATATATATACGTATGTATATATATATATATACGTATGTATATATATATATATATGTATATATATATATATATACATATGTATATATATATATACATACGTATATATATATATATATATACGTATATATATATATATATATATATATATATATATATATATTATATATATATATATATATATATATATATATATATATATATATATATATATACGTATGTATATATATATATATATATATATATATATATATACGTATATATATATATATATATACGTATATATATATATATATATATATATATATATATATATATATATACATACGTATATATATATATATATATATATATATATATATATATATATATATATATATATATATATATATATACGTATATATATATATATACACACATATATACGTATATATATATATACGTATATATATATATACGTATATATATACGTATATATATATATATATACGTGTATATATATATATATACATATATATATATATATATATATATATATATATATATATATATATATATATATATATATATATATATATATATATATATGTATATATGTACATCAGCATGGCATGTTGTTGCTACTATGATCAGAGGACAACCTGGTTTGGATTCAATGGACTTTGATGATCTCTACAACAATCTGAAGGTATATGAGCATGAGATGAATGGTACTACAGGTTCAAGCACACATCAGAAACCCCAAAACATTGCTTTTGTCTTCTGAAAACAGAAGCAGTACTTCCAATAAAGGTACTGCTTATCTTGTCCAAAGTACTGTTGCTGAAACACAGCATCCGTGTACAACCATAGTAACTACCATTTCATCACCATCACATACCCCCACTTTATATGATGTTCTATGTTCATTCTTTGCTCAACAAGCAACTCTACCTGTAACCTATCAAGAAGATGTCTTGCAAATTGATGATGATGTTATGGAAGAGATTGATATCAGATGGCAGGTTGCCATGATCACTACAAGGATCAAGAAGTTTATGAATAAGACAGGAAGAGGTATTTATTTCTCAGCTAAGCAGGGAATAGCATTTGATAAGTCTAAAATTTAATGCTTCAATTGTCGAAGGACTGGTCACTTTGCAAGGGAATGCAAATTTGCAAAGTATCAAGCAAACAAAATGATTGAGCCTAAGACTGAAAGAAAAGAGGTTCCCATTACTGAACCAAAACCAAAAGGTTTGGTGGCTCAAGAGAATCTATCAGAGATTGATTGGTCCAATGAGTTTGATGAAGAACCTGTAACATATTCTATGGTTGCACTGGAAGATTGGACCACAACCTTTGATGAAGAACCTGGATATGGTGCTTTGGAGTCAAGAGATGGTCTAGGAAGCTTTGATTGGAGCATGGAATTTGAAGATGATTCTGTTCAGCTTGCTATGGTAGCTAATTCACCAAGTTCATCTACTATCTCTGAGGTATGCTCTAAGTGTAATGATATGTATCAAAAGTTACTTAGTGAATATGTAACTGAAAGAGATAATTTTTAAAGGGCTAGGTCTGAGATAGCTGGTTACCAATTGACTTTAGAGTCAATGGAAACCAAGATAATAACACATGAAAACAATGAAGTAGCTTGGGCTGAAAAATATAAGCAACAAGAGTACCAAGTAAAGTTAAGTGAATGGAAGCTAGGATGTAAGGTGTCTGAACTTGAAAAAGTCACTAATGAAAGGAATAAGTTGTTAGAAAAACTTGATGTTTGGAATGAATCAGGTCTGTCACATGTTTCTTTTGTTGAGAAACAGAGAACATCAAACATTAAAACTGACCTAGGTTATGATAATGGTAGTATAGAAGGTATTCCATTTAAGAGTAAGGAACTAATTCTTTCAGAAGACACCTCAACTAGTGATGAAGAATTCATAAGTTTAGAAGAAAACACATCTAGTGATGAGGAATCCCCTAGTCCAACACCTCCTGAATATCAGAATGACAAGGGTTACAATGAAGTTCCTCCACCCCCAGGTAGTTTTCAACAACCTAGGACAGATGTTTCTTGTTTTGGAGTAGACAACTTAGAGTTTAGGAAAAAGCTTAAAGGTCAATCTAATTTTGAGTCCTCAGGGGATGATGTTGAGAAATCTAGGGTTGATGAAAACAAGTTTTCATAACATGCAGTACTTCCAAAATCTTCTCAAGGTACTGTTGATCATTCAGCAGTACCTACAAGAAAATCTTTTCAAAATACTGCAAATTTTAGAAAACCTTTTGGCAGAGGCTTTGGGAATATGGGTCCAAAGGTATGTTATGTTTGCTATAGTCCACACCATTTGATTAAGGACTGTGATTATCACTCAGAATACTTAAGCAAATTCCCAAAGACCAGATCTGAAAATCATTAGCACAGGGAGAATAAACCAGTTTGGAATTACTCAAATAGGGTTAACCATAGCAATTTCTCAAAAGACTATAGGTACCCTCACCAGAAAAGACCTTTTTCCAAACCACCAGTACCCTCAAAAGTTACTTCACAAAGTACTGGTGAAGCAGTACCTTCTCAAAGTACTGCTAGGTTTTCACCCAACCAAGGTACTGCTAGCAATTTTTCAAAAGAAAGACCAAGGAAGTTTAATTATTATAAGCCAAGAAGGTCTTACACCTCTAGCAGAGTACCTAGCTCCAATAACCCAACACCAAAAGTTACAACTAAATGGGTTAAGAAAGAAAGTTCTGCTGGGGAAGAAACAGTACTTTCGAAGAACAAGGGTGAAAAAGGGAGTGTTGATAAGAATCAACCAAAAGTTTTGGAAACAAAAACATTAATTCTTGATCATGTTTTCAAAGACAGTGGTGATTACATACTTAAAGAATTTGAGTATGTCACTCCACAAGGGGAACACAAGTCAATAATGGCTTGGGTTCCTAAAAGAAACTAACCATTTTCATTTTTATGCAGGGCAACCCAGAGGAGGAGCTTAAAGATCATCTTATAGTTGATAGTGGTTGCTCTGGAAGCATGACAGGAGAAAAGTAGCTCTTGTCAGATTTTAAAGCTTATTTTGGAGGAAAAGTTGCATTTGGGAATGATCCTGATGGAGGGAGAATCACTGGCAAAGGAACTATCAAGGCCGGAAACATTGATTTTGAGAATGTTAGATATGTAAAGGAGCTTAAATTCACTCTTTTGTCCATTTCTCAGATCTGTGACAAGAAGTATCCTGTGTTATTCCTTGACACAGAATGTCTCATTCTCTCTCCTGAGTTTAAATTAGAAGATGAAAAATTGGTGATGCTGAGAGCACCAAGAACCAATGATGTGTACAGTATAGACTTGAATAATATCAATTCTACTAAGAAAGCAACATGTTTGATAGCAAGAGCAACTATGGAAGAAGCACATCAATGGCACAGAAGATTAGGGCATGTTAATTTCAAAAACATCAACAAGCTGGTCAAAGGAAATTTAGTTAGAGGTTTACCTTCTAAAACATTCAAGAATGATCACTCATGTCTAGCTTGCAAGAAGGGTAAACAACATAAGGCTTCATGTAAAAAGATTGAAGAGAGAACCATAAGAGAGCCTTTGGAATTGCTGCATATGGATCTGTTTGGACCTGTTTCAGTTGTTAGTTTGAACAAGAAGAAGTACTGTTTGGTTGTCACAGATGATTGTAGCAGATTTAGTTGGGTCTTTTTCTTAAGTTTTAAAGATGAAACTTTTGATGCTATTCATGATCTTATAATAGCACTTGAAAATCAGTTAAGACTCAAGGTTAGAGGCATTAGATGTGATAATGGGACTGAATTCAAGAATCAACTAATGGATGAATTTTGTGGCAAAAAAGGAATTACGAGAGAATTTAGTATTGCCAGAACTCCTCAGCAGAATGGAGTTGCAGAAAGGAAGAACAGAACTTTGATAGAAGCAGAAGGACAATGCTTGTAGATTCCCAATTACCTGTTCCATTTTGGGCTGAAGCTGTAAGTTCTGCTTGTTATGTGTTGAATAGAGTATCAGTGACAAAACCTCAAATGAAGACACCTTATGAGTTAATCATGGGAAAGAAACCAAGCATCAAGTTTATGAAACCTTTTGGATGTCCCCTGACTATTTTAAATATTGCTGATAATTTGGGAAAATTTGATGGAAAGTCAGATGAAGGATACTTATTGGGATATTGTACCAATAGCAAAGGATTCAGAGTGTACAACAGGACTACCAAAAAGGTTCAAAAATGTCTTCATGTTGAATTTCTAGAAGAACAAGAAAATCAAAAAGGAAAAGGTCCTGATTGGATGTTTGATCTTGATTTAATGGCCTCATCCATGAATTATGTGCCTATTAGAGAAGAAAATCAAGTTGTTCCCACTGAAGAAGAATCACAATACATTGTTCATGGAATCAATACAAGATCTAAAGATGTTCCTGATGAAGAATATAGTGAAAAGCAGAAAAGTACTGTTGAACCTCAAAGTACTGTTGAGCCTCAAAGTACTGTTCAACCAAACTCCACAGTATCTGATGAAGATCAAGCCATCCAAGATGAACTTAATAGGATGCTTTCTCAAGAAGCAATTGCAAAATCTTATGAAGATGATCAAATGAGAGCTTATGAGGCAGAAAAGAAGAAGAAGTCTAAAGACACAGATCACTTGGACAGTACTTTGCATGAAAGTACTGCTCCACCATTTGAAAGTACCTATGGTGTCTTAGATACATCAAATTGGATCAATGCTGATGATTTGAATGATCCAACAATGCCTGCCTTAGAAGATACTGATGATGAGTTGGAGAAGGAAGGCATCTTCTCAGATTCCAATGAAGATCCTGATTTCACAAATTTGGAAGATAATCTTGAAGTTTCACCAACCCCTACCTTGAAAATTCATAAAGATCATCTTGTCAGTAAGATTATTGGGCCTTCTACCTCAGGAGTGCTCACCAGAACAAAAGTTAAGAATTTGTCTCAGCAACATACTTCTTTACTTAGCTTTGTTTACAAGCAGAATAGGGTGAATCATAAGGATCAGCAGATGTGCTTATTTGCTTGCTTTCTGTCTCAAGAAGAACCTAAGACAGTAGCACAAGCATTAGCCAAGGAAAGTTGGGTTAAAGCTATGCAAGAGGAACTCTTACAATTCAAACTTCGAGAAGTATGGGTATTATGTGATTTACCTGATGGTAAGAGACTAATTGGAACAAAATGGGTCTTCAGGGCTAAAAGAGATAAAAGAGGGAATGTTATCAAGAATAAAGCAAGGTTAGTAGCTCAAGGATATAGACAAGAAGAAGGGGTAGATTATGATGAAGTATTTGCACCTGTGGCAAGGATTGAAGCCATAAGGTTGTTTTTGGCTTTTGCATTATATATGGGCTTTCCTGTATATCAAATGGATGTGAAAAGTGCTTTTCTGTATGGCTCTATCCAAGAGGAAGTTTATGTTAAAAAACCTCTAGGTTTTGAAGACCCTGCACATCCAAACAAGGTCTACAAGGTTATTAAAGCTCTGTATAGCCTTCATCAAGCCCCTAGAGCATGGTATGAAAGACTCTCTACTTTTCTATTGCAACATGGATACAAGAGAGGTGCTATTGACAAAACCTTGTTTATCAAAAAAGATAAAAAGGATATCATGCTGGTACAAGTGTATGTAGATGATATTATTTTTGGAGCTACAAAACAATCTATGGTGAAAGAATTTGAAGAGCTTATGCAAAAGGAATTTCAAATGAGTTCAATGGGAGAATTAACATTCTTTCTGGGGCTTCAAGTTCAACAATCAAGCAGTGGAATGTTCATAAGTCAAGATAAGTATGTTGCAGACATTATTAAGAGATTCAACTTCACCACTGTCAAGCTAACTTCCACACCTGTTGATACTAACAAACCTTTGGGAAAAGATGAAGATGGAGAAGATGTTGATGTCAAATTGTACAGGTCTATAATTGGATGTCTAATGTACTTAACTGCATCTAGACCTGACATTACTTTTGCTGTTTCTCTATGTGCAAGACATCAGGTTAAGCCCAAGGTTTCACATTTGAATGCTGTTAAGAGGATTTTTAGATACCTTAGGCAACAACCTAAGCTAGGATTATGGTATCCTAGAGAGTCCCCTTTTCATTTAGAAGCTTTTTCAGATAGTGATTATGCTGGTGACAACTATGACAGAAGATCAACCACAGGAGGATGCCAATATCTTGGAAGTAGATTAGTTTCATGGCAGTGTAAAAAACACACAATTGCAGCAACATCATCCACAAAAGCAGAATATGTAGCTGCCGCAAGTTGTTGTGCACAAGTACTTTGGTTGCAAAATCAACTTTTGGATTATGGATTCAATTTCAAGAGTACTCCCATCAATATTGATAATGAAAGTACCATCTGTATTGTGAAGAATCCTGTCTACCATTCCAAGACCAAGCACATTCAGATTAGGCATCACTTCATCAGAGATTGCTATGAGCATAGACTTATCAATGTGGTTAAAGTTCATACTGATGATAATGTAGCAGATCTACTCACAAAGGGCTTTAATGTTTCAAGATTTAACCATTTAGTGGTGAGTATTGGAATGATAAATAATTAAGCTACATTTGAGGGGAGGCATTAGTAGCTTGTCATTGTTTAAGGGGAGGCTACATGTATCATTAAACATGAAGAGTACTTTTATTCATGATTCAAAGGAGTTACAAGTACAAGACACATCATCAAAATAAACAAACACAAACCCTACACAAACTACATCCCACATCATCTACTCCATTGGCCTTTTTCCCTTTCCTTGATAATCATTCTTTCCCTTCTGAGCAGTCTTTCTTTTGTCATCAAAAGATGCTTGCTTTCTTGGTCAAGCCAGGCCAAGCACTTGTTTTGGAGGCTTTTCTGGTCTTGTTGACTTCTTTTGACCAGGCCACTTCATGTTTTTCACAGCTGATTCCAAGGCTTGTGTAAGTGCCTGTGGTAACTTCTTGGACAGGGTGTGTGGCTGATCATCATAGAACTCTAGCTCTGGAAGTTTCTTCTTTGGCCTTCTTGAAGATGAAGTTGATGCACTAGGAGGGAAGTACCCACTCCATCCTGCATCTGTTTCAAAGTCAGAATCAGAGCAATAACTGATCTCTGAATCAGTGGAGTCGTCAGAGGAGATGTATATCAATGGGAAGTGGCTCATGATGATGATTAAGGGTTTTTGTGATAAGAGTTAAAAGTTTTGATGAAGTTATGTGCTGAGATGACCCCTATTTATAGGAAAAGTCAAAGTCATGGGTATTTATGAAGGGTATTTACTCCCATCTGATTTGGTAGATTTGGGAAAGTAAATATAGTTAGTCTTTATTATCTTAGTTTGACTGATATGGTACAAGTGGATTAGTCAAAAAGTCAAAAGTGGTATGATATTTTGGCGCACAGTACTTTGAATCAAAGTGCTGCTTTGCATTAAAGGGAAAGTGCTGCTTAGTATTTAAACGGAACGTACTGTTTGGCATTTAATGCAAAGTACTGTACTGTTCCAACGGTAAAAAAGAGGGGCTAACCACTTTGCACATTATTCGGGGAAGATAAGTGCCAAAACTAAAAGATTCGTTAATTTATTTGGCCAAAATTTTCTGAATATCTTTTGATATTATCTCTTCCGTGTTTAAATACATCATCATCGGCCCTGTTCATCATTCAAACCAAATTACCAATCCATAACCAATCATCATTCTTTTCACAATTATCAGCAATGGCAAATCGTCCAACCATTAACAAACATAATGTGATTGCCAATTTGGACAAAACACCAAAGAATGTTGATTTTCATTCCACCATTGATTTCCTCACTGGGTCAACCATTAACTATGCTCTGTTAGTTAAACCTGCAATCATTGGGCCCTGGATTCAAGAGTTTTGGAGAACAGCAAGAGCTGCTTTGGAAGATGATGAAGATGTTATTAATGCTACAGTTGAAGGGAGACCTATTCGTGTTACTGAAGCAACCATAAGGGAGGCTTTGTTGTTTGATGATGAAGAAGGTACTGTTTTATTTGATAAACATGTTATTTGGGATATATGTTGCTGGACCACTGGATAATTATGCATTAACTAGAGAATTCAGAAGGATGAAGAAAGTGGTTAAAGATCAGGATGATAAGATCAAGGAGTTGAAGAGAAAGTTTAGAAGATTGAAAAAGTTTGTTTGGCCACTTGTTCAAAATTTTAGACTGTATGTAAAGGAACAGAAGAAAACAAAGAAGAAGGAGTCTAAGACTTATAAGAAATCCAAGAAGGCTTCTAAATCTAAGAAGAGTAAGAAGGAGTCATCATCATTCAAATTGGGGAGGAATCAAGATGATAATCTGAATGAAGATGATGTTGAGTTTCAAGATCAAAATGAAGATGCTTATCTATGGAATTATCCAGAAGTACCTTTGCATTTTGAGCAAGTAAAACAGACTAATGACATTGTTGAAGAAGAGAACATTGCTGTTGAGCCAGATGCTGGAATTCAAGATGACAACATTCAAAGTACTGTTGATCTACATGATAATATTGAAAATACTGCTGCTCAAGGTACTGATCCTCAAAGTACTGGTGTGCAAAGTACTTTGGATCAAGGTGATCAAGGTACTGCTGCAATGAATGTTGATACAGCTGGACCTTCTACAAGTGTTTTTGATGAAGAAGCTGGTCCTTCCAATTCAATTCAGCAAGAAGAAAAGATGCATACAGCTAGTGATGATGAGACAATAGCTCAGATAATGCTGAATTTGGATAGACCAACAAGAGGTATAAGTATTTCTGAACCTGCACAAGTCCAAGAATCTTCTTCTGAATCTGAAGAATTGGATCCCAATGACAAGGGAAAAGGAGTCACGAAATTCACAAGAAGAAGAAGAAGAAGTTCACTCTAGCACAACTTAGAGATTATGAGGTTGCTAAGAATGAAGAAGCTGCAAGAAAGCAACAAGCTGAACTTGATGCTGATTATTTAAGAGAGATAAGTAAACCAATTGCTGAAACAAGTAGTGAAGCTCTGTGGAATGATCAAAGGAATTGGGAGATAACAAGATGGAGATTCTTTGAGGCATCAGGGGTACACTCACTTGAAATGGAAGATGGAACCATGATCCATATGTTAGCAGAGAGACCTGAACTTATGGTCAGAATGTTGGATCATGGTATGGAGGTTGAGAATGAGACTCAAGTAGCTTTGATGGTGATTAAACTATTCATCTTTTGGACTACTGCAGATGATGGTAATGCATGAATACTGGTATGATTGTTATTGTATAAATCTTTTGAATAATGAAGTACTTTTCTTAAAGTACTGCAAGACAAACAATACTTTCTCAAAGTACTACTTGCTGCATAAAACCAGTAGAAAGTTTTTTTTGAATAAAATGTTTTGAAGCTTAAGATGATATCAATAAAAGGTTTTGAGAAGTCACACATGGTGTTAGTATTTATACTACACAGCAGATGGTAATCAACTCACCATGTTTAACAGACAAGAAAAAGTTTGACTCATCATGAGGGTACGGCTCTGATGTGATAATCAAATCCATTTTTAGTTGACAATTTACTAAAAATTGTATGGTTTTCAACTCACCATATCTATAATAGTGAAGAGTTGGCTAGCCCACAAGAAAATGGCTTGTGGTAAAGGCTGTGGAAAAACCATTTGTTTGGTAATTAGTTCACCATGCTTGTAATTAAAGAACTAACTAGTCCAAAAGCAAACGGCTCTTGGTAAAGACTAAACAAATCTGTTGATAGCTAGTGATTTGCTAAAAATCATATGGTTATCAATGTACCATGGTTGTTCTAACTTAAACATTGGCTACTCCAGAGTTAATGGCTTTGGTAAAAAGACATCAAAATCCATTAGATTTCAATGATTCACCTCTCACAGGAGTTTACACACCTGGAAGTGTGAGAATAGCATGAAACTTTAAAGATTTGATGTACATTTTGTCAAAATATTGCTGAGTAGCTGTGAAGATTTGTTACTGTGAATATATCATCTAAAGCTGATGAAGGGTACTTTGACACACAAGATAGATAAAAGATAAAGATACAATTTTCCTTGAAGATAAATATGTTGAAGATCAAAGATAACAAAGAAACTTGAAATCAAGCAAGTAGAATTCAAGTTAGGGGAGGATTGTTGGGATATGAAGATCAAGGTACTTCTGTATTTCAAAGTACTGCTGTGTCAAAGTGCTGCTTATGGTCAAACATGGTCAAAGTATTGCTCGTGCATGAAGATTATTCAAAGTACTTCTAAGTCAAAGGACTAACATGTAGTATCGTAATGTAATATTATTAGAATATTCTAGAATAAATTAGAGTTAGTTTACTTGTTGTTCAAGTATTGTAAACCGACTTAAGGTTATTCTTGTGTCTATAAAAGGAGCCTTAGAAGGTATTAGACGTATGAGTTAGTGAATACGTGAGTTAGAAACAAAAGTACGTATAAGAGTTAGATAAGTTAGAGATTGTTAGTGAATCTGTGTAATCAAGCAGGTTCAAGTTTGGTTTAATATAAAGTTCTTCTTAAGCTTTGTGTTAGTGGATTCCGCATACTTTACAAGGTTAATTCAGTGTTTCAATATTAATAGTGTTGAGTTTATTCAATATTGTTAAAACCTTACAAACTACAAAGTAGTTTGGTCAGAGTATATCGATCCAACAGTCACCTATTAAAGTTTCATGATGCTCAGGATGCAAAATAATTATGGGCTGCAATTAAGACAAGATTTGGAGGTAATGATGCTTCCAAGAAGATGCATAGAAACTTGTTGAAGCAACAGTTTGAAACGTTCGCTGTTGGTGAAAGAGAAGGTCTTGATTCTGCCTATGATAGATTCCAAAATCTTTTGAGCATGCTTGAGTTGTATGGAGCAGAGGCATCTGTGGAAGATGCAAACTTAAAGTTCTTGAGAAGTTTGCCATCAGCATGGCATGTGGTTGCTACTATGATCAGAGGACAACCTGGTTTGGATTCTATGGACTTTGATGATCTCTACAACAATTTGAAGGTGTATGAGCATGAGATGAATGGTAACATAAGTTCAAGTTCTCATCAGAAAACCCAAAACATTGCCTTTGTGTCTTCTGAAAACAGAAGCAGTACTTCCACTAAAAGGACTGCTTACCAAAGTACTGCTGTTGAGAAACAGCATCCTTGCACAACCATGACTACTACCACTTCATCACCATCAAACAACACCAACTCAGATGATGTTATATGTTCCTTCTTTGCTCAGCAAGCCACTTTACCTATTACTTATCAAGAAGATGTTTTGCAAATTGATGAGGATGCTCTTGAAGAAATTGACATAAGATGGCAAGTTGCAATGATCACAGCAAGGATCAAGAAGTTCATGAACAAGACAGGAAGAGGTATTGATTTCAAGGCTAACCAGGGTATATCATTTGATAAATCCAAGATTGAGTGCTTTAATTGTCAAAAGACTGGCCAATTTGTAAGGGAATGCAAGTTTGCAAAGTATCAGGCAAATAGACTTATGGAAAAGCCCAAGGTTGAAAGAAAAGAGGTTCCTATTACTGAACCAAAACCAAAAGCTTTGGTGGCTCAAGAGAATCTATCAGAGGTTGACTGGAGTAATGAGTTTGATGATGAACCAGTAACCTATTCTATGGTTGCATTGGAAGATTGGAGCACAACTTTTGATGAGGAACCTGGATATGCTGCTTTGGAATCAAGAGATGATCTAGGAAGCTTTGTTTGGAGCATGGAATGTGAAGAAGAACCAGTTCTGCTTGTTATGGTAGCTACTTCATCAAGTTCATCCACTATGTCTGAGGTATGCTCTAAGTGTAATGGTTTATATCAAAAGTTGCTTAATGAATATGTGATTGAAAGAGATAACTTTAGAAGGGCTAGGTCTGAGATAGCTGGTTACCAATTGACTTTAGAGTCAATGGAAGCCAAGATAATTACTCAAAAAAATAATGAAGTAGTTTGGGCAGAAAAATATCAGCAAAAAGATTATCAATTAAAGTTAAGTGAATGGAAGTTAGGTTGTAAGGTTTCTGAACTAGAAAAAGTCACTAAAGAAACTGATAAGTTGTTAGAAAAACTTGCTAGTTGGAAAGAATCAGGCCTGTCAGATGTTAGTTTTGTAGAGAAACAAAGAACAACAAACATTAAAACTGGCCTAGGTTATGATGATAGTAGTTCAAAAGAGATTCCAATTAAGAATAAGGAACTAATTCTTTCAGAAGAATCCTCAACTAGTGATGAAGAGTTTATAAGCTTAGATGAAAACACATCTAGTGATGAGGAATCACCTAGTCCAACACCTCCTGAGTTTAAGAAAGACAAGGGATACAATGCAGTTCCTCATCCCCCAGGTAGTTTTCAACCACCTAGGACATATGTTTCTTGTTTTGGTGTAGACAATTTGGAGTTTAGGAAAAAGCTTAAAGGTCAATCTAATTCAATTCAATCTAGTTCTGAGTCCTTAAGGGAAACTGTTGAGAAACCTAGGGATGATAACAAGGGTTCCGGGAGTGAAAAAGTCTTTTCAAAACAAGTAGTACTTCCAAAATCTTCTCAAAGTACTGTTAATCATTCAGCAGTACCTCCAAGAAAATCTTTTCAAAATACTGCAAATTTTAGAAAACCTTTTGGAAGAGGATTTGGGAATATGGGTCCAAAGGTATGTTATGTATGCTATAGTCTTCACCATTTGATTAAGGATTGTGATTACCACTCAGAATACTTAAGCAAATTCCCAAAGGCCACATCTGCAAACCATAAGCACAGGGAGAATAAACCAGTTTGGAATCATTCACAAAGGGTTAACCATAGTAATTTCTCAAAAGACTATAGGTATCCTCACCAGAAAAGACCATTTTCCAAACCCCGAGTACCTTCACGAGATACTTTTCAAAGTACTGGTACAACAGTACCTTCTGAAAGTACTGTTAGGAATTCACCCAACCAAGGTACTGCAAGCACTTTTTCAAAAGTAAGACCAAGGAAGTTGAATTCTTACAAACCTAGAAGGCCTTACAACTCAAGAAGAGTACCTAGATCTAATAACCAAACACCAATTGTTAAAACTAAATGGGTTAAAAAAGAAAGTACTGGTCGGGAAGAAACAGTACTTTCAGAGAATAAGGGTGAAAAGGGAGTGTTGATAAAATTCAACCAAAGGTTTTGGAAACAAAGACATTAATTCTTGATAGTGCTTTCAAAAATAGTGGAGATTACATACTCAAAGAATTTGAGTATGTCACTCCACAAGGGGAACACAAGTCAGTAATGACTTGAGTTCCTAAAAGAAACTAACCCTTTTCAATTTTATGCAGGGCAACCCAGAAGAGGAGCTTAAAGATCATATTATCATTGATAGTGGTTGCTCTGGAAGCATGACAGGAGAAAAGGAGCTCTTGTCAGATTTTAAGGCTTATTTTGGAGGAAAAGTTGCATTTGGGAATGATCCTGATGGAGGGAGAATCACTGGCAAAGGAACCATCAAGACTGGATCTATTGATTTTGAGAATGTTAGATATGTGAAGCAGCTTAAATTCAATCTTTTGTCAGTATCTCAGATCTGTGACAAGAAATATCCTGTGTTATTCCTTGACACAGAATGTCTTATTCTTTCCCCTGAGTTTAGGTTAGAAGATGAAAACTTGGTAATGCTGAGAGCACCAAGAACCAATGATGTGTACAGTTTAGATATGAAGAACATCAATGCTACTAAAAAAGCAACATGTTTAGTAGCAAGAGCAACAATGGAAGAAGCACATTTATGGCACAAAAGATTAGGGCATGTAAATTTCAAGAATATTAACAAGTTGGTCAAAGGCAATCTAGTTAGAGGTTTACCTTCCAAAACATAAAGGAATGATCACTCATGTCTGGCTTGCAAGAAGGGTAAACAACACAAGGCTTCATGCAAAAAGATTGAAGAAAGAACTATCAGAGAGCCTTTGGAATTATTGCATATGGATTTGTTTGGACCTGTTTCTGTTGCAAGTTTAAACAAGAAGAAGTACTATTTGGTTATAATAGATGATTGTAGCAGTTTTAGTTGGGTCTTTTTCTTGGGATTTATAGATGAAACCTTTGATGCTATTCATGATCTTATAATAGCACTTGAAAATCAGTTGAGACTCAAAGTTAGATCCATAAGATGTGATAATGGGACTGAATTCAAGAATAAGCTTATGGATGATTTATGTGCCAACAAAGGAATTCAGAGAGAGTTTAGTATTGCAAGAACTCCACAGCAGAATGGAGTTGCAGAAAGGAAGAATAGAACTTTGATCGAAGCAGTAAGGACAATGCTTGCAGATTCTCAATTACCTGTTCCATTTTGGGCTGAAGCTGTAAGTGCTGCTTGTTATGTGCTAAATATAGTATCAATGACAAAACCTCAGATGAAGACACCTTATTAGTTGCTTATGGGAAAGAAGCCAAATCTTAAGTTTATGAAACCTTTTGGATGTCCACTGACTATTTTGAATACTGTTGATACTCTGGGAAAGTTTGATGGCAAATGTGATGAAGGATACTTATTGAGTTACTGTACCAATAATAAAGGATTTAGAGTATACAACAGAGCTACCAAGAAGGTTCAAGAATGTCTACATGTAACACCCCAAACCCGACAAGGGTCTAAAGTGTAACATTATGGTGTCATTTCAGAACATAAAGCGCAAGCGAAAGACTTAGCTCAATAAATTACAAATGTTGAGACTAAAAGGACTTATAAAACAAATACTGCTCACATAAATAATGTATGAAAACGTTATTTATATTTTTCGATATCTCTATATTTTGACGATCACAAAATGTAAACTCATCAAACGTAAGATTACTACGTAAACAAGTATTAAGCTAGTTTATATCACTATATCCTACTTAATCACTTAAGGTATGGATAAACAAGTGTTTAATACATCTCATGATCAAAGGGGTATTTAATTAACAAATACAAAGTTTATTTAATTATATAAACATATTAGTAATAAAGAAAAATGTTTTAATCATACTAAATATACGATTTCAAAATTTTAACCAAAATCAGTTAGTTTTTCAACAAATAAACTTTCTCCACTAAAAAATAAAAATTCTGGCCGTTACAGCTGGGCGGCCCCCTTAATTATAAGGGGCGGTCCCCTTAGTTTTAAGGGGGCCGGCCTTGATTTAAGGGGACCGGCCACGCTCCTCTGTCAGAATTTGTTGCCTATAAATATCACCTTAAATCTGGAATTTTTCTCACCTTTTGCACGAAATTTTCAGATCTTCAACTCTCTAAACATCCTCTAAAACCCTTTGATCATTTGTATATTAATCCTTGTTTCAAGTGATTCAATCCCTTATCATCCATCCTCATCCAAAGTGCAAAAGAAGAACACTCCTTCTACAACTAAGTTCAAGAAGTATTGAAGAGTAGTTGTGCATAGTGTATATATATCATTTGTGAAGTTGTGTTGTGTTTGTAATAAGTAGTTTAGAAGAAATAGAAGTTGTGTAGGAAGTAGAAGTTGATTAGTAGTGAAGTAGTGTAGTTGTGAAGAAGATAGGTGTGAAGTAGATTGAAGTGAAGAAGATAGGTGTGAAGAAGAAAGGTGTGAAGAAGATAGGTGTGAAGTAAATAGGTGTGAAGAAGTTGTGTAGAAGTTGTGATCAAGTTGTGACGTAGTTGTGGTGTGTAAGGTTTTCTCAGCCATAAGGGAGTTTGTTGACATAGTGAAGAAAATTCTCGAGTAGGTGACTCGTGGAGTGGAGTAGGAACAAGGAAGGTGACCTTGTAGCCGAACCACTATAAATCCTTGTGTTGTGGTTTGATCTCTCCAACTCTTTTCATTACTTACTTATTTACCTTTACTATATTAGCTTATTTAGTTAGTTACTATATAATTGTTCATGTAGTGCAAGTATTGAGATCACATAAACTAGAATCGAAGTTTTTAAAACAAACTTGTTTTTATAAATTTTAAAAGGACGTAAAACTATTCAACCCCCCTTCTAGTTTTCCACAATTGGTATCAGGAGCCACGTCTTGCAAGATTTTTAAAATATATTGTATTTTAAAACTTGTAACGATCTATGGAATCTGAAAAATATTTAGAAGGATAATCTATGCAAAGACCACCACTATTTGAAAGTGATGGATTTTCATATTGGAAAAATCGATTCGAAACTTATGTGAAATCAAAAGATCTAGATCTTTGGCATGTTATTACCAATGGTGACTTTTTACCTATTCAAAATAACCCCGAAACTAAGAAAGATGAAATCGTACCTTTTGAAAAACAAAATGATGATTTAAAAAGAAAACTTGCTAAAAATAATGAAGCAAAAATGGTTATTTACAATGCGCTACCACGTAAAGAGTACGAAAGGATTTTTATGTGTGAAACCGCAAAAGAAATTTGGAACTCTTTATTAATAACTCACCAAGGTAATAATCAAGTCAAAGATAATAAAATAGATCTACTTGTTCAACAATATGAGCAATTCACGATTCCGGAAGAGGAATCAATTGATAATGATTTTGCTAGAGTTAACACTATCATCACAAGTTTAAAAGCACTTGATGAGAATTTTTCTAGTAAGAATTTTGTTAGGAAGTTTCTTAGAACTCTTCACCCAAAATGGCGAGCTAAAGTAACGGCTATTGAAGAATCAAAGAATTTGTCAACACTACAACTTGATGAATTAATTGGAAATTTGAAAGTCTACGAAGTAATTATAAAGAAGGACTCCGAAATGGTTAAAGGAAAACGAGAGCAAAGCAAGTCAATCACCTTGAAAGCTAGAAAGGAATCCAACTACGAAGATAGCTCATCTTCCGAAAGCGATGACGAAGAATATGCCATGGCCGTAAGAGATTTCAAAAAATTCTTTAAAAGGCGAGGAAGATTCGTTAGACAACCACACGATGAAAGGAGAGCACCTCAAAAGAATAATGATGACAAGTATAGCAAGAATGAGAGAAAGTGTTTCAAGTGTGGTGATCCGAATCACCTCATTGGAAAATGTCCAATGATGACAAGAGATCAAAATCAAAGAGCGTTTGTTGGAGGAGCTTGGAGTGATAGCGATGAAGATGAGAAAGAAAAAACAAAGGAAGAAAAGTGTCTCATGGCTAAGACATCAAGTGAGGTACGTTCCGAAACCGAATACTTTAGTGATGAAAACTTATCATTAGATGAAAAAGATTTAGATAGTGAATACAATAGATTATGCAAACTAGGACACAAGTAATGGCTAAAAACAAATCACTAAAATACATAAACAACCAACTAGAAAAAGAAGTACTATAACTAAAAATTAAAATACATCAACTTAAAAAAGGTAAAGAAATTATTGAAAAATGTAAATCATGCCAAGAGCTTAAAAGTGAAAACAACAAACTTAGGGAAGAAATTTACAAACTTGATAAATTTGAAAATAGTAGTAACTCACTTAGTAAAATCATAAGTATTCAAAGAGTATCCGGAGATAAAACCGGTTTAGGATTTAACTCAACAGAAGCTTCAGCAAGTGAAATTAAAAATGTTAAATTTGAAAGTGAACTCAAGGATTTAAAACCTTCAAAATCTAATCCTAAGTATATACTCATAAATAATAAGAAAATACCTATCTCTAGTAATGAAGAAATAAAACCGTTTTATAAACCATCTTTAAAAACCGAAGTAGGATCGTCCAAACCTAAAACAAGATCTAAAACTCCACCACCTAGGAAACCAAATAATTCTTACCCTAGACCTAAAACACCTCAACCAAGAGCAAACAAAAATAGATGAAACTTTAACAATAATCAACAAATGTGGAACTTCAATCCGTGGGGAATGTTTCCACCATATATGCACCCAAGTCAAATACAAAACATGTTCGGATCAAATAACTTTGGTCAAATGAGACAATGGGGACCAACGTAAAAATATTCGCCATTCAAACATGGAAACTTTTGATGTCACTTCTTGTTCGGACTATTCCTTGAAGACTTTGAAGATAAACGCGTTGAAGACGAAAGGTACACATTTCCTTTTATTTCCTTGCCAAGAAATGCATGCTTAGTTTAGTATCTAGTTGTTATGTAATTTTGTTTGACTCATTGTTTCTTCTTGTTTTTATATCTATACATATATATACCTATCTAATTATATATATATATATACATATATATATATATATATATATATATATATATATATATATATATATATATATATACACTTAGTTACATCTAGGATCATATAACCTAGAAAATTCATTTTTTGATTTTCTAGAACTAGAAATTGTTCGTTTACGAACCCTTTCTTTCCCCCATTTGCCTTATTGAACTTTAATGTTCAACAACACTCATGCTGATGAAGAGAGGTGAGTCGAAAAATCTATGGATGAAACAAACTCCCGGTTTCCGTTGCATACGTCTCCCTCCTATATTCTCGTCTTATAAGCCCTTACTATATATATATATATATATATATATATATATATATATATATATATATATATATATATATATATATATATATATATATATATATATATGAACCTTCCACAACTTTCTCGTCCACTTGACAACTTGATGAATTTTATCCGAAATAATCAAGAAAATTTAATTGACGAAATGTCAAGTAAAAATGTCAAGCAATTCCTTTCGTGCGAATACTCTCCAACATATTTTTGATTAAATATAAATCTAATATATATATAAATATTTTCTTGTTCGTTCCAGAAACCAAAACACGAAAAATAAAAATTTTGGAGGGCGGCCCCCTTAATGTTTAAGGGGGCCGGCCATCTGATTACTCCAACCCGTTTTTTCCACTTGTTCCTCTTGCCAAACACTCCAATTTTTCATACTCCTCTTCCTCTGCTACTGCTGTGACGAAAACAAAAACCCAAAATCACCTTAAATCACTTCCAAATCACATAATTCGGGTTAATTCGTAAAGGGCAAATTCATCTAACACAATCACCATTACGTATTGTAAGTTTTTTATAACACATTTCATCTAATTCCATCTAATTTGGTCAAACTCATGATTATGCATGTTTTATTAATTTCTTGAATTTCACAATTTCTTTTGAATTGAGTCTTAAAACTCCATAACTAAATGCTTCCCCTAGGATTAGAATGATTAATCAACACTAGAAACTAGTAATTATAAACTATCTTGTCGAAAATTTTTGAAAAATTTCATACACTCCTTTTCAAGAATTTTAGTAAACACATTGTTGAATAATGTTTTGAAAACTTGTTAAAACTAATCACATTATACTTTTATAACTTGTAAAACTTGAAACTACATTTTTCGATCAAGAAAAAATATTTTTGCTCACAATAAGAGAGTGTTTGGATTATGTCCAAATGATGTCGTAACTAAGTCATTATAATTTTTATAAAACGTTGTTATGATTATAAACCTAAAAATTGCAAATCGGACTTGTCAAGATATATAATTCATATATATATTGACATACTAGTAGTATAAGTAACTAGTTAAGGAAGCGTTTGGTTTAGTACGAAAAATGACATTTTTGAGTCAAAATATAAACCATCTTTTTCGAAAACTAATCACATGCATAAGAAACTCGTAAAAAATGGCTAGTTTTACAACCTAATGTAAATCTAGCAAATTTCATGATATATTAAGATATTTAAAAAAAAGGGTGTTTGGAATTGTCCATAACTACTTACTAAACATCGTAAAATATATCTAGAACGAGTTAAAATTAAAAATAAGGAATATGGTAAACTACTTCTTAGGATTATCGTCTTAGAGTCGAAGTAAGTTTACGTTCCAACATAAGTCTTAAAAATATATATACATTTTTTTTCTTATTCTTCTTTATATTTATTTTGGTCTTTTGTATTGTTGATGTGTTTAGGTGAAAATGCCAAAAGCGACTACCGAAGATATTTCTATAACCAAAAACTACCTTCCCAAAGTTTCACAACTTCCCACTACCTCTTCCTCTGCACGTATCTATCGTCAAATAAAAGATAGAAACATTCACGAAGGTCGAGTCGTAGATCAAGCTTACTATCAATCCGATTTCATCGAAAGCTCATTCACCAATATCCATTTTGAATGTCTTTTCCAAATTAGTGAACCCATCATTCCTCGCTTCATTCTTGACTTATATAGCCAAGTCACGGTTCAAACCGATGACTTTGGTTCCATCTTCATTTCATTCATGATCCAACATGAATTTATTACTCTCACTCTTGCACAATTTGGTCAAATCCTTCAAATTCCTTTTTTCGGCCAATCAGTATTCACAAATGAATTGGATCTTTGTGCTCTCCAACGTTCTCGTCCTACTGATGGTCCTTATATCTCCGAAATTCCATCTCCCGAAGATATTCGTCAAATGCTCGGGTTGGAATGTGAAACTTCCACCCAAAGCATCATACCCAAACATGTCTCAAATCCTAAAAATCAAATACATCGTAAAGAATTAATGCCCGACATGGAGTATTGGGAAGAAATAGTTCGAGAGAAAGCGTTTGGTTCCGAAGGACAATCAGACCATCTCCCGGCTTGTCTTGCTCATATGTTGTATTTGTATTGTTGCCGAGCAACCTTACAATTTGGCTTATTTCTTTATTAAACATATTGAATGTGCAGAGCAAATCCTAAATCTACTCTTCCGTATGGTATGTTTCTCACTCGTCTCCACAAGCATGTCATTGAAAACTATCCCGATCTCGATGATAGTATTTATCAATCTATCTATCCAACCCTCCGACCTCTCGTTCTTCCTCAAATTCGCAAAACCTGTAAGTTTAAACCTAATCGTCCTATCATTCTTGTTTCGTTCTCTTTTCCAAGGGATGACGATGAGGAGGACTTATAGTCACTTACCACTACTGCTGATGGAGTGCTAGGAAAGAAATAGTAGTGATGTTGTCTATGGAATTGACTTTACTTTTCTTGTTAAACAATTTGTGATATGTTACTTATGTGCTATTGGTTGCTTTGCTTCTAGACATATTTGAACCATATTGCCGTTTGCTCCTTATTATTATTTGCTCTACATGTATGCATGTTTTATACTTGATTTTAATCTATGCTTGCATGACTTGTGTAGAATTATATGTATATATATATATATATATATATATATATATATATATATATATATATATATATATATATATATATATACATATGCTTTCTAATAGACCAAAACTAATATGAAATGTCCAAATAGAGCTTGCTGCAAAAACAAAACACAACATAACATTTTTCCAGAAAATTTTTGAAAATTTTTTATTTCTGGGTCGTCAGATGGGCGGCCCCCTTAATTCATAAAGGGCGGCCCTTAAAATTAAGGGGACCGGCCTCCATTTAAGGGGACCGGTCATCTGGAACAGTTTTTACACTGTTTTCTTTTGCACCTTGTGATCTCTTTTGCTAGTCCCAGCTACCATTTCCCTTAAAAACTAAACTGATTTTGGAATCTAACATTACAATTTCAAATTAATTCCACTTCTAAACATGTTTTCATCCTATATAATACCCATGCATGTTTAATTCTCATTCCATCATCCTCAACCTTCATCAAACGTCATCTTATCATCATGTCATCACCAAGAACCACCTATTCAAACAATGCCAAGAAACAAAAACTTGTCATTATTCCACCAAAACAACTATTCATTGATCTTACAAATGAAGACAACATCACCCCATCACCACCACCTCAATGCTCATCTCCTAGTGCACCAAATGCACCCTCCAAAACACAATCAAACAATGGAAACTCTACTTCCTCCATACCATCCACTTCATCCATAAATGACTACATAAACACCCACTTATCTCCTCCAACAATTGATCAACCATCATAACTTACCAATAAAAACACAACTCTTGCACTCACTCTCTCATTATCACCATTAACACCTCTTGATGCACACTTCTCATCATCCCCAATCAATCCACCAACCTATAACCCCGTCCCATGGAGCCTACTTGAAGCTCATGGAGACACTTGCCTTTGTTGCATCCACAACCGAACAATTGTGTTCGGACTAAGAGATGAAATGCAATACATGTTTTCTCACATTGAAAACTTGTTGCATCAACCACCAACAACAAACACAACTCCTCCACCACCATCAACAAACGCTCGTCCTCCATCACCATCTCCATGTTCACCATCCATTCCTCCCAATTAAACATGCTTGGTGTCTTACAAATAAAATTATCTAAAACCATTTTGGATGGCAAGCTCTAGAGAGGACTCTCATGTTTGAGCTTTGGTTTATTATTTAAGTGATGATTGTAAGCCTTTAAGGCTTTTGTTAGTTGCATTACTTGTTATGTTTGTTAATGTAATGCTTGATGTATCTATTTAACTTTATTAATGTTATTGTAATGTTTAGTCTCTACTCTTGCATGCTATATACATATATATGTTGCTTGTCCACTAAATATTTTTGCAAGATATCCATATCTCGATTTCTTTTTGACCTCAAAACGAGGGGGAGTATACTTCAAGGGGGAGCTTCTATAAAATCGGGATAACCTTTTTGATGCTAACAAAAAGGGGGAGAAGTGATATAAACTCACAAGAATACTTGTATATATACTAATTTTCGATTAATGAGTTTAGATTTTGTAATCATCAAAAAGGGGGAGATTGTTGACATAAATAATGTATGAAAACGTTATTTATATTTTTTGATATCTCTATATTTTGACGATCACAAAATGTAAACTCATCAAACGTAAGATTACTACGTAAACAAGTATTAAGCTAGTTTATATCACTATATCCAACTTAATCACTTAAGGTATGGATAAACAAGTGTTTAATACATCTCATGATCAAAGGGGTATTTAATTAACTAATACAAAGTTTATTTAATTATATAAACATATTATATATTTTTGAAAAACACTTTTGGTAATAAAGTAAAATGTTTTAATCATACTAAATATATGATTTCAAATTTTTAACCAAAATCAGTTAGTTTTTCACCAAATAAACTTTCCTCACTAAAAAACAAAAATTTTGGCCGTTACAGCTGGGCGGCCCCCTTAATTATAAGGGGCGGTCCCCTTAATTTTAAGGGGGCCGGCCTTGATTTAAGGGGACCGGCCACGCTCCTCTGTCAGAATTTGTTGCCTATAAATACCACCTTAAATCTGGAATTTTTCTCACCTTTTGTACGAAATTTTCAGATCTCAAACTCTCTAAACATCCTCTAAAACCCTTTGATCATTTGTATATTAATCCTTGTTTCAAGTGATTCAATCCCTTATCATCCATCCTCATCCAAAGTGCAAAAGAAGAACACTCCTTCTACAACTAAGTTCAAGAAGTATTGAAGAGTAGTTGTGCATAATGTATATATATCATTTGTGAAGTTGTGTTGTGTTTGTAATAAGTAGTTTAAAAGAAATAGAAGTTGTGTAGGAAGTAGAAGTTGATTAGTAGTGAAGTAGTGTAGTTGTGAAGAAGATAGGTGTGAAGTAGATTGAAGTGAAGAAGATAGGTGTGAAGAAGAAAGGTGTGAAGAAGATAGGTGTGAAGTAAATAGGTGTGAAGAAGTTGTGACGTAGTTGTGGTGTGTAAATTGGTGTGTAAGGTTTTCTCCGCCATAAGGGAGGTTGTTGACATAGTGAAGAAAATTCTCGAGTAGGTGATTCGGGGAGTGGAGTAGGAACAAGGAAGGTGACCTTGTAGCCGAACCACTATAAATCCTTGTGTTGTGGTTTGATTTCTCCAACTCTTTTCATTACTTACTTATTTACCTTTACTATATTAGCTTAGTTAGTTAGTTACTATATAATTGTTCATATAGTGCAAGTATTGAGATCACATAAACTAGAATCGAAGTTTTTAAAACAAACTTGTTTTTATAAATTTTAAAAGGACGTAAAACTATTCAACCCCCTTCTAGTTTTCCACAAATACCATCAAAATCAACTTCTTAAATAATCAAACAAATCTAAATAAATCCATGAAAACTAAGGTAGGGTTGGTCCACTAAAAGCTCCTACTCTCATCACTCAATCCCAGCCTCCAACTTGATACCTGCCGCAAGGAAAAGAAAATGCGGCTGAGCTAACGCTCAGTGAACAGATATAAACAAATGAAAGGTAACTGAACATAAATGAATAAACAAACAATCCAATGAGAACCTGCTGAGAAATAATGTCATAAAGAATATGAAGGGTCATATGAAAATGGAAATCAAAGAATAAACCAGAGATGGTAAAAGGGATAGTAACGGAATTTGGTCAGTACCAAAACAATCAATCAACGTTTCATATCACAATTCATTATACCGTCAATTCATTAGTTGCACAAGGAGGGGAGACCTCTCAAGTACCAGAAATGAAATGGAGTGCATGGCACGCACTACCAATCACTAAGTCAATCAATATCCAATCATTCATTTAGCCTAGGATGCATCCATACGCTCCCTGCAAAACAGAATACATATGCAAGTACGAGACTATACATACATATACAGAATGGCCATATGCACCATAATCATTATAACAGAAGGGAACGATGTGGATCAATCACACCTCCACAGAAAGTGTCACGCCATTGGTGCCTCAACGACATGGCCATGGTACCTCCATGGCTAGATAATACTTTAGGCAATGGGTCAATTCAAATGGATCATATCAACGGTTCAAATCAAATGGTTCGTATCAAAAGGTTCATATCGTATACGAATCAAAGTCAATGAATACGAATCATGAGCAACGAATAATCAAACAAACGAACCAACCGATAACGATGTAAAGGAAAGTGGGTATCCAGAATATCCGTACCAATACGAAATGCAAATGAAATAATGTCTAAAAGTAAGACTGAATATCCGTACCAATACGAGATGCAAATGAAATAATGTCTAGAAATAAGACTGAATATCCGTACCTTAATGCAATTGAACGGAAACAAAACGTTACGTTCTTCAACAAATCTACACGGATTAGGGTTCATAACGTATTTAGTAAGTTTCTACATTTAATCAACTTAGGGTTTAACGACATCATTAATGTCATTTAGGTTTCAAAATGTTAATAATTATGTCTATGGCTTATAAAACACATTTAATTACATAATAACAATTATAGGGTTTCTATATGGTTTTAAGGCATAATATATGCCATTTAGTGATCAAAGTATTAACCGAAATGTACCAATTATTATTATGTCCAATTAATATAGATTACGTTAATCCGACATTTTAATAACCAAAAATATTTATTACATACTAACTAAGTAAATCTAACTAATAATTTGTGTTGATTGTTCGACCCGAAAATAACCCAACGCCCCCTTTTTTATTTTGTGCAAGAAACAAAATGCCACCCTTTTAGATTTTTGGCTTCGGTGGGTTTTGACCAATTAAAACCAAACGTGACCCTCATTTATCAAAAATGAAATTGCATGCATGGAATATTTTTAACGTTAGCCAAAAAGTGAAACAAGGTTTCATGCATGTAGGGATACATTGAATTAAAAGGATTCATGGTGGTCTCCACAAGAAAAAGTGAAACAAAGTTTCAACAAAATAAACAAGTTCGACATATCTGTTTGGGGATTACATGGTCGGTTTTATTTTAAACAATTCGGCAACAAAAAAACATTTTTTTAACTCGTCATACCAATTAAATTTAAAACTAGGATTAAACCATATAATCGTATCAGGGTCGACTTATAAAGGTCGCATGCCAAAAGTAACAATGACAAAGGTTCGAACAGTTTTTTTTTTTTTTTTTTTTTTTTTTTTTTTTTTTTTTTTTTTAGTCGATACACATGAAATTATTTGGGTCGATCACTTAGCAAATTTCACAAGGTCGATTAATAACAAAAGCTAGGGTCGACTAACATTTTATAGGTCGATATCATTCACAGGTTTAACATGTAAGTTTTATGATTTTACATGGCCATGTATTAAGAATAATAACCTCACAAAACTAATAATCTTAACAATTTTTTTACAATTATATAGTCGAATAGAGAGAAGAATTTGAGGATCGAATACTAATTAAACAAGACAGAAACAAAATCGTGTTACCTTGTGGACAAGTCGAGAAAGAAACACAAAGCCAAAACCTTTGTTCGATTGTAAAATGAAATAGCAGCAGTAGTCAAATTCGATTATTGTTTGTGTTGTTTGTTGTACGTGCGGAGGCAAAGAGGATTAGTTGTGCTCGCTTTATACTAGAAATAAAGAGGGGCTTGCCTAAATTTTTATGACGTTACACATTAAGTGGTTTTTAAGAATGTTTAATTGGGCTTTAATGCCAGTCATTGTAGTTTTTAAATTGGGCTTTTAAAACTTTCGGTTATGCTATTCAAGGAAGTTAAACATGGGCCATTAGAGTTTTAAATACCGAAATTAAATGGGTCAAAAGGATTTGAGGAAAGTGTTGAATTATTCAGTTATTTGTTTGAGCCGATTTGTAGTTTCAAAATAGAGTGTTTAAGATACTTTAATTGTCATCATTTATACCATTAACTTTAGGGTTTTAAATCAATGTAGCATTTTTGTAAATTTCTAATTTTATACGGATTTTAGGTTTATGATTTTTTTTCGGGTTTTACACTACATGTTGAGTTTCTAGAAGATCAAGAAAATCAAAAGGGTAAAGGTCCTGATTGGATGTTTGATCTTGATATTTTGGCCTCATCCATGAATTATGTGCCTGTTAGAGAAGAAAATCAAGTTGTTCACAATGAAGAAGAATTACAATACATTGTTCATGGAGTCAATATGAGATTTGAAGATGTTCCTGATGGAGAACCTATTGAAAAGAAGCAAAGTACTGTTGAACCTCAAAGTACTGTTGAACCGAAATCCACAGTATCTGATGAAGATCAAGCCATCCAAGATGAACTTAATAGGATGCTTCTTCAAGAAACTATTGCAAAATCCTATAAAGATATTCAAAGAAGAGCTTATGAGGCAGCAAAGAAAAAGTCTAAAGACACAGATCACTTGGACAGTACTTTGCATCAAAGTACTGCTCCACCAATTTAAAGTACTTCTAGTGTCTTAGATACTTCAAATTGGATCAACACTGATGATTTGAATGATCCAAACATGCCTGCCTTAGAAGATACTGATGATGAGTTGGAGAAGGAAGGCATTTTCTCAGATTCCAATGAAGATCCTAATTTCACAAATTTGGAAGACAATCTTGCTGTATCACCAACCCCCTACCTTAAGAATTAATAAAGATCATCCTGCTAGTAAGATTATTGGACCTTCTACCTCAGGAGTGCTCTCAAGAACACAAGCTAAGAATCTCTCTCAGCAACATACTTCTTTACTTAGCTTTGTTTATAAACAAAACAGGGTGAATCACAAGGATCAACAATTTTGCTTATTTGCTTGCTTTCTGTCTCAAGAGGAACCTAAGACAATATCTCAAGCATTAGCTAAAGAGAGTTGGGTTGAAGACATGCAAGAAGAACTTTTACAATTTAAGCTTCAAGAAGTTTGGGTGTTATGTGATTTGCCAGATGGTAAGAGGCTAATTGGTACAAAATGGGTCTTCAGGGTTAAAAGAGATGAGAGAGTGAATGTCATCAAGAATAAAGCAAGATTAGTTGATCAAGGCTACAGACAAGAAGAAGGGGTAGACTATGATGAAGTGTTTGCAACTGTGGCAAGGATTGAAGCCATAAAGTTGTTTTTGGATTTTGCATCATATATGGGCTTTCCTGTATATCAAATGGATGTTAACAGTGCTTTTCTTTATGGCACTATCACAGAGGAAGTCTATGTCAAATAACCTCCTGGTTTTGAAGATCCTGCACATCCCAACAAAGTCTACAAGGTTATTAAGGCTTTGTATGGCCTTCATCAAGCCCCTAGAGCTTGGTATGAAAGACTCTCCATTTTTCTATTGCAACATGGGTATAGGAGAGGTGCCATTGACAAGACTTTGTTTATTAAAAGAGACAAAAAGGATATTATGCTTGTCCAAGTGTATGTGGATGGCATTATCTTTGGAGCCATAAAACAGTCTATGGTGAAAGAGTTTGAGCAGCTTATGCAAAAAGAATTTCAAATGAGTTCCATGGGAGAATTATCATTCTTTTTGGGACTTCAAGTTCAATAATCAAGCAGTGGAATGTTCATAAGTCAAGATAAATATGTCACAGACATTTTAAAGAGGTTTAACTTCACCACTATCAAGCCAGCCTCTACTCCCATTGATGCTAACAAACCATTGGGAAAAGATGAAGATGGAGAAGATGTAGATGTTAAGCTATATAGATCAATGATTGGTTGTCTAATGTATTTGACCACATCTAGACCTGATATTACTTTTGCTGTGTGTTTATGTGTAAGACATCAGGTTAAACCCAAAGTTTCACATCTGAACGCAGTCAAGAGGATTTTTAGGTATCTCAGGCAACAACCTAAGCTAGGGTTATGGTATCCTAGAGAGTCCCCTTTTCATTTGGAAGCCTTTTCAGATAGTGACTATGCTGGTGACAATTATGACAGAAGATCAACTACTGGAGGATGCCAATATCTTGGAAGAAGATTAGTTTCATGGCAGTGTAAAAAGCAAACAATTGCAGCAACATCATCCACTGAAGTAGAGTATGTTGCAGTTGCAAGTTGTTGTGGCCAAGTGCTTTGGTTGCAGAATTAACTTTTGGATTATGGGTTCAATTTCAAGAATACTCCTATCAACATTGATAATGAGAGTACAATTTGTATTGTGAAGAATCCTGTCTACCATTCCAAGACCAAGCACATTCAGATTAGGCATCACTTTATTAGAGAATGTTATGAGCACAGACTTATCAATGTGGTTAAAGTCCACATAGATGATAATGTAGCAGCTTTACTCACAAAGGGCTTTGATGTTTCAAGATTTAATCACTTAGTGGTGAGTATTGGGATGATCAATAATTAAGCAACATTTGAGGGGAGGCATTAGTAGCTATTCATTATTTGAGGGGAGGCTACATTAATCATTAAACAAAAGAGTAGTTTTATTCATATTCATAACAGAGTTACATTCACCATTCAAGACAGACACATCATCATGACAACAAAACACAAATCCTAAAACCTACACCCTACATAAGTGATGCGTAGGGATTGCACCAGGCTTTACCTCTCAAGGGATCTTGAGAAGCTTACAACCCCCACCTGGCAGTGTACCTGATCGTTGTAGTATAGTATAGTGACAGGTACCGGGGGATTGATCGTTCAGCTAGGAATAGTGTCGCTAGGATTAGAAAACCTAATTACTAGTTCTACAGATGAGAGATGATTCTTTTTGTATTTTTATATTTTTTATAAAGTAAGTAAAAATATCGGGTTTTGAAGGATTTGGGCGGAATTAGTTGCTAGTCAACTAACCCAATACTAAAGATGCAATCAAAATAAAGTACTAAAAATGAAAATAAAACTAAATTAAGCTAAGGTTGTGAGCAATAAGTGGAGAAATGTGTTTACTTAGATTTCACTACTCCCTAGATATCTTTTACACGTTAATTACTTGTTATAGTTGCGTGGATGACAGATTGTATTCCTTAATACCATTCATGGGGTGGCGTACTTAACTCCCCAATCCTATGAGTGCCTACTTCACTCCTATGTCGAGCCGGCTAAGAAGCTCCTAACATGGGATCATTAGAATTTACTCATGCATTAAATACAACCAATAAAACTGTTGATATAAATAAATGACTAAAAACGTTATTCATATCTTTCGATATCTCTATGTTTTGATAATCACAAAACGAAAACTCATCAAACCAAAGATTATGACATAAACAAGTATTTAGTAGTAAATACTCATCTTTACCATTAAATCAATTAAGGTATGGATAAACAAAGTGTCTAATGTATTACAAGATCAAAGGAACATTTTTGTTAATCACTAGATATTTATAAAATGTCACAAAACATTTTATATCTTTTGTAAAACATTTTTGGAATTAAAGGAATATGTTTTATTCATTACAAATTTGTGAATTCAAATTTTCAACCAAAAATGGCAAATCTAATCTAGAAAAATTCTTCTCACAAAAGGACAAGAAAATTCAACGTTCAGGAGGGCGGCCCCCTTAATTATACTAGGCGGCCCCCTTAATCATTAAGGGAACCGCCCCCTAATTAAGGGGACCGGCACGCTCCAGAACAGTATTTTCTGGCCCTATAAATATTGAATCATTCCACATATTTTTCTCACCTTTTTGCACTAAAAACTTTCTGATCTAAACATCCCTCTCCATCCTCTAAAAATCCTTTGATCTTATATACTTTGATCTTTGTTTCAAAGTGATTCAAGCCTCAACACTCAAGTGCAAAGAGAAGAATACTTCTATTAGAAGTATTACAACTTAGTATCATCTTGCTATCTAAGTTGTTTGTTTGTTTCATCTTGTTGATCTTTCATATTTTGGTGAATAAGGTGTATGTATTAGTTTGCTAGATTTAGTTGTAGAATCTAGAATTGTTGTAAGTGTGAAGTGAAGAAGTAGTGTTGATAGTAGTGAAGATAGGATAGGGTGGCAATAGTGACTAGTAGTGAAGAAATTGAAGCTTCCAAGTGGAGAAGACTTGAAAACATTAGTAGACTAAAGTTGTGAAGACTCTAGTGGCTTGAAGGTGCAAAGATATTATTGGTTTGAAGTTGTGAAGACATTGGTGCTTTGAAGTTGTGAAGTAGCAAGACATTGAAGTCGTGAAGTATTTTGTGAAGGCGTGAAGATACTCGTGGTGTGAAGACGTATTGAAGAAGTAAAAGGTGTGAAGAAGTTGTGGTGTGTTATTTGGTGTGAGATTGGTTCTAGCTACGATTAGAACTCGACATATTGCTTTGTGTCGTTAATTGGTGTAAGCATTTGGTGTGTACGGTTTTCTCCGCCATAAGGGAGGTTACTGACTTAGTGAAGAAAACTCTCGAGTTCGGTGCTCGGGGAGTGGAGTAGGGCAAGGAAGGTGTCCTTGTAGCCGAACCACTATAAATCCTTTGTCTCTCGGTTTGATCTTTCCAACTCTCATTCTTTACTTATTTACTTACTTGCTTCTCGTACATTATTATTATTGTGTGTTGTGCATATATTGGTTTCACATAAAGATCAAACTAGGTTCCATTCAAAACATTAATTATACATTAGCAAATTAAAAGTATATACAATCATTAAAACACATATACATATATAAATACAAACTTATAATCAAGTGAGATATATGAAATTATAATTTCTATTCAACACTTTAAATAAGTAGTATCTATGTGACATATGTGAATTAATTTGTATCTATACTTTAGCTTCAAAGGTTTTTACAAATTATTATCAATTCTTTGAAAGTGAACTTTTATTAAACGAAAAAGACGCATAACTATTCAACCCCCTTCTAGTTTTCCACAATTGGTATCAAGAGCCACAACTTCAAACATTTTTGCAACATTGACTCAAAAATTATTTTTAAAAATGAATTTTCAACATCCGCTGAAAACAACTTTGAAAAAGAAATAATTTTAGAAGATAAAATATCTATACTTGAAAGTAATATTGAAATCGATCTTGAATGTAAAAAATGTCAAGACTACAAACATGAAATTAAAATGGAAAATGAAAAGGCAAAAACATTGGCAAAATTCGAAAATAGTTCTAAATCTTTAAAATATCTTCACAACATTCAAAATCCATTTTATGATAAAACCGGCTTAGGATTTATCGTAAATGATCCTTCAACAAATGTATCAAAACAAATAAAATTTGTTAAACCTAGTTAATAAATTTAGAACTGATACTATTAACATTCACTATTTATTACTCTAGTCAAGAAAGTCATTGTTTGTTAATTAAAACAAGCCATTGATGAATTCTTGTACTTATCGACAACATCCTCATCATGTGCATTCAAATGCAATGGATGATCTCATCTAACCAACTAGGACCCATGAGAATCTGGGTACCAAGCTGTTTATCTTGTTTAGGGAATTAACGAATGAAGAGTCTATTACGTGTTGATTTACTCATCTCGCTCTATTTCCTTTGACGGCTATTGGTTTCTATCTCGTTGTTTCACATTCTGCAAATGTTTCGCCTATGACGTCGTTGCGGGAATCTTCTTGTTTCGGAATTTTGCTCTTCACTCTTGGAGTATTGGTATCATGGTGTGTCCGTTACTATTTCAAGATGAAGCCTCCAAAGTACAATTTTTATTAGCCTTCACGACTTGTGATGATTGGTGTGATCGATTGAGCATCTCGAATCTAGCTCCCTTGATTTCTATTGCGTTGGAATATTACTTGGCTACTTCGACAAGTTTTGGACAAACTTTTAAGATTTCTTCCATTACCGTCATGCCCACTCTTAAAGAAAAGCTAGACCTGAGATAAGTTTTCATTTCAAAAACTTGCCAATATTACATTATATTTTAGAATGCTTTAATTAGTATGTGAATATGATTTAACTTATAAGTTGCCATGCTTTTAGATTATTAACACTAAAATATGCATATATGATATTAGCATTATTAACCTTCTTGGTGTTTAGTCTATTATCATTCTTCTTAATTTTCTATGATCTATAGTAGAACCTTTCCACTTAAGCTATATGATCTTACTAGTTGCATAAATAGATGTATTATAATTGAGACTTCTTTGCAACTTGATATTATGACGTTCTTTGTATGTGTATATATATATATATATATATATATATATATATATATATATATATATATATATACACACACTTGTCTATCTTGTATCCATGAACTATTTACCTTGCTCCTTCCTGTCCCATTGCATTTACATCATAAGTATCTATCATTTCACTTTAATATCTTTAGGTGTCATTAAAGATGATTATGTGTGACAATGGGCTTAATTGATTCTCTTGAGCATGATAAGCTTCCATTTCAAATCCTTCACTTGCAACTTCTTGATTATCATGATCAAAACATCATGTTTAAAACTTCTCTCTTTTTGAATGAAATATTTTTTTTTCTTGAAACAATTTATTTAACTAAAACTTCTTTCATAACCATTATTTTAATCAAAAACAAGATTGAAATTTTTTTGTTACACGTTATGAAACAAAATTCAATCTATGTTATTGTAATGCACACTTGAATTTACTTCAAAACATTGTTGAATAAAACTAAAAACGTTTTGCTTAAAACACATTTAACTTTCTCACATGTGTCATACACTTCTATTGGAAATGACATTCACAATTTAATCAAATCATTTCATGAGAATCATGGCTTGCCTATATGGATCTTGTTTGTAACAAGTCTTGAAGTCCATATAGTCATGTCCACCTATTTGTTACTTGTTAACAATCATCAATATGTTTGCTCTAGACTAAATGTTATCATCTTCATATAGTTACACATTTAACTTATTTGCCTTATTGCTTCCTTTGTTGCATATCTTAATTGATAAATTAATAGATAACATGATTATTAGAAATTAATTGCCTATTTTAATTAATTCTATATCACTCTCTACATTCATGAATAGTATGCCCTATATTGCCTCAAAGAGTTGAACTTACTTGAATCCAAATCCAAAAACACAACCTTTTTGAAAATTTTCTGCCAAAAACCCATTTCTGGCATTCTGGGAATCACCAGATGGGCGGCCCCCTTAATTATATAAGGCGGCCCCCTTAATGATTAAGGGGACCGGCCATCTGATGGTCGGGGATACTGTTTTCTTTATCACTTTTTGACCCATTTCAGCCTATACTTCCCAAAGTTCACAAACATATTTTGTCCCATGCTATCCCTCAAAATTTACCTTCCTAAACCACATTTCTCATACACTATAAATACCCTCTTCTCATCATTAATGCCATCACACCCAAACATGTCATCTCCCAACAACCAAAAACCTAAGATTTCAAGAACCGCAAGGATCTCCGTCAAACCCGTTTGGAGGAGGAAACTTGATTCTTGTCATAACTCAAGTGATGTTGTTCCAAGTCAACCAACTACTAAACCTCAAACCCACAATAATGACTCATCTCACAACCTATCACCCACTCATTCCCTCATTCATGCTTCTTCTTATGATAAGCATGCTCAATCCCAAAACAACAATCCTAATCTCTCAGTCAATACTTCACATGTTGCTCATTCAACAAAAACACCACTCACTCTTGGAGAACCTCTTCCACCCATTTCATGTTTTCATGGCTACCCAAGCTCAACCATGTCTCCACCACCAAGAGTACCACCACCACATCCTACAACCTCACATGCCATTCCTATGTTGCATGTTCAAACCTTCACCCAAGACAACCATCATGTTCCACCATCATCACCTTCCTCCGAACACTTGAAGTTCATTGAGGAGCTAAAAGAGGCTTATGAGCTTAGTGCTCTTTTAGCATTACATCTTGCGCAACGCAATTTGGATCCAACCCAATCAAGCTCACCATCATCAGCACACAACATCAACCAAGTTGAGAAGCATGTCAACAATTGCCCTTGTTGCATCTTCCTTCAACAACAAACCATTGCCTTGAATGAGCACTTCACTTGGATTGAGTATCTTCTTACAAGATCTCAACAAACATCATCACTTGAACAACATCAAAACCCTCAATCAACAAACCCTATCTCTAACCCACCACCTACAAGTTCCACATCTCCAAACTCACCAACATCCATGCAACCAAAAGTTTATCTCCACTAAACCACCAAGCATTTTATATGCTTATGTTTCTCATTTCAAATAAAACCTTTCAACAATTTTAGGATTCAAGAAAGTTTGGTGACACTCCTTGTTAGCACAATAGGATGCTATACTTAGTCTTAGTATTCTATATTTATGGCTTTTGTAACAATGATTATGGGTTCACATAATCATTTTCTATCAATGAATGACTTAATATGTGTTCCTTATTATCTTTTGCCATGCTTATTACTTGTTGGTATTATGATATATGTTTTTGCTTGTGCTATGCTTGTGCTTCTAATATTTTTCTTGCAAGAATCCCAATTCTCGAACCCTTGGTGCCCTCAAACGAGGGAGAGCATACATCAAGGGGGAGCTTCCTTTCTTTTGGCTTAAACCTTTTTGATTTTACAAAAAGGGGGAGAAGTGAATATAAACTCACTAAATACTTGTCTAAAAAATTAATTTTTGGATTTAATGAGTTTAGGTTTTGTAATCATCAAAAAGGGGGAGATTGTTGATATAAATAAATGACTAAAAACGTTATTCATATCTTTCGATATCTCTATGTTTTGATAATCACAAAACGAAAACTCATCAAACCAAAGATTATGACATAAACAAGTATTTAGTAGTAAATACTCATCTTTACCATTAAATCACTTAAGGTATGGATAAACAAAGTGTCTAATGTATTACAAGATCAAAGGAACATTTTTGTTAATCACTAGATATTTATAAAATGTCACAAAACATTTTATATCTTTTGTAAAACATTTTTGAAATTAAAGGAATATGTTTTATTCATTACAAATTTGTGAATTCAAATTTTCAACCAAAAATGGCAAATCTAATCCAGAAAAATTCTCCTCACAAAAGGACAAGAAAATCCAACGTTCAGGAGGGCGGCCCCCTTAATCATTAAGGGGACTGCCCCCTAATTAAGGGGACCGGCACGCTCCAGAACAGTATTTTCTGGCCCTATAAATATTGAATCATTCCACATATTTTTCTCACCTTTTTGCACTAAAAACTTTCTGATCTAAACATCCCTCTCCATCCTCTAAAAATCCTTTGATCTTATATACTTTGATCTTTGTTTCAAAGTGATTCAAGCCTCAACACTCAAGTGCAAAGAGAAGAATACTTCTATTAGAAGTATTACAACTTAGTATCATCTTGCTATCTAAGTTGTTTGTTTGTTTCATCTTGTTGATCTTTCATATTTTGGTGAATAAGGTGTATGTATTAGTTTGCTAGATTTAGTTGTAGAATCTAGAATTGTTGTAAGTGTGAAGTGGAGTTTGAAGAAAAGAAGTAGTGTTGGATAGTAGTGAAGATAGGATAGGGTGGCAATAGTGACTAGTAGTGAAGAAATTGAAGCTTCCAAGTGGAGAAGACTTGAAGACATTAGTAGACTAAAGTTGTGAAGACTCTAGTGGCTTGAAGGTGCAAAGATATTATTGGTTTGAAGTTGTGAAGACATTGGTGCTTTGAAGTTGTGAAGTAGCAAGACATTGAAGTCGTGAAGTATTTTGTGAAGGCGTGAAGATACTCGTGGTGTGAAGACGTATTGAAGAAGTAAAAGGTGTGAAGAAGTTGTGGTGTGTTATTTGGTGTGAGATTGGTTCTAGCTACGATTAGAACTCGACATATTGCTTTGTGTCGTTAATTGGTGTAAGCATTTGGTGTGTACGGTTTTCTCCGCCATAAGGGAGGTTATTGACTTAGTGAAGAAAACTCTCGAGTTCGGTGCTCGGGGAGTGGAGTAGGGCAAGGAAGGTGTCCTTGTAGCCGAACCACTATATATCCTTTGTCTCTCGGTTTGATCTTTCCAACTCTCATTCTTTACTTATTTACTTACTTGCTTCTCGTACATTATTATTATTGTGTGTTGTGCATATATTGGTTTCACATAAAGATCAAACTAAGTTCCATTCAAAACATTAATTATACATTAGCAAATTAAAAGTATATACAATCATTAAAACACATATACATATATAAATACAAACTTATAATCAAGTGAGATATATGAAATTATAATTTCTATTCAACACTTTAAATAAGTAGTATCGATGTGACATATGTGAATTAATTTGTATCTATACTTTAGCTTCAAAGGTTTTTACAAATTATTATCAATTCTTTGAAAGTGAACTTTTATTAAACGAAAAAGACGCAAAACTATTCAACCTCCCCTTTCTAGTTTTCCACAAAAACCTAGTACACATCGGTTCATGTTTCCTAAGACGTTCAAGCATGTTACCATTTGGAGATCTGCCAGTTTTCTTAAGCCTAACTTTGAAATCATTCATCCAATACAACCATAAACAAGTAATCAACACATAATCAACATCTAGGTTTCATTAGATCTAAGCAAACACAAGATAAATCTAGCCTAGCATGGTGGAATCAAGACAAGCACAAGATATAGACAACCAACACATAGACATATTGATTGAATTAAAAGAACACTTATCTCAATTACACATGTAAGGGTTGAAGGGCTGAAAACCCTTAAAAAACCTGTAAAATTCGTATATGGTTCGGCCTTAGGGTTTCTCCAAACTTGTTCCCCTTTAATGAATGAAAATTAGAAAACGATATATAGAAAATAGAGGCTGACGGCGTCAAGAACAACCTTGTGACGCCGTCATCTCGCCGCCAAAAGAATCCTCGGAATGCCTTGATCTACATCTGACGCCGTCATGTATTAAGTTTTTCCAGGCCGTCACATATTTAACTCTTGACGCTCTTCCTTGTGACGCCTTGATGAGGCAAAAAATGAACCACTTTTAGGGGGTCATTTAAGCCCGGAATTGAATTTATTTGATCAAATATTGCCCTAAATCGTTCCTTTTGTGATTTTAGGTACTTTGGGAGAGAAATCTGGAAAAGGAAGCAATTCGGACGTTTTTGGAGCATAAAAGTGAAGAAAACGACAAAGTCTTAATTTTCCTTGCTGGGAACAGTAGGTGACGGCGTCAAAAAGAAAATCTTGACGGCATCAAGAGTAATTTCCATGACGATCCAGTACAGATTTGAAGGCGTCACGAAGTAGGGCGTCAAGAGGAAAATGCATGACGGCCTGGAAACACATAACACTTGACGGCGTCAGATCTGGATCAAGGCAGTCCGAGATTTATTTTGGCGGCGAGATAACGGCGTCACAAATTTTGTCTTGACGCCGTCAGACCCTATTTCCTATATATAGTTTTCTAATTTTCACATTAAAAGGAGAGAAGTTTTGGAGAAACCCTAAGTACGAACTTGGTACGAATTTTACAGGTTTTTCAAAGGTTCTTAGCCCTTGATCCCTTTCATGTGTAATTGAGATAAGTATTCTTTTAATTCAATCAATATGTCTATGTGTTGGTTTTCTATATCTTGTTCTTGTCTTAATTCCATCATGCTAGGCTAGATCTATTTTGTGTTTGCTTGGATCCAATGAAACCTAGATGTTAATTATGTGTTGATTACTTGTTTATGGTTGTATTGGATGAGTGAATTCGATGTTAGGCTTAAGAAAACTGGCAGATCTCCAAATGGTAACATGCTTTAACGTCTTAGGAAACATGAACTGACGTGTACTAGGTTTTATTGATTGTATTTAATGCATGAGTAAATTCTAATGATCCCATGTTAGGAGCTTCTTAGCCGGCTCGACATAGGAGTGAAGTAGGCACTCATAGGATTGGGGAATTAAGTGCGCCACCCCATGAATGGTATTAAGGAATACAATCCGTCATCCACGCAACTATAACAAGTAATTAACATGTAAAAGATATCTAGGGAGTAGTGAAATCTAAGTAAACACATTTTCTCCACTTATTGCTCACAATCTTAGTTTAATTTAGTTTATTTTCATTTTTAGTATTTTATTTTGATTGCATCTTTAGTATTGGGTTAGTTGACTAGCAACTAATTCCGCCCAAATCCTTCAAAACCCGGGATTTTTACTTGCTTTCTAAAAAATATAAAAATACAAAAATAATCATCTCTCATCTTTAGAACTAGTATTTAGGTTTTCTAATCCTAGCGACACTATTCCTAGCTGAATGATCAATCCCCCGGTACTTGTCACTATACTATACTACAACGATCAGGTATACTGCCTGGTGGGGGTTGTAAGCTTCTCAAGATCCCTTGAGAGGTAAAGCCTGGTGCGATTCCCACGTATCAAGTTTTTGGCGCCGCAGCCCGGGGAATAGTTATTGTCTAGGTTAGAATCTCTTTTTATTAGGTCTACTTGCTAGATTCCTTTCTAGTAAGATTTTATTTTTATTTTTTAGGTTTTCTTTAGTCTATCTTATTTCTTTGTGTTTTTGTTCGTAACTCTTCCCCACCCGTCATCATGGACGATGGGAACATCCTTGAACTCGTCATCCCACCACAACAAAACCCACCACTAGGACCTCTTAGGCCCCGAACCTTAGGAGAGTATTCCCGACCTAGCCACCAAGGCTACCGAAACACCATTGAGCTCACCGGAGCCAATGTGACTCCCTTGCGATCCGACACCATCCGGTTGGTGCAAAGCGGATGTGCATTCCATGGACTTCGTTCCGAAGATCCAAACCAACATCTTAAGGACTTCCTCAAAATCGTAGATTCCATAGACCTAGGTGTTGAAACTAGAGAGACAACCGGATTACGCCTATTCCAATTTTCTCTACGGGATCAAGCTAGTCAATGGCTTGAGCGTTTACCCGCGGGATCCATCACCACATGGGATGATCTCACCACTCGTTTCCTTGCTCAATTTTTCCCACCGGGGAGAACTACTAAGCTTAGAAATGACATCTTGATGTTCCAACAACGTCAAAATGAATCTCTTTATGAAGCATGGACTCGTTTCAAGGACTTACTCCAAAAAGTCCCTCATCATGGCATAGATCTTTGGCTCAAAGTCCAAATCTTTTATGACCATATCGATCTCTCCACGAGGCGAGCCATTGACCAATCGGCCGGTGGTAAGCTACGTGATCTAAGTGCGGAACAATCATGGGAACTCATAGAAGATCTTTCTCTCTATGACAACGAAAGTTGGAATGATCCCCGTGATTTGAACAAAACGGTCAAGGCAATATCTTTGCCTTCGAACAATTCTAGCACTCCCGACCGTAGGATCATGGAACTTGAAGGTCGAGTCAAGTCTCTCATGAAATCTTACGAAGCTCAAAAACCTTCAAGCCAAGTAAGCAGAATCGCTTCTACATGCAAATTATGTAATGGCCCTCACGAGACTCATAACTGTATGGAGCTTCCAAAATGTGCTTATAACGAATTCACGTCATCACACGTGGGTCGAGGTCCTTGAACTTCTGGCGAGGCCTATGAGGCATGGAAGGATAAACCTAATTTCAGAGGGTACCAAACGCGGAGCGTATCCTTCAATGACTCCTCACCACTCACTTGGTCCGAGCATTTTCCATCACAAGGTGTTCCTAGGCAAAGCTGTGAAGATGCTCTAAAAAAATTCATTCTATCTCAAGAATTACAGCTCTCTACGCTCGAGGCTAAATTTAGACAACAGCAGGCTGATATGAATAACCAGATTTGTAATCTGTTAACTGCTATCAAAGAACATGTTGTTAATAAACCCATTCACGTTGATGAGGTTAAGTATGTTACCATCATGAGTCCACCAACCTCCCCTGTGAAAATAAAAAGTCCTAGTAAGTTATTCAAATATCTATCACCAAAAGGAAAGGAACCTGTCAATCCCCTAGGACCAATCCACTTCGTAAACACCATCACCACGATATCTGCTTCTACACCCAACCCAACCCAACAACAAACTAACAAAATTGGTCATACAGCTAAAGATGAGACCTTAAGGGTAGACCACGATTTGGCCAGAAGACCTACCAACTCATCCGAGCAGTGCACCGCGCAAGAACCTGGCAAATCAGATGAAGGGAAAGAGAGATCGGATGTGCATGAGAGAAATCCAGCCATTTTGGGTAAATCTATTATAGAGGAACCCGAGAGAAAAATGGAGGATGTTACTAGTGGGAGTAGCGATAGGACTGAGGAAAGCAACCCTAAAGTTTTCAAGATCTCCTGCACCATTAAGGAAAAGCTCTGAACCGATAGTCATATAGATCCTAGCTTCCCAGTCAACATAATCCCCCTTTCCTTATACCACGAAGCCTTCCCAGAACGCATTGTGTGCGAGAAAGTTAATAATGCATGGGTAATGAAAAATTTATCAATTATGATTGGGGAACTTGTTTACAATATTGACCTTACCGTGGTCAATAACGTGACCCTCTCACCAATCAAACGTTAACCAACCTTGTTCTTGGGAAACCATTTATCAATGAATCGGGAGTGATCTTTGATGAGAAGGATGGTAGTGCATTATTCACCAATGGTGTTAAGAAGGTAATTTTTCGTAGGGGTAATGAGGAGGTGTACGAGTATCGTCCTTCCCTTGAGGGGAATCTATATGGATCAAACGATGGAGAGTTGGGGAAGATAAGACGGCGTGATCCGAATAATCTCAAAATCCCCTGCATGGTTGGTCATAAGTACTTCGATAACATCTACATTAACGTATTCCTGCCAAAGAATTTTATGTCCCTATTCCATTATAACAATATCTGCAGATGGGGAATGATTTACAAGGGAGAGAAAGTAGTTGGTAAGGATCATGAAATCCAGGTGTTTGTAGGAAATATGGCATTCACTATGGAATTTACGATTGTGGACAATATCGAAGACTATGTCGACCCTAGATTATCACAAGTCATTTTTGGGGCGCCCTTTTGCGAGGTCACTAATCTGATAATTAATGACCGGAACGGAATCATGACCTTCGCTGATAGAATTAGGAGGGTCTCATACCAAACGCCATACAAGAGAAGAGACCTTAAGGAAATCGATTGTGACGGGCTTGACAAGATAAGTTCCCAACTTATTTTGTGTGATGAAGATGTTCGGAGAGGGTGTAAGAACACTTCTGATTTATCATGTGGATTCTTTAAGGATGTTAGTAAGCTTAGTTCTAAGTATCGAAAAGATGTCTTCGAGTTCGAAGACCCGAAGTACTTACACTATGAAAGCGATACTAGTTTAGAAGACGACCTAGAGAGTGGAACCAACGATGAGGTCACGTAGTAACCCATGACCTTGAGTCTAGCTACAAGACTCGTAAATAAAGAAAAGCGCTTCTTGGGAGGCAACCCATGTTTTGTATGATTTTATTTGGTTTGTTTGTTTGTTATTTGCTTCCGTATGCATGCTTTATTTTTATTGTTGGTAGATCATGTTTCTAAACTAACTAGTGGAAATACTTTACTTTGTTGTTTTGGCCTAGTCTTAACTCCACCTAAAAGTATTTTTGCAAAAGATAAGTGTAAGGGGAAACCCCAAATATGTTTTTAAGAAACAAACCCATCATGATTCTCCACAATATCAAATGAACATGTATATTCGTATTTGTTAGAGTCAAATACTTGTATTGAGTCATAATGAAGTTTTGCAGGATTTTCCAGGAAGTAGGACCAAGTTTTTCTAGAAATTTTCCGGAAACTTAACATAAGAATTTCTGCAGGTCACTTCTGACGGCGTCAGGAATTAATTCTTGACGGTGTCACGTGTAAAAAATCTGGAAATTTTACCGGTTTTGTTTTTCTAACGGAGTCTTATGGTTTTTGTGAATTATTAAGTTTTATAATCTCCAGGAAATCTGCAAACTTCATTCCACAAGCATTATATCTTATTTTGTTTTCTAGGATTTAGTAACTTATATAGGATGCCGCCGATTTTACGCGAGGTTGTCTTGTTTGTTTTCTCAGGATTTACAGGTTATGTATGACAAGAAGATGATTTATATTCTGGAAGGGAAGCTTTGATTGTTCATTTTATTGGAGGAAGATTTAACCTGGCCACCTTATTATCCATACCGAGCGAATCAGGGGAGTATTTGACTTCATTCTTTTTACTTTTTCACTTTTACATTCTTTACTTGAACATTGGGGACAATGTTCATCTTAAGTGTAAGGGGAGGGTAAAAAGATGACACCTTACATATGCACTTTCTCTTGAGTTTGTTTTGTTTAAAAGTAGATGTGTAATAAAACTATGAGAAATACTTGTTAGTGCAATTTTAGCGCCAAATTTAAAATTTTTTACAACATTTAGAAGTGAAACTTTAGCCATAGCAAGCGTCTCATGGATAGGAGATTGTATGACTAGCACATAACCGTATATTCAGAAAAAAAATTCCACCCAAATATGTGAGGTTCGCCTTTAGCTTTTATAGGAAAAGCATTTATTAGTGCTTATGAGTGTACCGGTCGCATTTAGATTCTAGAACTTGCGTTAGTGATGCATCCCGAGACCGCTAGTGAGACTACATTCGTGTGGTAGGATTTACTACATGATAAGAGGCATTAGGATCACCCTTGTGTTAAACCCGTATCATGATTACTTGACCATTTAAGTCATATTACTTGGCTAGTTAAGTCAACTAATTTTTTCCACACCATTAGCGTTGTACTCATTTTTAGTACACGAAACCCCTAGTACACCCCTCCGAGCCTATCTTTTCGTTTCTAACTTTAAGCATTTTACTTAAAGAAAGAATTTGTTACACCCCACCTAAATGTACACCCAAATCGCCTTAGCCTTCCGTGTATGCGCTCATTTTTAGTGCATTATTGTTATTTGTTAAACCCTAAGTTAACTTTGTAATTGATTACATGGTTGCTAAGTTGAGTCATATCCTTGTACATATTGTTTTGGGACTATTGGGACTCATGGGTAAAGTACTTATTTTATGGAGTAATGGGGAAGAACATCATTTATTACCCCCATATGTACGTTAATCTTAAAAGTACTCCAAGTGTTTTGATTTTCTTAATTCGAGTCATTAGATTAGTTTATTATAATGTATGTAAAAATTCAAGTGTAAGGGGAATTTTCATTCCCTATGATGTATTATTTTGGATGGTAGGGTAAGAGTGTATGCAAAAAAAAAAAAAAAGAAAAAAGAAAAAAAAAAAAAAGAAAAAAAAATCGAAAAAAACAATGAAAAAGAAAAAAAATAGAAAAAGAAAAAGAAGAAAAACATACGGACTACCATCCCTTTTTATTCTATGTTCATTTAATTTTTTGTTATTTTTCATTTATTAGCTTAAGTCGAGTCTAGTCTTGGCTTAGCAACGCCATATTGTACATGTAATTAACCAAGATTGTTAACTCGCCACCAGTAAAGATTGCCTATATCCAACAAAACCGTGTATTTCATATCCCTACACCTAACGTTACAACCCTTTAAAAGCCCTCTTTGATAGTTTATCCTAGGTGCTTACGCCATGTGGTGGAGGTTTGATCCTTTCCCAAGCCTATGGTAATCTATTTTGCTATGACAGGTAGTGAGAGATATCTTCCGTTTCAATATTGTAATTTATACTTTATTACACCCGAGAGATGTGAGTATCTAAACACTATTTGTGAGGTGCTTGTGTATGACCTCCGTGCTTGTCTATTGGTCTTTAGTGGAACGATTATTTGTTGTAATTACTTTTATATTAGTGTTAAATGACCCCTAACTTGTATTTTGATTAGAATAAAAGCGCATTTGCTTGAGGACAAGCAAATCTCAAGTGTAAGGGTATATGATGAGGCGAAAAATGAACCACTTTTAGGGGGTCATTTAAGCCCGGAATTGAATTTATTTGATCAAATATTACCCAAAGTACCTAAAATCACAAAAGGAACGATTTAGGGCAATATTTGATCAAATAAATTCAATTCCGGGCTTAAATGACCCCCTAAAAGTGGTTCATTTTTCGCCTCATCATATACCCTTACACTTGAGATTTGCTTGTCCTCAAGCAAATGCGCTTTTATTCTAGTCAAAATACAAGTTAGGGGTCATTTAACACTAATATAAAAGTAATTACAACAAATAATCGTTCCACTAAAGACCAAAGACAAGCACGGAGGTCATACACAAGCACCTCACAAATAGTGTTTAGATACTCACATCTCTCGGGTGTAATAAAGTATAAATTACAATATTGAAACGGAAGATATCTCTCACTACCTGTCATAGCAAAATAGATTATCATAGGCTTGGGAAAGGATCAAACCTCCACCACATGGCGTAAGCACCTAGGATAAACTATCAAAGAGGTCTTTTAAAGGGTTGTAACGTTAGGTGTAGGGATATGAAATACACGGTTTTGTTGGATATAGGCAGTCTTTACTGGTGGCGAGTTAACAATCTTGGTTAATTACATGTACAATATGGCGTTGCTAAGCCAAGACTAGACTCGACTTAAGCTAATAAATGAAAAATAACAAAAAATTAAATGAACATAGAATAAAAAGGGATGGTAGTCCGTATGTTTTTCTTCTTTTTCTTTTTCTATTTTTTTTCTTTTTCTTTTTTCTTTTCGATTTTTTTTTTTTTTTTTTTTTTTTTTTTTTTTTTTTTTTTGCATACACTCTTACCATACCATCCAAAATAATACATCATAGTGAATGAAAATTCCCCTTACACTTGAATTTTTTACATACTTTATAATAAATTAATCTAATGACTCGAATTAAGAAAATCAAAACACTTGGAGTACTTTTAAGATTAACGTACATATGGGGGTAATAATATGATGTTCTTCCCCATTACTCCATAAAATAAGTACTTACCCATGAGTCCCAATCGTCCCAAAACAATATGTACAAGGATATGACTCGACTTAGCAACCGTGTAATTAATTAGATAGTTAACTTAGGGTTTAACAAATAATAATGATGCACTAAAAATGTGCGCATACACGGAAGGCTAAGGCGGTTTGGGTGTACATTTAAGTGGGGTGTAACAAATTCTTCCTTTAAGTAAGATGCTTAAAGTTAGAAACGAAAATATAGGCTCGGAGGGGTGTACTAGGGGTATCGTGTACTAAAAATGAGTACAACGCTAATGGTGTGGGAAAAATTAGTTGACTTTACTTGCCAAGTAATATGACTTAAGTGGTCAAGTAATTATGATACGGGTTTAACACAAGGGTGATCCTAATGCCTCTTATCATGTAGTAAATCCTACTACACGAATGTAGTCTCACTAGCGGTCTCGGGATGCATCACTAACGCAAGTTATAGAATCTAAATGCTACCGGTACACTCATAAGCACTAATAGTAAATGCTTTTCCTATCAAATCTAAAGGCGAACCTCACATATTTGGGTGGAAAATTTTTCTGAAAGTACGGTTATGTGCTAGTCATACAATCTCCTATCCATGAGACGCTTGCTATGGCTAAAGTTTCACTCCTAAATGTTGTAAAAAATTTTAAATTTGGCGCTAAAATTGCACTAACAAGTATTTCTCATAGTTTTATTACACATCTACCATCAAACTAACAAACTCAAGCCAAAGTGTATTTGTAAGGTATCATCATTTTACCCTCCCATTACACTTAAGATGAACATTGTCCCCAATGTTCAAGTAAAGAATGTAAAAGTGAAATAAGTAAAAAGAATGAAATCAAATACTCCCCTGATTCGCTCGATATGGATAATAAGGTGGTCAGGTTAGATCTTCCTCCAAGAAAATGAACAATCAAAGCTTCCCTTCCAGAAAAATAAATCATCTTCTTGTCATACATAACCTGTAAATCCTGAGAAAACAAACAAGACAACCTCGCATAAAATCGGCGGCAATCTACATAAGTTACTAAATCCTAGAAAACAAAGTAAGATATAATGGTTGTGGAATGAAGTTTGCAGATTTCCTGAAGATTATAAAACTTAATAATTCAACAAAAACTTTAAAACTCCGTTAGAAAAACAAAACTGGTAAAATTTCTAGATTTTTACACGTGACGCCGTCAGAAGTGACCTGTAGAAAGTTTTATGTTAAGTTTCCGGAAAATTTCTAGAAAAACTTGGTCCTACTTCCTGGAAAATCCTGCAAAACTTCATTATGACTCAATACAAACATTTGACTCTAACAAATACGAATATACATGTTCACTTAATATTGTGGAGAATCATGATCGGTTTGTTTCTTAAAAACATATTTGGGGTTTCCCCTTACACTTATCTTTTGCAAAAATACCTTTATGTGGAGTTAAGACTAGGCCAAACAACAAAGTAAAGTATTTCCACTTTTTAGTTTAGAAACATGATCTACCAACAATAAAAATAAAGCATGCATACGGAAGCAAATAACAAACAAACAAAATAAAAATCACACAAAGCATGGGTTGCCTCCCAAGAAGCGCTTTTCTTTATTTACGAGTCTTGTAGCTAGACTCAAGGTCATGGGTTACTACGTGACCTCATCGTTGGTTTCACTCTCTAGGTCGTCCTCTAAACCGGTTTTGTATTCCGGACCTAGTTGCAGGCATTCTTTGTAGAAACCAAGCATCCTATTATTCACATACTCAACTCCTCTACGTCTATCCTTATCATTCCTATAATAAGCCGCTTGCTTGTGTTCCTTTTCTATATTAGAGAGAAGGCGGTATTGCTCAATCTTGTAGGGCATTTGGTAGGCAATCTCATCATTCTCTTCCTTGAATCTAACTATCCCTAGATTCGGATCATAACTCATCCTAGTGGCCTCAACAAATGGTTTTCCAAATATTATTTGGCTTAGGCAATCATCTATCATCGGACGAGTGTCTTCTACTATCATAAAATCGATCTCATAAATGAAATTGCCTATAATCACATGCAATCCCTTCACTCTTCCTACAAAATTACTTATCAGATTCTTATTGGGCATCATCCTAAAATCAAGTTGCTTCTTCATCACCCAATTGTAATAAGTCCTAGTCATAATGTTTACAGGAGATCTAGGATCGATATAAGCTTTCCATATGTGCATATGCCCGATGTTGCATGGTATGTTGATGTTAGAAGGGTCTCCCATTTTGATAAGGGGTGTGCCAAGGATATATGGTCTCTCGGGACTATCGAATAAATCCTTATGGTATTCCCGTTCTTCCTTGGTGGGCAACTTATCAAAGTACTTCTCTATAGTTTCTACTTCGTCTAACCCCTTTTCCTTATTAACCTCAACTTCCCTGCTTTCATCCCTAGTTTCGGTTTCTACTCCAACTTCATCCTTGTCACTTTCTTCTACCTCCTTATCTATTGGCTTAATGGTGACAACATTGACAAAGTGGACATGTTTGGATGATGAGGGATCCTTAATTTGGATTCCGTTATTGATGTCCCTAGTGTCCTTCCTAGGTGTAGTTAACGCTTGGTTGTTGAGGGCTTTCAACAAGTTGTCTATCTTGTTGGTCATCTCCGTTTGTTGTTGGTTGAATTCGGTTTCAAACCTAGCTATGCGAGCTTCTTGAGATGCCATGAACGTTGACATCAATCCTTCAAGATTGTTGGTACTACCATAGTTGTTAGAAGGATTGTTATTAAAAGTACGGTTGGAGGGTGGACCGTTTGGTTGGTAACGATTAGGCGGATTGGAAGAATTGGGTTGATTTTGTTTCCACCTAAGGTTTGGGTGATTTTTCCAAGAGGGGTTGTATGAATCACCGTAAGGGTTTAGCTCGGGCTTGAAAGTGTACCACTTATCTCCCGCTTCGTCGGTACGCGAGGATGCGTAGTCCGCAAAAGCTGTTCCGGGGAGTTCCACACAATCACGAGTGTCATGGGGACCACTACATAATTCGCATGAAGAAGTGATTTTGTTCACTTGGCTTGAAGGCTTAGGAGCTTCGTAAGATTTCATGAGAAACTTGACTTGGTCCTCAAGTTCCATGATCCTACGGTCGGGAGTGCTAGAGTTATTCGAAGGCAAAGATATTGCCCTGACCGTTTTGTTCAAATCATGGGGATCATTCCAACTTTCGTTGTCATAGAGAGCAAGATCTTCTATGAGTTTCCATGATTGTTCCGCACTTAGATCACGTAGCTTACCACCGGTCGATTGGTCAATGGCTCGCCTCGTGGAGAGATCGATATGGTCATAAAAGGTTTGGACTTGGAGCCAAAGATCTATGCCATGATGAGGGACTTTTTGGAGTAAGTCCTTGAAACGAGTCCATGCTTCATAAAGAGATTCATTTTGACGTTGTTGGAACATCAAGATGTCATTTCTAAGCTTAGTAGTTCTCCCCGGTGAGAAAAATTGAGCAAGGAAACGAGTGGTGAGATCATTCCATGTGGTGATGGATCCCGCGGGTAAACGCTCAAGCCATTGACTAGCTTGATCCCGTAGAGAGAATTGGAATAGGCGTAATCGGGTTGTCTCTCTAGTTGCAACATCTAGGTCTATGGAGTCTGCAATTTTAAGGAAGTCTTTAAGATGTTGATTTGGATCTTCGGAACGAAGTCCATGGAATGCACATCCACTTTGCACCAACCGGATGGTGTCGGATCGCAAGGGGGTCACATTGGCTCCGGTGAGCTCAATGGTGTTTCGGTAGCCTTGGTGGCTAGGTCGGGAATACTCTCCTAAGGTTCGGGGCCTAAGAGGTTCTAGTGGTGGGTTTTGTTGTGGTGGGATGACGGGCTCAAAGATGTTCCCATCGTCCATGATATCGGGTGGTGAAAAGTTACGAACAAAAACACAAAGAAGTAAGATAGACTAAAGAAAACCTAAAAATAAAAATAAAATCTTACTAGAAAGGAGTCTAGTAAGTAGACCTAATAAAAAGAAATTCTAACCTAGACAATAACTATTCCCCGGCAGCGGCGCCAAAAACTTGATGCGTAGGGATTGCACCAGGCTTTACCTCTCAAGGGATCTTGAGAAGCTTACAACCCCCACCAGGCAGTGTACCTGATCGTTGTAGTATAGTATAGTGACAAGTACCGGGGGATTCATCGTTCAGCTAGGAATAGTGTCGCTAGGATTAGAAAACCTAATTACTAGTTCTAGAGATGAGAGATGAGTCTTTTTGTATTTTTATATTTTTTAGAAAGCAAGTAAAAATCTCGGGTTTTGAAGGGTTTGGGCGGAATTAGTTGCTAGTTAACTAACCCAATACTAAAGATGCAATCAAAATAAAATACTAGAAATGAAAATAAAACTAAATTAAACTAAGGTTGTGAGCAATAAGTGAAAAAATGTGTTTACTTAGATTTCACTACTCCCTAGATATCTTTTACACGTTAATTACTTGTTATAGTTGCGTGGATAATGGATTGTATTCCTTAATACCATTCATGGGGTGGAGTACATAACTCCCCAATCCTATGAGTGCCTACTTCACTCCTATGTCGAGCCGGCTAAGAAGCTCCTAACATGGGATCATTAGAATTTACTCATGCATTAAATACAACCAATAAAAGCTAGTACACATCGGTTCATGTTTCCTAAGACGTTCAAGCATGTTACCATTTGGAGATCTGCCAGTTTTCTTAAGCCTAACATTGAAATCATTCATCCAATACAACCATAAACAAGTAATCAACACATAATCAACATCTAGGTTTCATTAGATATAAGCAAACACAAGATAAATCTAGCCTAACATGGTGGAATCAAGACAAGCACAAGATATAGACAACCAACACATAGACATATTGATTGAATTAAAAGAACACTTATCTCAATTACACATGTAAGGGTTCAAGGGCTGAAAACCCTTGAAAAACCTGTAAAATTCGTATATGGTTCGGCCTTAGGGTTTCTCCAAACTTGTTCCCCTTTAATGAATGAAAATTAGAAAACTATATATAGAAAATAGAGGCTGACGGCGTCAAGAACAACCTTGTAACGCTGTCATCTCGCCGCCAAAAGAATCCTCGGACTGCCTTGATCTACATCTGACGCCGTCATGTATTAAGTTTTTCCAGGCCGTCACATATTTAACTCTTGACGCTCTTCCTTGTGACGCCTTCATTTCTGTACTGGGCCGTCATGATTTTTACTCTTGACGCCGTCAGCATAATGCTCTTGACGCCGTCACACACTGTTCCCAGCTTGGAAAATTAAGTCTTTGGCGTTTTCTTCACTTTTATGCTCCAAAAACGTCCGAATTGCTTCCTTTTCCAGATTTCACTCCCAAAGTACCTAAAATCACAAAAGGAACGATTTAGGGCAATATTTGATCAAATAAATTCAATTCCGGGCTTAAATGACCCCCTAAAAGTGGTTCATTTTTCGCCTCATCAATAAGCTACTCCATTGGCCTCTTGCCCTTTCCCTGGTAGTCCTGCTTTGCCTTCTAAGCATTCTTCCTCTCGTTCTCAAAGGTTGACTGCTTCCTTGGGCAAGCAAGACCCAACACTTGTTTTGGTGGCCTTTGTAGTCTTGCAGGCTTCTCTGGGGCAGGCCACTTCATGTTTCTCACTGCTGATTCCAAGGCTTGTGTCAGTGCCTGTAGTAATTGGACAGGGTGTATGGCTCATCATCATCCTCAGAATAACTGGAGTAGAACTCAAGAGATGGAGCAGAAGCAGGGGCAGAAATTTTTTTCTTTGGCTTTCTTGAAGTTGAGCTTGAAGCACATGGAGGAAAGTAGTCACTCCATCCTGGAGATTCTTCAGCAGAGTCAGAACAATAACTTATCTCTTCACTAGAAGAATCATCTGAAGAGATGTAAATCAGTGGAAAGTGACTCATGATGTTACTAGGGTTTGTGATGATTATGAAAAGTTTTGGTGAAGTTATGTGTTGAGCCGAGCCCTTTTTATAGGCAAAGTCAAAGTCAAGGGATAATTATGAAGGAACTTAACTCCTACCTGTTTTGGTAGATTTGGAAAAGTAAATATGGTTAGTATTTATTATCTCGGTTTGACTTTGAAAAGATATTTTTTAGTGGCTTGGTCAAAAAGTCAATTGGGTTAGATATTTTTGGTGAAAGTACTTTGCATCAAAGTACTACTTCAAGTTTGAATGAAAGTGCTGCTCAGAATTATAAGGGAAAGTACTGTTTGGCATTTAATTGAAAGTACTGTTCTGACAAAAGTACTGTTCCAACGGTCAAAAAGAGGGGCTAACAACTTTTGCACATTATATGGAGGAGATAAATGCCAAAAATAAAGATATATGCATTTATTTGGCCGAGATTTTTTGAATATCATTCTTCTTTGTGATTATCTCTTCCATCTTTATATATCATCATCATCATTCACTGTTCCTACATTCAAACCAACACAAATCCATCACTGATCATCATTCTTTTTCACAAACACCAACAATGGTAAACCGACAAACCATTAACAAACATAACATGATTGCCAACTTGGACAAGACACCGAAGAATGTTGATTTCCATTCCATCATTGATTTCCTCACTGGGTCATCCATTAACTATGCTCTGTTAGTTAATCCTAAAATTATTGGGTCCTGGATTCAAGAGTTTTGGAATACTGCCAGATCTGCTCTGGAAGATGATGAAGATGTTATTCAAGCTACTGTTGCAGGGAGACCTATTCGAATCACTGAAGCCACAATAAGGGAGGCCTTATTGTTTAATGAAGAAGAAGGTACTGTTCTATTTGACAAACAAGTTATTTGGGATGCACTTAGAGAAATAGGCTATGAAGGTGATCTTAATAAGCTTACTTTTCATAAGGCAGTGTTTAGTCCTCACTGGAAGTATCTCATACATGTTTTACTTCACTGCCTAAGTCCAAAAAGTACTTCTTGGGATCAATTTGGACATGCCATAGCCTCTGCATTAGTTGGGTTAGCTACCAATCAACAATTCAATTTTTCTTATATGATTCTTGATGGTATGCTTGGTCACATCAAAATTGATTCACCATTTTTGATGTATCCTAGGTTTGTTCAGTTATTTTTAGATAACCAACTTGAGGGTGTTCCAAAACCTCAAGATTTTGTACCTACTATTGTACTCCCACCCAAGGTGTTTACTTTTATGTCTAACATGGGTGTTAAGTTTTTTGGGAGAAATACACCTTTGACAACTCATATCTTGGAGGTTGCACAAGCTGTTAGGGATGAAGCAGATGAAGCTAGTGGTTCTGAACATTCTAAACAATCTGAACATTCTGAGCATTCTGCATCAGCACATACTCCAACACCACCTCTTGTATCACCTCAGCAAGTTGATTCAAGTGAAAGAACTACTTCAGTACCAGTTTCAAGGGAAAAGACTGTTTCCAGAGAAAGTACTTCTCAACATACTGTTTCCAGAGAAAGTACTTCTCAACAAACTATTTCCAAGGAAAGTATTGCTTCTCTGCAAGGTACTGCTCTTTCTGATTCAGAGCAAGATGTGGATAAACCACCACCTCCCAATGATTTTACTTCAACGTATGGGCTTCAAACATCTGGAGGAGATGAGGGAGTTGAAAGACAGCTGGACACTTATGCATTGACTAGGGAATTCCGAAGGCTGAAGAAGGCTGTTAATGCTTAAGCTGATGTTATTTTGAAGCTAAAGGCTAGGTTGAAGAAGTTGAAGAACTCAGTTTGGCCACTTGTTAAGCATCACAGATTGTGGGTAAAGCAACAAAAGAGAAGTGGTCAGAAATCCAAGAAAGCATCTAAGTCTAAGAAGAAGCAATTTAGGAAGCAATCTACATTCACATTGGGGAGGATTTTAGAAGAGAATCTGAATGCAGATGATGCTAAACCTAATGAAGAAGATGATCACATGCTAAATTTTGATGATACACAAGTGTTTGAAGATATTGCTCAAAGTACTACTGAGAGAAAGCTTGATGAAGTTGAGACAATTGTTGAAGAAGAGAACATTGCTGTTGAGCAAGATACTGGAGTTCAAGGTGACAACATTCAAAGTACTGCTGCTCAAGGTACTGATCCTCAAAGTACTGGTATGAAAAGTACTTTGGATCAAGGTGATCAAGGTACTGCTGCCATGAATGTTGATGAAGCTGGACCTTCTACAGCTGGACCTTCTACAAGTACTTTTGATGAAGAAGCTGGTCCTTCCAATCCAATTCAGCAAGAAGAAATAAAGGAGCATACAGCTAGTGATGATGAGACTATAGCTCAGATAATGCTTAATCTGACAAGACCAAGAGGTATAAGTATTTCTGAACCAGCCCAAGTCTCAGAATCTTCTTCTGAATCTGAAGAATTGGATCCTAATGACAAAGGAAAAGGGATCATGAAAATTTCCAAGAAAAAGAAGAAGAAGTTCACTCTGGCACAAATAAGAGCTTTTGAGGTAGCAAAGAATGAAGAAGCTGCAAGAAAGCAACAAGCTGAATATGATGCTGAGTTCTTAAGGGAATCAAAGAAGCCAGTTGTTGAAACAAGAAGACCACTGAATAAAGCTCAGGAAAGGAATTCCATGATTAGTTTCTTAAGAAGAAGAGGATTTAAGAATCTACAAAAGTTAAAATATCCAGAGGTGAAAGATCTTTATGACAGTGTTCTAGAATCAATCAAAAGAGAACTGGATAGTTTTGTGCCTATGGATTCTGAGACAGAAAAGAAGCTGGAGGAAGAAAGAAAGGAACTAGTTGCTAAAAGAAAGTTAAAAAGAAATAGAGCAACTCAAGATGATCAGTTATCAAAGAGACTCAAGATGCTTAGACCAGACACTGTTGATGAACTGAGGAACTATCTTAGAGTTGTGGATTTTGAGAATCCAAAGAAGACAGAAGATGCTGAGAAGAAATCCAAAATTTCTTCATTTTCTGTGGTAGAATCATCCGAAGGAGATTATCTCATTTTTCATAGAGAGAATGAAAGCTTTATTGTATTCAATATGCTATGGGATATATTGCATAAGATATATAGAGAAGATCTTTATGATTTGTATCTACAAGTGCAGACTTACTTTGAAGATACAGAGCCAATAGGAGTGGGATTAATCTTATTGGGTGGTTTAATAACCATCTGGCAGACTAATGAAACAAGTAGTGAAGCTCCGTGGAATGATCAAGAGAATTGGGAGATAACAAGATGGAGATTCTCTGAGTCATCAGGAGTACACTCACTTGAAATGGAAGATCGAACCATGGTCCATATGCTAGCAGAGAGACAATATCCTCTGATAAGTGAACTAATGGTCAGAATGTTGGATCATGGCATGGAGGTTGAGAATGAGACTCAAGTAGCATTGATGGTGATTGAACTATTCATCAATTGGACAACTGCAGATGATGATAATGCATAAATACTGGTATGATTGTTATTGTATAAATCTTTTGAATAATAAAGTACTTTTCTCAAAGTACTGCAAGACAAACAGTACTTTATCAAAGTACTGCTTGCTGCATAAAACCAGTAAAGTCTTTTGAATAAAATGTTTTGAAGCATAAGATGATATCAATAAAAGGATTTGAGAGTAATACATGGTGTTAGTACTTGTACTACACAGCAAATGGTAATCAACTCACCATGTTTAATAGACAAGAAGGAGTTTGACTCATCATGAGGGTACGGCTCTGATGTGATAATCAAATCCGTTTTTAGTTGGCTACTCCAGAGTTAATGGCTTTGGTAAAGAGACATAAAATCCATTAGTTTTCAATGATTCACCTCTCACAGGAGTTAACACACCTGGAAGTGATGAGAATATCATGTGTTGATATAAATAAATGACTAAAAATGTTATTCATATCTTTCGATATCTCTATGTTTTGATAATCACAAAACGAAAACCCATAAAACCAAAGATCATGACGTAAACAAGTATTTAGTAGTAAATAATCACTTTCACCATCTAGTCACTTAAGGTATGAATAAACAAAGTGTCTAATGCATTATAAGATCAAAGGGGTATTTAATTAATTATTACAAAGTTTATTTAATTATATAAACATATTATATATTTTTGAAAAACACTTTTGGTAATAAAGAAAAATGTTTTAATCATACTAAATATATGAATTCAAATTTTTAACCAAAATTAGTTAGTTTTCACCAAATAAACTTTCCCCACTAAATGACAGATTTTCTGGCCGTTACAGCTGGGCGGCCCCCTTAATTATAAGGGGCGGTCCCCTTAAAATTAAGGGGACCGGCACGCTCCTGAACAGTGTTTTCTGGCCCTTTAAATACTGGATCATTCCACATATTTTTCTCACCTTTTTGCACTAAAAACTTTCTGATTAAAACCTCCATTTCTATCTTAAAAATCCTTTGATCATATAATTCATAAGTCTTTGTTTCCAAGTGATCCAAAGCTTCATCCACTCAAGTGCAAAGAGAAGAATACTTCTATCTATCAAGACTAGAAGTATTACAACCTAGTATCATCTTGCTATCTAAGTTGTTTGAGAATTTCATCTTGTATATCATTCATTCTTTGGTGAATAAAGTGTATACATTGGTTAGCTAGATTTAGATATAGGATCTAGATTTGTTGAAGGTGTGAAGTGGTACTAGAAGTGAAGAAGTAGAGGCGCATAGGATTAGTGGTAGAAGATATAAGAAGTGGTAGTATATTGAAGTAGAGATTAGTTGTGAAGATAAAGAAGTTGAAGCCTTAAAGTTGAGAAGAAATAGAAGCCTAGAAGTAGTGAAGAAGTATAAATCTTGAAGTAATGGATAGATGAAGGTGTGAAGAAACAAGTGGTGTGAAGAAGTGTAGAAGGTGTGAAAGAGTGTAGAAGAAGTTGTGTTATGATTATAGTTGTGAGATTGGTTCTAGCTACGATGGACGTTTAGCTTTGTGTCGTTAAATTGGTGTAAGCTAAGGTGTGTACGGTATTCTCCGCCATAAGGGAGGTTATTGATCTAGTGAAGAAAACTCTCGAGTTCGGTGCTCGAGGAGTGGAGTAGGGCAAAGAAGGTGTCCTTGTAGCCGAACCACTATAAATCCGTTGTCTCTCGGTTTGATCTTTCCATCCCTCACTCTTTGCTTATTTACTTGTTAGCATTTCATATATAATTATAATTGCTTGTGTTGTGCATATATTGATTTCACATAAAGATCAAATTAGGCTCCATTCACAACATTAATTTTATACAAACAAACCAAATAGATAAACTCATATTAAAACACACACACACACACACACACACACACACACACACACACACACACACACACACACATATATATATATATATATATATATATATATATATATATATATATATATATATATATATATATATATATATATATATATATATATATATATATATATATATATATATATATTTATATATATATATATATGTGTGTGTGTGTGTGTGATATATGAAATTATAAATTTTTACTCAACATTATATATAAGTAGTGTTTATACAAAAACCGTGAATAAACTATATCTATATTTTTGAATCAAAGAATTTTAAAATTTACGTCTATTCTTCAGAAGCAAACTTTTATAAAACGAAAAAGACGTAAAACTATTCAACCCCCCCCCCCTTCTAGTTTTCCACAATTGGTATCAAGAGCCACGTCTAGCAAGATTTTTAAAATATATTGTATTTTAAAACTTGTAACGATCTATGGAATTTGAAAAATATCTAGAAGGGGAATTTACGCAAAAACAACCATTATTTGAAAATGATCATTTTCTTGAATGGAAAAATAAATTTGAAAATTATGTGAAATCAATAGATCTTGATCTTTGGCATATTATTTCAATTGGTGATCTTCAACCAACTATAATGGATTTTGAAAATCAATATAATAATCTTAAAACAAAAATCGATAAAAATACTAAAGCTATATTACTGATTTACAAAACTCTACTAAGAGGTGAATATGAAAGAGTACTCTTCTGTAAAACGGCAAATGATATTTAGAAATGTCTTTTAAATTTTCACCAAGAGAAATGTAAAACCAAAGATGATAAACTTGATGTTGCACACGAATTAGTTACTCTAGAAAATTTGATAGACAAATATTTTGTTAAAATTAACACAAGTACTACTAGTTCAAATGTGATCATTGAATGTATCAATAACAAAGAACACATGAGTCAAATCCAAAGAAAGAGTGTAAATAAATCATGGGGCGACAAGGACGAAGAAGATGATGAAAATATGGTGTGCGAAGATATTCAAACAAATGTAAATACAAGTATTGATGGCAAGGATTACATGTTTCAAGATCTAAGCGATACTACAAATAAAACATGGAGCGACATGGACGATGGAATTGATCAACATATAGCATGTGAAGATTGTACAACTACAAATAAGGTACAATCTGAAACCAAACATTTTTGCTATGATCAATTTATATTAGAATTTTCAAAATTGGAAAACAATTTCAAACATCTTTGCAACATTGATTCAAAAATTATTTTTAAAAATGAATCTTCAATTTCCGTTGAAAATAACTTTGAAAAAGAAATAATTTTAAAAGATAAAATGTCTAGACTTGAAAGAAATATTGAAATTGATCTTGAATGTAAAAAATGCCAAGACTACAAACATGAAATTAAAATGGAAAATGAAAAAGCAAAAATATTAGCTAAATTCGAAAATAGTTCTAAATCTTTAAAATATCTACTAAACATTCAAAAGTCATTTTATGATAAAACCGGTTTAGAATTTACCGCAAATGATCCTTTAAAAAATATATCAAAACAAATAAAATTTGTTAAACCTAGTGGAGAAATTTAGAACTAGTATTATTTATATCCATTATTTATTACTCTAGTCAAGAAAGTCATTGTTTGTTTGTTAAAACAAACTATTGATGAATTCTTGTACTTCTCAGCGACATCCTCATCATGTGCATTTAAATGCAATGGATGTCCTCAACTAACCATCTCAGACCCGTGAGAATCTGGGTACCAAGCTCTTTCTCATGTTTAGGTAGTTAACGAACGAAGAGACCATTACCTTTTGGATCGCTCACTTTGCTTTCTTTCATTTGATGACTATTGGTTCCTATTACTCTGATTCACATTCTACACACGATTTGCTTATGACGTTACTGCGGCCATTTATTGTTTCGGCGTTGTGTTCTTCACTTTTGGAGTATTGGTTTTATGGTGTGTTCGTTACAACCTCATGATGAAGGATTCAAGCACTATTATTCTTGATCTACACGACTTATGATAATTGTTGTGATCAATTAAGTATTTTGGATCAAGCCTCCTTGAATTTTATTGCGTTGGGATTTTACCTTGCTACTTCGACATGATTTGGGCTAACCTTAAAGATGTCTTCTTACATGCTCACTCTTAAGGAAAAGCTGGACCTGAGGTAAGTTTTCTTTTCAAAAACTTGTCAATATCACATTATATTAAAGTATGCTATAATTAGTATATTAATATGATTAAATTTATAGGTTTCCATGTTCATATATCATTAATACTAATATATGTATACATGAAATTAGGCTAGTTAACCCTCTTGACTTTAAGTCTATTACCATTCTTCTTATTCATCATTTATATTGAAAATCATCTATGATCAATAGCAGAATACTTACTATTTGCACTAAATGACTGTTCTAGTTGCATTAATGGATGTGCTATAATTAAGACTTGTTAGCATTCTATACTATGATGAATTTAGTATATACATATACATGTGTTAATCTTGTATTTATAGATGATTTACTTTATCCCTCTCAATCATATTACATTAAGATCATTAGAATTTACCATCACTCATCCATGTCTTTAATTGCCATTAAAGATGATTATATGTGACAATGGGCTCAACTGATTTTCTTGAATATGATAAGTTTCTTTTTCAAATCCTTCATTTGTGATTTCTTGCTATAAAAAATAAACATGTTTAAAACCTCTCACTTTGAAAAATTATCTTTCAAATATCTATCTCATCTTTCTTCAAATAACATATTTAACTGTAAGCTAGCATAACCTTAATCAAAATCAAGATTGGAAAAATTTTCTAATCCAATTTGTCAACATGTTATGAAGCAAAACTCAATCTATTTTACTCTAATACACACTTGAATCTATTTCAAAGCATTGTTGAATAAAACAAAAAAAGTTTTATTAAAAATATATTTGATTATCTCATATGTGTCATACACTTCTATGGAAATGACATTCACAATTTTATCAAATCATTTCATGAGAATCATGGTTTGCCCATATGGATCTTGTTTGTAACAAGTCTTGAAGTCCATACAATCATATCTTCCCATTTGTTACTTGTAAGCACTCATCAATATGTTTGTACTAGCCTACATATTATCATTTTCATATAGTTGCATATTTGACTAGTATGTTTTATTGCTTCCTTGGTTGTTTAAATTAATTGGCCAATAAGTAGATTGCATGTATATTAGAAATTACTTGTCTACTTTATTTATTTTTATAACATTCTCTACATTTAGGAGTAGTATACCCTATATTGCCTCAAAGAGTTGAATTTACTTGAATCCAAATCCAAAAACACAACCTTTCTGAAAATTTTCTGCCAAAAACCCAATTCTGGCATTCTGGAATTCACCAGATGGACGGCCCCCTTAATTATATAAGGCGGCCCCCTTAATGATTAAGGGGACCGGCCCCTAATTAAGGGGACCGGCAATCTGATGGTCGGGGTTACTGTTTTCTTTATCACTTTTTGACCCTCTTCACCCTATAATTCCCAAAATTCACAAACATATTTTGTCCCATACTATACCTCACAATTTACCTTCCTAAACAACATTTTTCTTACACTATAAATACCTTCTTCTCATCATAAATGCAATCACATCCAAACATGTCATCCCCCGACAACCAAAAACCTAAGGTTTCAAGAACCACAAGGATCTCCGTCAAACCCGTTTGGAGGAGGAAACTTGATTCTTGTCACAACTCAAGTGATGTTGTTCCAAGTCAACCAACAACTAAACCTCAAACCCACACTAATGACTCATCTCACAACCTATCATCCACTCATGCATGCCTTCATTAATGCTTCTTCATATGATGAGCATGCTCAATCTCAAAACAACAATCCCAATCTCTCAATCAATACTTCACATGTTGCTCATTCAACAAAAACACCATCCACACATGAAGAACCTCTTCCACCCATATCATGTTTTCATGATTAACCAAGCTCAATCATGTCTCCACCACCAAGAGTACCACCACCACATCCTACAACCTCACATGCCATTCCTATGTTGCATGTTCAAACCTTCACCCAAGACAACTATCATGCTCCTCCACCATCACCTTCCTCTGAACACTTGAAGTTCGTTGAGGTGCTAAAAGAGGCTCATGAGCTTAGTGCTCTTATAGCATTACATCTTGCTTAACGCAATTTGAATCCACCTCAATCAAGCTCACCATCATCACCACACAACATTAACCAAATTGAGAAGCATGTTAACAATTGCCCTTGTTGCATCTTCCTCCAACAACAAACAATTGCATTGAATGAGCACTTTACTTGGATTGAGTATCTTCTTACTAGATCTCAACAAACACCATCACTTGAACAACATCAAAACCCTCAACCAACAAACCCAACTTCAAATTCACCACCTCCAAGCTCTACATCTCCAAACTCACCAACATCCATGAAACCAAAAGTTTACCTCCATTAAGCCACCAACATGATCCCTATTTACCATTCTCACCCAAGCATTCTATATGCTTATGTTTCTTATTTTTCAAATAAAATACCTCAACCATTTTGGGATGCAAGAAAGTTTAATGACACTCTTTGTTGGCACAATAGGATATTCTACTTGGTTTAGAATTCTAGCATTATGGCTTATGTAACAATGATTATGTGGTTGACATAATCATTTTGAATTAGTGAATGCTTTTATATGTGTTTCAAATTTTCCTTTGCCATGCTTGTTATTTGTTATTAGTATGTTATATATTTTTGCTTGTGCTTCTAATATTTTTCTTGCAAGAATTCCATAGCTCGAACCCTTGGTGCCCTCAAACGAGGGGGAGCATACATCAAGGGGGAGCTTTCATCTTATTGGCTTAAACCTTTTTAATTCTACAAAAAGGGGGAGAAGTGAATATAAACTCACTAAATATTTTTCTAAAAATTAATTTTTGGATTTAATGAGTTTAGGTTTTGTAATCATCAAAAAGGGGGAGATTGTTGATATAAATAAATGACTAAAAATGTTATTCATATCTTTCGATATCTCTATGTTTTGATAATCACAAAACGAAAGCCCATCAAACCAAAGATCATGACGTAAACAAGTATTTAGTAGTAAATAATCACTTTCACCATCTAATCACTTAAGGTATGAATAAACAAAGTGTCTAATGCATTATAAGATCAAAGGGGTATTTAATTAATTATTACAAAGTTTATTTAATTATATAAACATATTATATATTTTTGAAAAACACTTTTGGTAATAAAGAAAAATGTTTTAATCATACTAAATATATGAATTCAAAATTTTAACCAAAATCAGTTAGTTTTTCACAAAATAAACTTTCCCCACTAAAAAACAGATTTTCTGGCCGTTACAGCTGGGCGGCCCCCTTAATTATAAGGGGCGGTCCCCTTAAAATTAAGGGGACCGGCCATGAATTAAGGGGACCGGCACGCTCCTGAACAGTGTTTTCTGGCCCTTTAAATACTGGATCATTCCACATATTTTTCTCACCTTTTGGCACTAAAAACTTTCTGATTCAAACCTCCATTTCTATCTTAAAAATCCTTTGATCATATAATTCATAAGTCTTTGTTTCCAAGTGATCCAAAGCTTCATCCACTCAAGTGTAAAGAGAAGAATACTTCTATCTATCAAGACTAAAAGTATTACAACTTAGTATCATCTTGCTATCTAAGTTGTTTGATCATTTCATCTTGTATATCATTCATTCTTGGGTGAATAAAGTGTATACAATGGTTAGCTAGATTTAGATATATGATCTAGATTTGTTGAAGGTGTGAAGTAGTACTAGAAGTGAAGAAGTAGAGGCGCATAGGATTAGTGGTAGAAGATATAAGAAGTGGTAGTATATTGAAGTAGAGATTAGTTGTGAAGACAAAGAAGTTGAAGCCTTAAAGTTGAAAAGAAATAGAAGCCTAGAAGTAGTGAAGAAGTATAAATCTTGAAGTAGTGGATAGATCTAAGTTGTGAAGGTGTGAAGAAACAAGTGGTGTGAAGAAGCGTAGAAGGTGTGAAAAAGTGTAGAAGAAGTTGTGTTGTGATTATAGTTGTGAGATTGGTTCTAGCTACGATGGACGTTTAGCTTTGTGTCGTTAAATTGGTGTAAGCTAAGGTGTGTACGGTATTCTCCACCGTAAAGGAGGTTATTGATCTAGTGAAGAAAACTCTCGAGTTCGGTGCTCGGGGAGTGGAGTAGGGCAAGGAAGGAATCCTTGTAGCCGAACCACTATAAATCCGTTGTCTCTCGGTTTTATCTTTCCATCCCTCACTCTTTGCTTATTTACTTGTTAGCATTTCATATATAGTCATAATTGCTTGTGTTGTGCATATATTGATTTCACATAAAGATCAAACTAGGCTCCATTCACAACATTAATTTTATACAAACAAACCAAATAGATAAACTCATATTAAAACACACACACACACACACACACACACACACATATATATATATATATATATATATATATATATATATATATATATATATATATATATATATATATATATATATATATATATATATATATATGTGTGTGTGTGTGTGTGTGTGTGTGTGTATATATATATATATATATATATATATATATATATATATATATATATATATATATATATATATATATATGTGTGTGTGTGTGTGTGTGTGTGTGTGTGTGTGTGTGTGTATGTGTGTGTGTGTGTGTGATATATGTGATATATGAAATTATAAATTTTTACTCAACATTATATATAAGTAGTGTTTATACAAAAACCGTGAATAAACTAGTATCTATATTTTTGCATCAAAGAGTTTTGAAATTTACGTCTATTCTTCAGAAGCAAACTTTTATAAAACGAAAAAGACGTAAAACTATTCAACCCCCCCTTCTAGTTTTCCACAGCATGAAACTCTATGATTTGATGTACTTTTTGTCATATGTTGCTGAGTAGCTGTGAAGATTTGTTGCTGAGAAGATATCATCTGAAGCTAATGAAGAGTACTTTGACACACAAGTCAGATAAAAGATAAAGATACAATTTTCCTTGAAGATCAAGATGTTAAAGATTAAAAGATAACAAAAGAACTTGAAATCAAGCAAGTAGAATTCAAGTTAGGGGAGGATTGTTGGGATATGAAGATCAAGGTACTTCTGTATTTCAAAGTACAGCTGTGTCAAAGTGTTGTTCATGGTCAAAGTACTGCTCGTGCATGAAGAATATTCAAAGTACTTCTAAGATAAAGGACTATTATGCAATATCGTTTAAGGATTGTTATGTAATATTATTAGAATATTATAGAATTGTTTTATTTAGTTCACTTGCCGTTCAAGTATTGTAAACCGACTTAAGGTTTTCCTTGTGTCTATAAAAGGAGCCTTAGAAGGTATTAGACATACGTAATTTTGAGAAAAATTAGAGTATACGATATTAGAAAGTTAGGGATTGTTAGTGAATCTGTAAACAAAGCAAGTTCAAGTTTGGTTTAATATAAAGTTCTTCTTAAGCTTTCTGTTAGTAGATTCTGCATACTTTACAAGGTTACATCAGTGTTTCAATATTAATAGTTTTGGAGTCATTCAAGATTGTTAAAACCTTACAAGCTACAAAGTAGTTTGGTCAGAGTATATCGATCCAATAATGCCACTTATTACTTGACTCATTAACAACTAATACACCTAAGTATGTTTCAGCTAATACCGCTAATCAACTAATACACATACTAAACCTCGTTTGCTTAATTCACCTTACCAACTAATACACAAAATCACCCGATACTCATACTAACCTTCATTTTCATACTACACCTTACCAACTACATCTGTTCAGCTAACACACACAATCAATCGATTGTCATTAGACACATACTGGACTTCGTTTAAAAAATGCACCTTACCAACTAATACACGTACTGGATTTCGTTTAAAAAGTGAACCTTACCAACTAATACACACAACCAACCGATACTCATACTAAACTTCGTTTATATAATACACCTAACCAACTAAATCTATTTCATCTAATACACACTCTCAACCGATGCACATTAAACATTATCAACGAAAACTGATCCGTTTATATCAACTAATACACATTGTCACCTAATACACATACTCAATCATTCGACATAAATCCATCTCGTATCAACTAATACACATATTAAAGCCATGTCGTATCTTACACATACTAAACTAACACACATAAAAAGCTGCTACACATAATCAACTAATACTTTATTCCAAAATAATGATACGAGACACATATGTATATTCCCCAAATACCTTGTCTCAAATGAGCTTTTTTTATTAAAGAAATGCCACATTTATAAAACAAATGCATACAACTTGAAAACCAAAAGCCCCTTATAACTTATAAACTTGCAGCTGACTTGATAACATTTACTTCAAAACTTATAACCAAACATCCCATTATAACTTGATTTTAATACTACAAACCAAACAGCCCCTTAACCTCAGTATGCTAAACCCTGGCTGCAGTCCGACGTCAACTACTCCACAAAAAATCTTTCAAGAGTAGTCCGAAATCAACCACTACACAAAAATTCAACGCATAAAAAAAATATTACCTACTAACACACACGCACGTTACCGACTAGTACACACGGGTGCAACTAATACACACGTATCACTATCGAATGATACAACTATTCTTAGTTCATTAAGTTCACATAAATACCAAATACACATCCTCAAATAACATCTTATTCAACAACTGCACATGTTGTGTTTCCATAAATAGCAGCCACTATATTAGTCAATTTCCACATATCCAGAAAGATATAATATACAATTTTCAAATATGTATTTTTATTAAGTTCCAATTTGTAAAAAAAACTGTATATGACTGTTTCTTCTTTGCACATATTCAACCAAAATTGATCTGATTAACAAATATTTATATTCCCAGCTAATACAATAAACTACTTCTATGATAAGTTGTTCTCATTTTTTTTAGAAAGGAAACACTTTTATAGACCAACCAAAGACAATACAGAGACAACCTAAACTGAACCAACGAAACCTATTATCCTGCTTAGACTGTCCCATTGAGTAACATAAAACACAATGCCAAACAAAAACAAAAGAAAAACTCTAGAAACCAATCCCATCATCTTATTCATGTTGTTTACAAGCTTTTTACCACCTCATACATAATTAAGCTTGTTCCAAAACACATACACAGCTGAGACACATGATTCCTACTAAACCAATACCCAATACCTTATTCTAAATAGTACACATAACCAACGCATACCTTATTTGAAAAGTTTATTCCGACAACTACACATAAACAACAACTACCTTATTTAAAAACAACCATATTACACTAATACAAATAACCAACTAATAGCTTCTTTTCAAAACATATTTCAAACAAATGTGTAACTGATGCACATGCATCATATTCAACTTATACACTTTATACACAGATGTGATCCCAGAAATACCTTGTTCCTCATCACTATCTCCATCAATAGTTAGATCGATCGTTTCATAATGCACATTATCTCTGTTTGGTAGCCGTTGACTTGACAACCTACCACTTCTTCGAACTGACACAAAAAACCAACAACTAAAAATAACAAACAACCTATATTCACTAAATAAACTAGATTAAATAGACGAACAATGTATCACTTACTAAACAAAATTTGTTCCTCGTTCCCATAGTTGATCACTTCGTTTTGAAAAATCACCATCTCCGTTTGTTTTGGAATGGAAACACACCTTTGCTAATGCTATTTAAATAACAACTGTAGAACGATGATCCGGGGATTTTTGCTTGTGTGAGAGATTTTGGGGATTAGGGTTTTAATTTTCAATTCCATACTTCTGTGAATTTTGATTGTGTGAGTGATTTTGGGGATGAATTCTAGCAGCTACCTAATTTTTGTAACTAATGTTTTAATGATAGTCAAAACAACCAATATACCAGTATTATAAAATAGGTACACAAAAAAAATTTCGAAAAAAAAAATTTCGAAAAATTTTTTCGAAAAAAAAAAAAAATTTTTTCGAATTTTTTTTTTAGAAAAAAAAAATTCGAAAAAAAAAATTTAGAAAAAATTTTTTCGAAAAAAAAATTTTCGAAAATGTTTTTTTCGAAAAATTTTTTTTCCAAAAATTTTTTTTTTTGAAAAAATTTTTTTCGAAAAAAAAAATTTTTGAAAAAATTTTTCGAAAAAAAATATTTTCCGAATTCTTTTCCGAAAAAAAATTTTTAAAAATTTTTTTTTTTTCCGAAATTTTTTTTCGTCACATGTGAAAAAAAAAATTGAAATTTTTCACGAAATTTTTTGTCACGTGTGAAAAAAAAATTCGTCGCATGTGAAAAAAAATTCGTCGCATGTAAAATTTTTTTTTCGTCACATGTGAAAAAGAATTTGGAAAATTTCACGAAATTTTTTGTCACGTGTGAAAAAAATGTTCGTCATATGTGAAAAAAAAATTCCGTCACATGTGAAAAAAAAATTCGTCACATGTGAAAAAAATTTTTGAAATTTTCACGAAATTTTTTTGTCACGTGTGAAAAAAAAATTGTCACATGTGAAAAAAAAAATTCGTCGCATGTAAATTCTTTTTTCTGTCACATGTGAAAAAAAGAATTTCGAAAATTTTTCAAAAAATTTTTTGAAAATTTTTCAAAAAATTTTTTGAAAAATTTTCAAAATTTTTTTTTTTAATTTTTTGAAAATTTTTCAAAAAAATTTTCGAAAATTTTTTGAAATTTTTTTGATAATAGCCATTAGATCAAAGTTTAAGGAGGATAAAATGAGTGGCTAGGATTAGTTCTCGCGTTCTCACAAAAATTAGATTTCTCACATGAATGGCCCCCTATAGTATTCGGTTCAAGAGAAAAGTGCATTTCGGTAGAAAAGTGAGAAAATAACTGTGATGCACTAAAAATTTTAACTGTGATGCACCAAATTTTATTTTAGTGCATCATAGTTAAAAGAAAAAACGGTGCATCACAGTGTTTATTTTAATGCATCATAGTTATTTTCTCACTTTTCTCCCAAAACGCACTTTTCTCTAGAACTCGGCCCTATATATATACATATATATATATATATATATATATATATATATATATATATATATATATAGGTGATGAGAAAAATAAAACCATATTTTATAAATTAAAACGCATCGGATAACATCACCTAACAAGGATCCATATAGCCATATGATCAATCAATAAGGTAAACAAGTTAGTTATACCTTTGTAGCGTTATTCGGGAGTCACCAACAAACACTTATCCCACGAAATGGAATGAGAAACCCTAAGAGATCAATAAAGTCAATCTCTTCTATGTGTGAAACACACTACACGTCCTTGATCACCACTTGATGCTAGTCTAACCCCGTAACAACGATCCTTGCAATCACCTTTACAAGATAGAGCCAAGTAAAGATCAAAATCAAAAACCCTAGATGGGAATTTTGTTTTTGCCGTCACTTTTAGGAGAGGAGGAGGGGGAGAGAATATCTCAATTAGGTACAATTGATAAGTAGTAAAGATATGACTAAATCACATTTAATCTTATCATGTAACCACTTACACTTTGCCCCTTGAAAAGCTCCATAAGCCCCTCTAGACCCCCCTCCTTGGCCGGCCACTATGTGGGCCCACAATGGGCTTGCCCATTGTTGGTCCACTTGAAGAAAACACTAAGTCTAACATAGTATTCAATGGCCCGGCCGAGTTACGTAGTTGTTTATATATTGTAAATATGATAAATACAATCTATAAAATGGTGTCTCTGTGTATAAGTGTGTGACCCCATAGACTCATATATGTCTAGCCATATAATTATTTATTATGACACGAGCATACTCCAACAGCTCCCACTTGCGACGTCATAATAATCAAGAAATTATACAAACAAAGGTTAGCGTCTAGCAACACGCCAATGCCCCTAGAAATATGTGAGGGAAGTTTCTTAAACATCTCATTTAAATGGTTTATATGTCATCCATCCTTTTGTTACAGATACTATGTTGAACACTAGACATGGATCAAAGTCATTCTATTTGTTCAACTATTATGTTTCTCGATCTAGAGATTGAACAAGACTACCAAGTGAATTAAGATTCATCTTAATCTCATTTGGGTACGGCCATACAAACATCTGTTCAATTCATCAAGGGGCCCAATAGTATCTAACTCCATGACATGTGGAGGAACAAATCCTATTTTGACTGCACGTGTCATTCATGTGTTTCAAATCACTCCTGAAAATGGTTTTTATAACTACCTATTCAGGACAGCGTTTAACCATATCAAAGAATGAAATTCCACACATGAAAAACCTACTTGCATCTCAAGTCTGAGGATAAGAGACATAACCATTTGCGAGATTCACTATTGACGCCGATCCATGCAGTGAATTCTCGAAGGTTGGGTCAGTCCAATGTTCATCACAATGAACAACATATGAGTTTGGCAAATAAATCACCAACACACTCACATTTGCCTTAATTCGATGATACTTCCGTATCGTCAACTGGCAATGGACAATTTTAAAATAAATAAATTATTCATAGATTAAACATGCAAATATAGAACACAATAGTATAAATGAAGACGATTATACCAGGTATAACAATTCATTATATAATACGACTACTTACAGTTCCATTATCCAAATACTAAAAACAGATATGCACATGATTACATACAGATCGGAATCCGATGTTTCCACCACGATCAATTTTTTGTTGTACAAGACAACAAGTAGTCATCTGAGTAAACTTTGAGAATACTTGTTTCAAAATTCAAAAATGTTTTGAATTATGATTGTCCTTTTGTATGTGTGCATTCACGTACAATACGAGTATTGCAACAATACATTCCATAGTGTGTTTGAAGCTAGCAAAACACCTACTTTAGACAGTCATAATAACAGTTTCCCAAACTGTAAACTATTCTTATTCTTTTAATGTATAATGCATTAATGCTCTCAATCGAGCACATCTAGTTAGAGGTGTCATCATTCATGATGTCATCCTACTACGACTAGGGTTGAGCATCATCTCAGTTATATAAGCATCATTGAGTGAGAATATAACAGAGTTCCTTAAATATCTGTAAACGTTTGAACAAATCTTTGGTCCTTTGCAGGTCCATTAGGTTGTTCGTTTAACAATTATCTAATGACTTTCACTTTGATATTTGTTGTTATCAACTCATCTTGCATTCATGCAAATGATATAAATAATCCAATACATAATATGACTTACATAATGAATCCTTTAGTTAAACTTAAGGTTTCCATTTATGCATTCAATCTCATCATGTAAGATTGATCATTGAGACTCCACTCAATGGCATTTCATATTGTGTTTAGATTTAACCGCTTATGTTTATTCTAATAAACATATGCAACAAAGTTGTATGTTTTATTTTCTAAATTTCTTAAGAGGAACTTCATTCCAAGCAAAGGATTAAAGTCTAGCTTAGATGTAATATTGTTTCTTATATGTTAACAACACATGAGATTTAAGAAAATAAATTCATTTACCCTACTTGCTCTCTGAGTTCTCAGGAGTAATCTTATTTAATCAAAATCAAATTAATAATTTTAAAAATTAAATTAAGATCTATGCTCCTAGATGCATGATTTAATCCACACTTGGATTCTTATATCTTGTATACATTAATAAAGATCATATAGATTCATAAACCCTTTTGATTACTCATCGTCCTTGCAAAAGTAATCAAAAAGTGTTTTGAAAACCTATTGTCATATTTCACTTACATGAATACAGGTATGACAATTAATCATCTTTATACATTTAATGTTTGTAGGTATGAAGATTTAATCATATTCAATTTCTTGAGTACGAGTAAACTCCTTCTACTACGCATGCATTAAATGTGTGTACAAGTTTGTCCTTCTGAGTATTCTCATCAAGAAACTCATTTTAAACCTCACAATCTAACTGATTGGTAAGAGATCAATCAAGCTCCATGAGTGATTGTTTTCAAAGGACTGCATCTTAACATTCATAGTTTTGATCTATTCATCAGATTCAAGATATGATAATGCATCTCTTTAGTTAGCAGGTTCACTATGACCCTCCAACTTATGTCCCTTAACATTGATATAGAACTATATCATTCAGGTGTTAGGGTATCCTTGCGGATTTATGAATGAGAGATATCAATCTATGGTTTAACATATGCATGTTCAACCTTAGTATGACATTAGCAAGTGTACTTAGAAGGTTGTGTATTTAGCTCTTGAATGACTTCAAGATCTAAAGGTGCTCCCACTTGCTTTTGTAAGTGGAGACTAATCTCCAAGTACTCAGCATCTTGATTAACAATAAATTGTTTTCAAGTGGGACATCCAAAATACATCATTAGTTCTTGACTCTAGTTTGTTAATTACTTACTCTTAGGTATTCAACAAATTCAGAACTTCAATCAAGACTTAATGGGATTCATCCCATGCCATAATACAATGGAGTCTTAAATTCCTTCTGGGTTGGAACCATATTGAGTGTACGCAAGGCACATCCAATTTTCTAACCTTGATAGCTTTGGAGGTAAAACAGTTTAAGTCATCAAATATCAAACAATGTCTATAGAGTTTGATTTTCCATGATGGGCATACCATAAAGTAGTGGTATTCCACGTGGATAGATGTTGTGGTACTATCCCACAACTCATTAGATTAACTTATACTCTTTGGCTTACATATCTGCCAACCAAGTCATACCAGATGGCATCAATAGTATTTTTAGCCTACTGCATACTTTATATTATAAGTCTTTGACCAAGTCAATGACTTCATGTGTATGTTTTGACTAGAAAACATAAACATTAAATATTTTATTATACGTCGTAAGTGTACATGTCTTTAACAAGAAGACCTAACAAGTTAACGTCTTTACTTTACGTTATAAGTCTTTCAACAATTAACGGAATTAATGTTTGTGTCTTTACAAGAGACCTAAAAATATTCTACTAAAGTAATTATGAGTGCCGATAATTGGCCTTAATAGTAATTTCAAGTTAATTTCATACTTCATGCTTATAAATTTACAAGAAGACATAATCATATTTACTAAACAATTCAGCGAATATGTTGAAGTAGCTTTCAATGTTATATTGACATTTGTTCTGATTAGGGCAACATACATTTTATGTGTATAAGTACTAGTAGAACCTTATTTTTCTTACCTTGCAGTCAAGAAAAACCATTAGTCATATTGTTATATGTTGTACCTTGCACACAATTAAGATTTCTCCCACTTGTGCATGGCACAACCTCATACAAGTATACAAACAATTTTTTGTATAAGCAATATGACTGTGTCACAGATAACATATGATTTTAGTCAAAATCAGAATATAGATGTGTAGAACTTTTATCGCTTTAATAATGAATCATGCATAACAATTTTATTGATAACATTTCAGGAAGCAACATCAGGAACGCGACAAGTTATCTAATAAAATTTATGCAATGGTTCTCATAAAAACTATGATGTTTCACATGTAGAAAGTAATGTATTATTTCAAGACAATATAGAAATAATATGGGCAACTTGTAAGGTAATATAGCTTACAGCTCCTACTAGATTAGAGAACATTACATGTGTTTCATGACCAGTAATACAATCACGTAGCTCCCACTGGACTAGACAACATTATAAGTGTTACATCACCAGTGAAGAGTGAGTGACGATTGGATACTTTCCTTCTTTCTTTGAATATATGCACATTATTGCTAATGTGAGTCACTTTGACTAGTAAACATGTATTTAGGTATTCAAGGAAGGGCATCAACTTCTAACATATAGATGATGGGCTAGCCATCATTTTAAGCTTGAAATTAGGTATGCAGTTCCTCCATGTTTATTGGAGTAAGACACATTGCTAGGTAATCATGCTAGTAATTGCCTTTACCACTTTGCGGTTTATTGATATTTCCGTTTTATAATTATTTAAGCTGATATTAGTTTGGTAGCTATAGAAAACGTGTTCTCTAGTTATCCAAATATCTTATATTTCTTGAAGGTTTCAAAACCGGAACTAGGGTTATAAAACGAACTTGAAAGATTAAGATGTGCAAACATACTTAACCGTTTTGACTTTTATAAGACATCACGAGTTCCAGAGTATGTGTGCTTTGAGTTTTATTAGAATTAGGACAATTCGAATATTCCTATTATGGCTTTTCTTCATAAAGAAAAAGGATAGGAATAAGTCTCTTTCTTACAAGGAAAGGAAGACTTTTTGATCCTTTTGACAAGAAAAGAACAAACTTTTGTTTACGTTTTATGTTGCATTAATTCATTAATTGAATTCACAAAGTTCATATTTAGTATTTTTGATAATTATCCTTTTATAAATTAATTACCCCATGTTTACAATTTAAAACAATTAATTTACGTAAAAGGCTAAGATCCACATAGTGCTTCTACTATCACATCAGTTGATTTGCTAGCAATAGTAGATTCAATTGGTAGGCGACGATCACCAATTACATTACAAGTGCAACTCTTAAATCCTTATGGGACTCATAGAATCTAGTGTCAAACGACTAGTGTCATGTAGGCATGTTTAGTCCCATCTTTGCCTCGGGTCAAGGTCTCACCGCTTAACTCGATTAAGTCATCCAATTTGAGAACGTGCGAGAATATATCTAGGTTCCACGCATAGAGAATAGTCACCTTGGGTTATAATTCAACCTAGGTCCCACGCATAGGCAAAAAGTAATTGCAAGTGTTCTCAAAATTGGACGGCATGACTTAAATTTTGACGGGTAAAAGTTTTGATGTGGATAAAAAAGGTGTACGAAAGGAGCATGCATTCATCCTTCGTAGCACAAGTTAAAAACTTTTCGTAACTTAAGTCTAATCATTATTTTAATTTATGTGTGTCGAGTTGTCCATTTTCATGACTAATATTCATCCTATGTGGATAATAAGTTTGGACAATATGTTGACATAAATAATGCCTAAAAACATTATTAACATATGATCAATATCTCTGTGTTTTGATTATTACAAAATATAAACTCATAGAACTAAAACTTGTGACATAAACAAGTATTTAGTGATTAGCATTATCTTTACATCCAAATCACTTAAGGTATGAATAAACAAAGTGTTTAGTGCAATTTATGATCAAAGGGAAATTTAATTAAATATTACAAAGTTTATTTAATTATATAAACATATTATATATTTTTGAAAAACACTTTTGGTAATAAATAAAAATGTTTTATTCATACTAAATATATGAATTCAAAATTTTAACCAAAATCAGTTAGTTTTTCACCAAATAAACTTTCCCCACTAAAAGACAAAGATTTTGGCCGTTACAGCTGGGCGGCCCCCTTAATTATAAGGGGCGGTCCCCTTAATTTTAAGGGGGTCGGCCATGATTTAAGGCGACCGGCACGCTCCAGTTGTCAAAATTTGTTGCCTATAAATACCACCTTAAATTTGGAATTTTTCTCACATCTTGCACTCCAAAACTTTCTGTTCTAGATTTTCATTTCCATTCACTTAATCCTTTGATCATACATTCATAAATCTTTGTTTCAAAGTGATCCAAACATTATCCTTTCAAGTGCAAGAGAAGAATAGTTCTATCCCTTAAGACAAGAAGTATTACAACTTGTTGTGATCTCCACATCTAAGTTGTTAGAGCATCATCATTGTATTTATCTCTTTGTGAAATTAGTTGTGAATATTTGATAGAAGATAGTTTAGCTAGGTATATATATAGTGTGATTGGTTAGTAGTTAGTTGTGAAGAAGAAGAGTCAGGAAGTAGATTGGTGTGAAGAAAATTGATGTGAAGAAGATTAGTGTGAAGAAGATAGGTGTGAAGAAGATTGGTGTGAAGTAGTGTTGTGATTAAGTAGTGAATAGGTGTGAAGTAGTTGTGTAGAAGGTGTGAATAAGTTGTGACGAAGTTGTGTGTGTAAGGTTTTCTCCGCCATAAGGGAGCTTGTTGACATAGTGAAGAAAACTCTCGAGTTAGGTGCTCGGGGAGTGGAGTAGGGCAAGGAAGGTGACCTTGTAGCCGAACCACTATAAATCTCTTGTCTCGCGGTTCGATCTTTCCAACTCTCATCTATCTCTTTACTTACATTATTATTACTTTATTATAGATATTTAGTGTTGTTCATATTGTGCATGACTTGATATCATATAGCTTCAAATCTAAATTTTTGAAAACAAAGAAAACTTTCAAACAATCTTTTATAACAAATTAAAAAGACGTAAAACTATTCAACCCCCCCCCCTTCTAGTTTTCCACAATTGGTATCAAGAGCCACGTCTAGCAAGATTTTTTAAAATATATTGTATTTTAAAACTTGTAACGATCTATGGAATCTTTAAAATATTTAGAAAGGCAATCTATGCAAAGACCACCACTATTTGAAAGTGATGGATTTTTATATTGGAAAAATAGATTCGAAACCTATTGCAAAGACCACCACTATTTGGTGATTTTCCCCCTATTCAATATAATGATGAAACTAAAATGGATGAAATTGTATCTTTTGAAAAACAAAATGATGATTTGAAAAAGAAACTAGCAAAAAATAATGAGGCTAAAATGGTTATTTATAATGCGTTACCACACAAAGAATATGAAAGAATTTTTATGTGTAAAACCACAAAAGAAATTTGGGATTCTTTACTAATTACTCACCAAGGTAATAGTCAAGTTAAAGATAACAAAATAGATCTTCTTGTACAACAATATGAACAATTTACGATTCCGGAAGAGGAATCAATTGATAATGCTTTTGCTAAATTTAACACTATTATCACAAGTTTAAAAGCACTTGATGAGACATTTTCTAGTAAAAATTGTGTTAGGAAATTTCTTTGGGCATTGCATCCGAAATGGCGAGCTAAGGTCACGGCTATTGAAGAATCAAAGAATTTGATGACGTTGTCACTAGATGAACTAATTGGCAACATGAAGGTCCATGAAGAAATTATAAGAAGAGATTCGGAAACGGTCAAAGTCAAGAAAGAACAAACCAAATCCATTGCTCTAAAAGCCAAAAAGGAACCTAGGGACGATGATGATTCAAGTGACGAGAGTGAAGACGAAGAATATGCAATGGCCATAAGAGAATTCAAGAAATTCTTCAAGAGACGAGGAAGATTCACTAGATCACCACGAGACGAAAGAAAACCGTTCAAAAGAAATAGAAGTGATAACTACGGGAAAAGAAAATGCTTTAGATGTGAAAGTCTAAATCATCTCATTGGCGAATGTCTAAAGCCGCCGGGTTATGAAAATCAAGGCGCCTTTGTTAGTGGAACATGGAGTGATAGTGACAAAGAAGAAGTGGAAAAACCAAGAGACGAAAAGTGTTTTATGGCAAAAGGAACCGACGAAATATGTTTAGGAATTGACTTGGAGTCTGACGAATGGATCAAGGATAGCGGATGTTCGAGGCACATGACGGGAAACCGCAAGCTATTTTCTACATACAAGGCATACAATGGAGGTAACGTTATTTTCGGTAGTGACTTACGTGGAAAAATCATTGGCAAAGGTACGATTTATCAAGACTCACTTACTATTGAAAATGTAGAGCATGTAGATAATTCAATATATAACTTGCTTAGTATAGGACAAATATGCGATAATAAATGTTCTGTTACCTTTACCGAAGAGGATAGCGAAATAGTTAAGAATGGAAAAATTATAGGTTGAGGAATTAGGAAAGGAGGCATATATGTTATGAAACTAGGAAACAAACCTGAGGATAGGATATGTCTAACGACCCTAGACGAAAACTCAACATTGTGGCATAGGAGATTAGGACACGCTAACATGCAACAAATACAATCTTTGGCCTCTAAAGAACTAGTTAGAAACTTGCCTAATCTAAAATATGACAAGCATTTTTGTGATGCATGTAAAATTGGAAAACAAGTTCATGCTAGTCACAAAGCTAAGAATATAGTATCCACTACTAGGTGCCTAGAACTATTACATATGGATCTTTTTGGTCCATCCGCTGTGCGGAGCTATGGAGGAAACAAATATACCTTAGTAATAGTAGATGACTACTCACGATACACGTGGACTAGGTTTTTAAGTGACAAGACCCAAGCCTTTGAAAAATTCGAAATATTTAGTAAAATGATTCAAAATAAATTAGGATGCACAATAGTAGCCATTAGGACGGACCATGGTAGGGAATTTGACAACGAAGTACAATTTGGAAAATATTGTGATTTAAATAGAATATCTCACAATTTCTCCGCTCCTCGTACTCCTCAATCAAATGGCGTAGTAGAAAAAAAATATGACACTACAAGAAATGAGTAGAACAATGTTAAATGAACAATCCATCCCACAAAAATTTTGGTGTCACGCTGTAGATACATCAACATATATTATTAATAGAGTATCAATTAGGAGGATTCTAGGAAAAACTCCTTATGAGTTACTAAGAGGTAGAAAACCAAACTTAAGCTACTTTAGGGTATTTGGAAGTAAATGTTACATTCTAAACACTAAGGATTACCTCACTAAGTTTGATCCAAAATCATATGAAGGAATATTTTTAGGATACTCACAAAATAGTAAATCATATATAATACTTAACAAACATTCCATAAAAGTAGAAGAATCACTAAATGTAACATTTGATGAAACATCACCACCTCATAAAACTTTACCTTTAGAAGATGATGACTTAGTCGAAGATGAAGCTATTGAGGCTAGCAAAACAAAACCCATAGGAAATGATAATGAAGACATTAACTTAGGAAATAACGAAATTGTAAATGTTAAAGAATCTAGATCACATCCATTAGATAATATAATAGGACATCTTAACCAAAGAACCCTTAGATCACAAGCCCAAGATAAAAATAATTTCTTTTGTTTCCTCTCAACAATAGAACCTAAGAATATTAATGAGGCTTTAAAAGATGAAAGTTGGGTTATAGCTATGCAAGAAGAATTAAATCAATTTAAGGCAAATGATGTTTGGGAATTAGTCCCAAATCCAATGAATATGACTATCATAGGAACTAAATGGGTATATAGGAATAAGTTAGATGAACATGGAATAGTTACTAGGAATAAAGCTAGGTTAGTTGCCCAAGGTTATAATCAACAAGAAGGAATTGATTATGACGAAACTTATGCCCCAGTAGCTAGACTAGACTCTATTAGGATATTACTTGCATATGCATGCGCCCTAGATTTTAAGTTATTCCAAATGGACGTGAAAAGTGCATTCCTTAACGGTTTTATCAATGAGGAGGTATATGTGGCACAACCTCCAGGATTCATTGACTTTGCAAAACCTGATTATGTTTTTAAGTTAAAGAAAGCTTTGTATGGACTCAAACAAGCTCCCAAAGCTTGGTATGATCGATTAAAAGCTTTCCTTATTAAACATGATTATTCCCAGGGAATGGTAGATAACATTCTTTTCACTAAAAGGAAAGACCCAAATCTCATCATTGTTCAAATATATGTTGATGACATTATATTTGGATCGACTTGTCAAGACATGTGTGGTGAATTTGCCAAAATCATGCATAATGAGTTTGAGATGAGTATGATGGGTGAGCTTAACTTCTTCCTAGGATTACAAATAAAACAATTAGAAGATGGAATATTCTTTAACTAATCTTAACATTAAGGAAATGCTTAAGAAATTTGGCCTAGAAGACTCAAAACCCATGAAAACTCCTATGTCTACGGAAGTGAAACTCACAAAGGATGATGAAGGTGAGTCCGTAGATAACACCAAGTATAGACGAATGATAGGTAGTTTACTATACTTGACGGCAAGTAGACCCGATATCATATTTTGTGTCTGCCTTTGTGCCCGTTTTCAAGAGGATCCCAAAACCTCTCACCTAGAAGACGTTAAGCGTATCTTCCGATACATTAAAGGCACTATACACTTAGGATTATGGTATCCTAAGGGATCCATACTTGACGGCAAGTAGACCCGATATCATATTTTGTGTCTGCCTTTTTGCCCGTTTTCAAGAGGATCCCAAAACCTCTCACCTAGAAGCGGTTAAGCGTATCTTCCGATACATTAAAGGCACTCTACACTTAGGATTATGGTATCCTAAGGGATCCGGCATAGAAACCATCATCTATGCGGATTCGGATCATGCGGGAGACTACGTAGATAGAAAAAGCACTAGCGGTATTTGCACGTTTATGGGATGTTGTCTAACATCTTGGTTTTCGAAGAAGCAAACCGCTCTTGCTATTTCTACCACCGAAGCCGAATATGTAAGCGGTGGAAAGGCATGTCAACAAGCACTATGGATGAAACAAGCTCTTATAGACTATGGCATTAGGTTAGAAAATGTTCCCATTATGTGCAATAACAAAGGTGCGATAGATTTAAGTATACGGTGCAACACTCTAGGACTAAACATATAGAAATACGTCACCACTTTCTTAGGGATAATGTACAAAAAGGGAACATATCTATTGAAAAAGTTGCATCGGAAGATAACATTACGGATATATTCACTAAACCCCTTAAGCGTGAATTATTCAATCACTTGCGTTTAGGATTAGGAATGATGGAACAAGTTGACTAAATTCTATTGCATTTAGATTAAAAAAAAAAATTAATTTGCATAAGATTTATTTTTTTTTCTTCCACTTCTCCATTTCTGAGTCTAGAAATCTATTTCGCACAAAATTAAAGATTGGGATATATTATTTTCTTTGCATATACTCTTTTGTAAAACCCAATCAATTTTTTTTTTAAATTATTCTCACATCTAGGAATTGCATGAACATCATTTTCCTTGCATTGTTGACTAATGCTAAAAATATTTTTTCAAAATCATGCATAAACTCTCACATAAATTGTCAAGGTATATAATCTAATATATATCCTTGACATTCATGATCGAGCAAAAATCGAATCAAGGAGATTTTGGATTGTTTCTTAAGAATTTTTTTTTTGCATTTAGGAGTCGAAACAATAACAACTCCACATTTGTTGCATATAGGCACACACTAGGACAAAATCACTCATAACATTGTCATCTTGTTTCATCACTAGATTTTTGATTCACTAGTTGCCTTTGCCTTTGATCTAAGATAGGTGCCTTAGGAAGATTAAGTGCTCTTGCCTTTATTTGTCTTCTTTAGCATATTATTTGGTGCTCATTTGCTCTTTTGCTTAAGTGTTTTTGCGTGCATGCTATATCTTGATTAGATTAGATGCTATATTGCCTAAAGGAATTGAACTTGCTTGAATCCAAATCCAAAAACACAACATTTCTGCAAATTTTCTGCCAAAAACCCAATTCTGGCAATCTGGGAATCATCAGATGGGCGGCCCCCTTAATTCTGTAAGGCGGCCCCCTTAATTTTAAGGGGACCGCCCCCTAATTAAGGGGACCGGCCATCTACTAGACGGATTTACAGAATCTTTTCTGCTTTTTAGCCCATTTCAACCTACATTTCCCAATTTTCACCAACATATTTTGTCTTAATCTCCCAAACAAACTTTATCCATCCATAAACACACAAATCTTACACTATAAATATCCCCAATCTTCAACACTCTCCATTCATCCCTTCATGACTTCTCCAAACAAACCAAAACCAAAAGCCTCAAGGCTAGCAAGGATGACTGAAAAACCCGTTTGGCGAAGAAAAAGCCCTCGAAACAAATCCATCATAACCAATGAAGTTGGAAATCACTCAACACCTCCAACCACCTACTTCCCAAACTTTACACCAAATCCACAAGGACATTCATTTGATCCTCTTTACAAACCATACAACATTGGCCAAACATCCTCTTTCTTGCCAAACTACACATCTCATCCTCTAACCACTTATAATGATCCATACAAGCTTGATCAACCATCAAACTACAATTCCAACTACACAAACCCAATTCATCCATATAAACATAATGATTCTCTCCACATTGCCACGGAAAAGCAAAAGTTCCGTGATGAAATAACCCAAATCCATGATCTTAGTGATCTCCTTGCTATGCATCATGCACAACGCAACAAAGGGCAACCTCCATCATCACCCTATAACAATTGCCTACCCCACTCTCTTAACTTGGATCAAGTTACAAACCACACTCATTATTGCCCTTGTTGCATCTTCCTTCAAAAACAAATTCTATAGTTGAGTGAAGATATTTCTTGGATTGAATATCTCCTCACTCGTCCTCATCCAATACCACCCTTAACTCGATACAACATCGTTAGATCCACCTCTTCCGCTCCATACCCCACTCCATATCCCTCTCCATCTAACAACTAAGCTCTATGCTTATGTTCCCCGTCAAGCAAATAAAACAATCAACCATGGGTTGCAAGCAAGTCCAAGTGCTCTCTTAGGCAGTATAGGACTATATCTCTTCTTTTGTTTTATTGTAATCAATATGCTTCAAGCATATTGAATGTTGTAATGCTAATCATTTCCATGATGCTTGAATGAATCTATTTTTATTTGCATAATTGTCGCTTTGCATGTATATGTGTCTTGTACTCTTCACATATTTTTTGTAGCCAAGATTTCCATAGCTCGTTCCCTTGGTGCTCTCAAATGAGGAGGAGCATACATCAAGGGGGAGCATTCTACCCGTTTAAACTTCTTCCATGAAGCTTACTCGGCTTAACTTTTTTGATTTTACAAAAAGGGGGAGAAGAGAAGTGTAAACTCTAAAATACTTGTCTAAAAACAAATTTTAGACCTATTGAGTTTAAGGTTTTGTAATAATCAAAAAGGGGGAGATTGTTGACATAAATAATGCCTAAAAACATTATTAACATATTATCAATGTCTCTATGTTTTGATTATTACAAAATATAAACTCATAGAACTAAAACTTGTGACATAAACAAGTATTTAGTGACTAGCATTCTCTTTACATCCAAATCACTTAAGGTATGAATAAACAAAGTGTTTAGTGCAATTTATGATCAAAGGGAAATTTAATTAAATATTACAAAGTTTATTTAATTATATAAACATATTATATATTTTTGAAAAACAGTTTTGGTAATAAAGAAAAATGTTTTATTCATACCAAATATATGAATTCAAATTTTAACCAAAATCAGTTAGTTTTTCACCAAATAAACTTTCCCCACTAAAAGACAAAGATTTTGGCCGTTACAGCTGGGCGGCCCCCTTAATTATAAAGGGCGGTCCCTTTAATTTTAAGGGGGCCGGCCATGATTTAAGGGGACCGGCACGCTCCAGTTGTCAGAATTTGTTGCCTATAAATACCACCTTAAATCTGGAATTTTTCTCACCTCTTGCACTCCTAAACTTTCTGTTCTAGATCTCCATTTCCATTCACTTAATCCTTTGACCATACATTCATAAATCTTTGTTTCAAAGTGATCCAAACATTATCCTTTCAAGTGCAAGAGAAGAATAGTTCTATCCCTCAAGACAAGAAGTATTACAACTTGTTGTGATCTCCACATCTAAGTTGTTAGAGCATCATCATTGTATTTATCTCTTTGTGAAATTAGTTGTGAATATTTGATAGAAGATAGTTTAGCTAGGTATATATATAGTGTGATTGGTTAGTAGTTAGTTGTGAAGAAGAAGAGTTAGAAGTAGATTGGTGTGAAGAAAATTGATGTGAAGAAGATTGGTGTGAAGAAGATAGGTGTGAAGAAGATTGGTGTGAGGTAGTGTTGTGATTAAGTAGTGAATAGGTGTGAAGTAGTTGTGTAGAAGGTGTGAATAAGTTGTGACGAAGTTGTGGTGTGTAATTTGGTGTGTAAGGTTTTCTCCGCCATAAGGGAGCATGTTGACATAGTGAAGAAAACTCTTGAGTTAGGTACTCGGGGAGTGGAGTAGGGAAAGGAAGGTGACCTTGTAGCTGAACCACTATAAATCTCTTGTCTCCCGGTTCTATCTTTCCAACTCTCATCTATCTCTTTACTTACATTATTATTACTTTATTATAGATATTTAGTGTTGTTCATATTGTGCATGACTTGATATCATATAGCTTCGAATCTAAATTTTTGAAAACAAAGAAAACTTTCAAACAATCTTTTATAACAAATTAAAAAGACGTAAAACTATTCAACCCCCCCCCCCTTCTAGTTTTCCACACAATACATAAATGTAATAACATACATAACAAGTTTAGATGTTATATAAAAACAATGATTTCAAGTTTCAAAAACTTAGTAAAACTAAATCAAAAGACTTAGTTTTGAAAATGGTATGTGTTACGTTTTAAGCTTATAGAAAACTATTTGCAATTTACATATGATCACAACATATATAGAAAGCAAAAATAAACACACAACTACAATATGCGAAGCCTCAACCGATGAAAAAACCTATGCTTGGTCTCGTGAGCCATCACGAGAACCAAGAGTCAACTAGGGACAAACCACACAACCACACGGAGGACTCCCACTTGCTCCAAGACAATCAAGAGCAAGTTGGAAGCCCATAATGCACATGGAAAGTAGTTGTTGTCATTCCAGAATTACTGTATTCGGGGGCCCAAAAGTCCATGAAGGAGGCTTCCCCGGGCTTAGCTCAAAACTAGAAACTTGTAGGCCCGTTTCTTTAGTACCTGAAAAAAAATTTCAGCCAAAAATACCTTACCAGTCGCTGGGAAACTCCGTTTTGGCAACTAGTGTTCCAGCAGTCATTTTTTGGCAAAAGTGTCTTTAACTCTTTCGCCTTTCATCACCAAGCCACGATTACAAGATATTGAAAGTAAAATATAACTAATCTACTTTTAACCTACTGTAAAAATGCCCAAACAATGGCTAAAACCAAAAGAATATTATTACACAAATGCCGAAACAATGGCAAAAACCCCAAAACACGAAATTTAAACAACATACTCAACAATCCATGTCATAAGTGGTCTAGGTTTTCATCGGCTTTGCATATAAACATAATAATACCATAATATTGTGATAAACATGGTGTTGGCTAATTCCATGGACAAACATGCATGTATTTGCCATGGAAACAAATTAAATAACAAGAAATAAATTGTTAGCCAACGAAAACGAAGAAATTAATTAACAAAAATTAAAACCCCGATTGGTACGTGCAACACCCCCAATTTTGAAATATTTGCAGCGGAATAAAGATGGGGTGTTACTTCACAGCTCATAGTTTTTCAGTAGAAAATGATTTTTTAAAAATATTTATCATTCGAATTTTTATAAATATCAGAGTTTTCAAAATGAGGTCCCAGTGGTTTTTAAAATTTGTTAAATAGGTTTTCGAATGATAATAAAATTTTATAGCCTTTGTGAGAATTTTGTGCTCTTCCGTCCCATCCTTGCTCGTTATAGACCTGAGATAAACATGCTAAAAGTCAACAAAAGTTGAGTAATATTCATAGGTTTAAGTTTAAAAGATTGAACACAAGTTATAAGTGATAATTGCACCGTCATACAATTATAAGTTAAAAACAACTGTTATTGCATTAAGCTCATGACGCTCAGCCGATTAACAGATCTCATCACGAATGATGGATTATAGTAACAGGGGGCCCTCAGGATAGGTTCTTGCCAGTAACCTATTAGATTTCAAATAAAGTGCGTTTGATTGTTTTCTCGAACTCCCAAACGGGGATGGTCAGTCCCTAATAGATCTATCCACAATTATTTACGTTCACCTCCTGGGTGACTAAGGCTCATGATATGAGGGGCTTTTAGCAAGGAAAGGTACTTAAGCAATAACGAGATCAGGTAAAGCATACCAAGAAAATACTTGTGTTCAGTTTGTAAAAACTAGCATGTATCCCCCTCGCAGGGTTTATAAAACATTTAAACAAGTAAAGGCGAGGCTATGAACTCACCTTAGTGATTTAGTGAATAAAAATATCGATACTCAGTTTGCAAAATGGGAACGGCTCCACACACGACCTAGATAATATATGGCATGTTTTAGTGCTTGGTAGTCTTAATGTTTTAATCGCGAGTAGTTTTTGAGTGCGTGATTTGTTAATTTGACGTTAGTAAAACTTTTAGTTTTTTTAATATATTGTACGTTTAGTTTAGTTATATATATATATAAATATAACGTAAGGTTTAATAATAACGATAGTTTGAAATAAAACGTAACGTTTAATAATAGTAATAATAATAGTAGTTTGAAAATAACGTAACGTTTAATAATAAAAATAGTAATAGTAATAATAGTTTGAAAATAACGTAACGTTTAATAATAATAATAGTAATAGTGATAATAGTTTGAAAATAACGTAACGTTTAATAATAATAATATTAATAAAAATAATAGTTTGAAAATAAACGTAACGTTTAATAATAATAATAGTAATAAAAATAATAGTTTGAAAATAAACGTAACATCGCTACGTGAATTTGTAAAAATGGAAAGTAAAAATAAAAATATTAAATTTATATATATGGCCCTTGTATTTTCTAAAAATTTACACTTTTTACCCTAACGGCGTTAGCATTACATCGTTAGTCCAAAATTAAATATATTTACATTTTACGTCCAAAACTTTATATTTCTTACACTTTTCACCCTAGAGTTTATAAAAATCATTTTTCACCCTTTAATTTATGAAATGACATTTTATACCGAAACTTTGAAAAGTTGACACTTTTAACCCGATTTTCATAAAATTTGCAATTTTAGTCTAAAATTCACAATTTTCAAAACTTAATGTTTTTATTTCTTAAATAGTTTAAAAATAGCTTATTGAGCTTATTCTACTAGCTTATTTGTTCGAAAAGTTAATTTGATAGTTTATGGGCTTTTAACGAAATGTAAGGCCCGTTAGCATTTTTAGATCCAATGGGCCTACGGGAGTTTTGGGCTTTGTTTTGGGCTAAGGTTAGGATTGTGAAAAAAGTTGTTCAACAGCTTATAGCTTCAGCTTATTCACTCGGCTTATTTTGAAATGATTGGGCCTTAAGGCCCAGTCGATGCTAATAATTTTTCAAAACTAGTTTCCATGTCGATTTGCTTGGTGACTTTTATAGGTTCAAAACGCGATTTTTATTATAAAGTTTTTATACGAAAATGATTGTTTGTCATGAGGACAATTAGTTTGTGAAATAAAATGGCATGCTTGTTAAGTAAAATTTAAAGATATACGTGCGTTTTGGGCTAGCATGGGACGAGTTTTTATGAGAAAAAGACTTAGAAAAATTTTAATAGTTTTCGATACTTGTTTGTATACGTTAGAAATGTATTCTAAAATAGGTTATACGTAGCTTTTTAGTTTCAAAACTCTACATAGTTTATTTGTTAAGGTGTGAAATATATAGACGAACGTAAAATATATATATGTTGTATATTTAGTTTTTGAATAAAGAGGTGCAATTGTGTGTGTCGCGTATAAAAATAATGCAAATGAAAGTTTTATAAAAATATTGAAAGGAGTTTGTTAGTAACTTACGACACCAAAGTGGTGGGTAAAACAAGACGTAGAGTCGAGAAGTGAGTGAGATGAGTACGTAGTGTGTAAGTGTGCTCGACCAAGGTTCACAAACAATATCTTGTTCCTCCTAAACCCACACGAATCCCTTGAATTTCTACCCAATGCTATTCGACCCAAGCTAGACTAAAGACTTAAAGATTTTTGGTGAGTTTTTGGTTGTGCATGGAAATATAAAATGCAAGCTTGCATGCATGGCTATTTATATATGAACTTGAAGTGTTCTAGTGAACAACCTTTAATGTGATGTGATGTTGGAGTGCGTACCAAAAGTCCAATTGTGCAAGAGTAACAAGTTACTCCATATTTTTGGTTTGCATGAAAATGGAAAACGAGAGTATGCATGCATGGGATTTATATATGGTTCCTAGTGTGTTCTAGTGTCCAAGTTTTAAAGTGATGGGATTGTTGCTTGTGTTCTAAAGTCCTAAAGTTTGTACAAGTAAACAAGTCACTCCATGTTCTTTGTTTCTTGTGGTCGACATCTCAAATTTCAAAGGAAAAACGTGGGCTTTGAAAACTTATAAACGAATGGTACTTGATATATATGTTATAAAAAGGTTTTGGTACTTTCTATAGGGAATAAAATATGGTAGTGTGTGCTTGATTTAGGGGAGTACAAGTTTGATTTTGGAAATACATGTCGACTATATTTATTTTGTGAACCGATTTGTAAATCGGTTGGGACTTGTGAGATTTTGATAATTTGGAAATATTTAGGCATGAGATTTAGTTTAGAAATGGTTTTAAGACTTAATAGAAACAAACGGGGTTTAAAACGGTTTAGTTTTGGATTAGCTGAAATTATATGAAATCGTTTTTGGACAAAACGTTTTGCCTAGTAAAAATGTTGTTAGACTCGATGTGAGAAACTAAAAGTCGACACTCTAATTGTTGGCTAGGGGAGTAATGAGTATGTGTAAAAATAAATGTGTGTCGTGTGTAAGATTTGAGCATACTAAGCTCGTTTCTAGTTGTCCTAGTCGTGTGGAAGTGAAAAAAAAACAAAAGAAAGGAAATGGGCTTAGTTTGGTTTTGGGCCGTGAATAGTAACAGGCCAGAAGTTAGGTGTTGGGCTTGGTGTAATTAAGGGTCCGGTTTGGTGTATTTTAAGATTAGTAAAATATTGATTGTAATTAGTGAAAAGTTTAGAAATTAATTAGTGAGACGTTTACGTGAGTCCGAGAGTGAATAGTGTTTGTGAATAGTGTTTCGTGAATAGTAAAAATTTTGAAAAACATCTCGATATCACTAACCGACTCCAAAAATGATGAATAGTGTTTGGTGAATAGTAACTGATGAATAGTAATTTTTGAAAAATGTCTCGAAAATGCAGGTTCGTAACGAATAAAGAAAATTTTAATATTCTCGCTATTTTAGACTATAGTGGTACATGTGTGAGCATCGTTCCAAGCAAAGAGAATCATGAATATCGTAGTGATTTTAAGTAACATAGCATATTTGATAATAAAATATATAAAAAAAATTGCTATTGGTAAAAACGTTATTAATTAACAAAATGATATATTAGTCTTTGATTTACTTTTATTATTTATAGGGAAATTTACGGGGGATTACAGTACCTACCCCTCATTCTGAATTCCGTCCCGGAATTCAAGTTTAACTAAATTATGGTATTAGGAAATTTCGATCAGAGGGTTGTCGAGAGATTAAGATTTAGGAGACGCGGTTTATTTAGACTTATTTGTGCTAGGTAGGATCTAGTAACTGATGTATTTAAAGGTTGTGAATATTGAAGGTAGTGGTTTTGAATAGTAAAATAACGGCTAGGTGTTCCGTACCCAACGGTCGGGAATAGTGATCCTAACGGTCTGTAATAGTGATCTAACGGCTAGTTTTCTTCCTACATATACTCCTTTCAAATTTCCATTTCTTCCACCAACGATTTTCCTATCATTTCTCATTTTCTATTCTTAATACTTCCGAAACAAAATGCCGAGCCTAATTACTATTATCGCAATGGTATATACCGTTGTTGCCATCACCTATTTGACTTTTGTTACGGATGAAGATTATGCAATTTTGGTCGGGATTTTGGGGTTCCTATTACCACTCATGGTTCTATCGTATGCGGTTGATAAGGCATGGAGGCACTAGTCTTGAGCTAGGGTTGTTTTAACTTAATTCCTTGTCGTGTTTCTATGTAATCCTCAATAAATGTGAAATAAGACTTATTTGTCCTTATGTTTAAAAACTAGTCTTGCTATAGTTTTTAATTATTTGTTTATATTTATCTTTTAAAATAGTCAAAGTAATCCATCCTGTGGTGGCTTTTGCTATGGTTTTGTTGGTGGGGGTTTTTGTTGTCATAGCGGATCAACCTATTGAAGATTCTATGGTTTATATTGTAATTATTGTGACGTTAGCATTTCCGATGCTAATTATTTGTTTATTTATTAATTTTCATGGATTCGGATAAATTCTTAGTTATTGGAGTTTTCTATTAGTCTTGGTGAATTATTAGGGTTTTTCCTATTTGTACTTTTGTTGGCTTCTCGTCCTAATGACGAAGGAATAAGATAGGTTTTTTTTTTTTGGTAGTTTGTAATATTTATGAATAGTTCAGTTTATTTATATTTTGTTGCTTTTAAATGAAGATTGTTATTTAGAAAATTTGGCATTATGATTGTTCCATCATGACATGATTTGTTCCTAAATTAGACATAGTTGGCCAGGCTATGTTTAATGGAGGACTAAATGATGTGATGCTTGGTTCAGTCACAGTTGTATTTATGTTTTTCTTTAAGTTGTTTTAGATGGTGTTCAACGTCTTGTTATTATGATATAATATGTAATTTCTTTTAAGAATAAAGTAGGAACTTTATTCATTGATTTATTTATTTATTTTGTGTGTGTGTATATATATATATATATATATATATATATATATATATATATATATGATGAGTCAGAAATTTCTAGGGAAATAACAGTATGTTGTTATTTGGTAAATGGGATAGGAATTGAAATTGACGTAGATTATAATTATTTTGGAAATATTACAAGGTAGATTTTTTTTTGATACGGTAGAAGGATAGTTGTTTTACTTAGGTTACATCCATCGTAACTTAAAGTAAAATACGTGGAAGAGATACAATCTCAGGAAATTGTCGAACTAGGATTTATTTATTTACAACAGGAATTTATTCATCTGCTTCAATCTAGTCATCATTCCTTTGATACTATCGAAGTCTTTAAAGGTTCCTTATTTCTAAGAGTTTTCGCTTTTGTTTATTTCCATTAGGTATAACTATTTGCCTAATTCCTTGGTTATGGGTGATGGTAGGGTTAGCCATTCCTTCTGGCGTTTTAAAGTGGTTTGGCCTATATTCCATGTAGTTTTCCTGTTTGTCAGGCGTATCCGACTCTCCTCTTGGATAAACTATGGTAGTCCCTTCGAGTACTACTGATACGATGTTGGTTACCAATTTCCTGACGGTTTCAGTAGTCATGGTGGGTTTTGATGAAGATGGAGTACATGTATTGTTTACGTTGTCCATCTTCTGAAATCATTAATGAAACTTAACTTAGAATCCATCTGATGTCAGAATAACATAAATAATGAATCCTAATTATTTCATTGTTGATAGACTGAATTGACTCCTTACTGTAATCTAATTTCAAGATATGTCTGTGTTGTATCATAGATAGATAATCAACTCTTGATATGAGATTACTAAGGAACAAACCGATTCGTCCCTCAAAATAAATTTTTTCTCTCTTGAAAATTTATTTTTTTAGACAATACTTTGGTTTCTGATCAATTATAGTATGTTTAAGAATTTCTTACAATTGTAAGAAATCTCACGGTAGATTTGAATAGTATTGTAGAAGTCATCATAATATTAATAACTTGACTGATCGTTTTTGTAAAACAATTAGTACAAGGTCTCTTATTAATATGTCAGAATTCTACGTGGAGTTATTTGCTCATCAAGGGAGGTAACAATTGATGAGATTTTTGCATGAAATTCTGAGGATTCATAGTATGCATGCTTGATACGAAAGAAAACAATTGATTTATAACGGAGAGATGAAATGGAAGAGGAGGTTATATTATGATTTGATTACGAATTCTGAAAGGTTCAGATTTATTGAACATTACATGAAATACTAACCAAGTCTGTCTGGTTTAGTAGATGCAACAGGGATACTTGTAAACTTAAGATTAGTTACGCCTCTGACGTAAATATCTAATCTCTTTCTCAAGTTCAAGTTGTGCTGCTTCCATGTTTGAGAAACGTTCCTAACACATGTTCATTTGGTTTGCCAACATACTCTCTAATGTGGCAATCTTTTGACCTTGGCTCCTGGCTGTCTCTCTAGCCATCCACTCTTTTGAACAATGCGTCAAGGTTACGGTCGTACCATTCAAATTTTGTTGGTCATAAACCTTTCAGCTGTTCAGTGTGAGCCTCTAATGTGCTGGCTTGTTGATAAACAAGAGTCCATATTGAATTAGGTGTGCTTATGTCGTAGTTGGGGGAATTAGGTGAGGATAAGGTATTTGGGATATCTGGTATTAGGGAATCTAAAGTGTAGGGTAACGGAGAATTTGGCTCAACATTCTTCCACGGCCTCTCTTGACGTGAACTTTGTCCAACTTCGAATGTTGCCTGACCACCAATCACATCTTCATATGATTCAGTGGTTCTCCTAAGTTTTTGACGTAGAGGTGAAGAAATAGGTGACGATGGGAGTGATTTCTGAGTGATTCCTATATTAAGTTGGGGCTGTGATATTTGTACGTAGGGATCTTCAGTGTTCAGAGAATTTTGATTGACGGGGGATGTATTAGTATTACGGAGAGTAGTTTTGGCGTTCAAGGAAGTTTTTGGAGACATGTTACTGTAGTAACCGGGAGTAGTATTTTATAAGTTGCTTTTACGTTATAGATATAATAGTACGGATGAACTAAAAAATTAGGTAAGCGCAATTTCTAAACATGCAGACTAATCCTAACAGGTAATGTACTGAGCAAGGTAGTATGCAGGAACGAAAAGCACGAAAAGTGTAGGGCTATAAAATGTTTTGTTTGTAAAAACGGTTATAGTTCAGATCTAAATTAGATCTGTTTCGCTATAACCAAAGCTCTGATGCCAATCTGTAACACCCCCAATTTTGAAATATTTGCAGCGGAATAAAGATGGGGTGTTACTTCGCAGCTCATGGTTTTTCAGTAGAAAATGATTTTTTAAAAATATTTATCATTCGAATTTTTATAAATATCAAAGTTTTCAAAATGAGGTCCCAGTGGTTTTTAAAATTTGTTAAATAGGTTTTCGAATGATAATAAAATTTTATAGCTTTTGTGAGAATTTCGTGCTCTTCCGTCCCATCCTTGCTCGTTATAGACCTGAGATAAACATGCTAAAAGTCAGCAAAAGTTGAGTGATATTCATAGGTTTAAGTTTAAAAGATTGAACACAAGTTATAAGTGATAATTGCACCGTCATACAATTATAAGTTAAAAACAGTTGTTATTGCATTAAGCTCATGACGCTCAGCCGATTAACAGATCTCATCACGAATGATGAATTATAGTAACAGGGGGCCCTCGGGATAGGTTCTTGCCAGTAACCTATTAGATTTCAAATAAAGTGCGTTTGGTTGTTTTCTCGAACTCCCAAACGGGGATGGTCAGTCCCTAATAGATCTATCCACAATTATTTACGTTCACCTCCTGGGTGACTAAGGCTCATGATATGAGGGGCTTTTAGCAAGGAAATGTACTTAAGCAATAACGAGATCAGGTAAAGCATACCAAGAAAATACTTGTGTTCAGTTTGTAAAAACTAGCATGTATCCCCCTCGCAGGGTTTATAAAACATTTAAACAAGTTTATTAAACGTTACGTTATTTTCAAACTATTATTACTATTACTATTAGTATTTTTATTATTAAACGTTACGTTATTTTCAAACTATTATTATTATTACTATTATTAAACGTTACGTTTTATTTCAAACTATCGTTATTATTAAACCTTACGTTATATTTATATATATATATATAACTAAACTAAACGTACAATATATTAAAAAAACTAAAAGTTTTACTAACGTCAAATTAACAAATCACGCACTAAAAAACTACTCGCGATTAAAACATTAAGACTACCAAGCACTAAAACATGCCATATATTATCTAGGTCGTGTGTGGAGCCGTTCCCATTTTGCAAACTGAGTATCGATATTTTTATTCACTAAATCACTAAGGTGAGTTCATAGTCTCGCCTTTAATAATAGTAATAAAAATTATAGTTTGAAAATAAACGTAACGTTTAATAATAATAATAGTAATAAAAATAATAGTTTGAAAATAAACGTAACGTCGCTACGTGAATTTGTAAAAATGGAAATTAAAAATAAAAATATTAATTTTATATATATGGCCCTTGTATTTTCTAAAAATTTACACTTTTTACCCTAACGGCGTTAGCGTTACGCCGTTACTCCAAAATTAAATATATTTACATTTTACGTCCAAAACTTTATATTTTTTACACTTTTCACCCTAGAGTTTATAAAAATCATTTTTCACCCTTTAATTACGAAATGACATTTTATACCGAAACTTTGAAAAGTTGACACTTTTAACCCGATTTTCATAAAATTTGCAATTTTAGTCCAAAATTCACAATTTTTAAAACTTAATGTTTTTATTTCTTAAATAGTTTCAAAACAGCTTATTGAGCTTATTCTACCAGCTTATTTGTTCGAAAAGTTAATTTGATAGTTTATGGGCTTTTAACGAAATGTAAGGCCCGTTAGCATTTTTAGATCCAATGGGCCTACGGGAGTTTTGGGCCTTGTTTTGGGCTAAGGTTAGGATTGTGAAAAAAGTTGTTCAACAGCTTATAGCTTCAGCTTATTCACTCGGCTTATTTTGAAATGATTGGGCCTTAAGGCCCAGTCGATGCTAATAATTTTCCAAAACTAGTTTCCAAGTCGATTTGCTTGGTGACTTTTATAGGTTCAAAACGCGATTTTTATTATAAAGTTTTTATACGAAAATGATTATTTGTCATGAGGACAATTAGTTTGTGAAATAAAATGGCATGCTTGTTAAGTGAAATTTAAAGATATACGTGCGTTTTGGGCTAGCATGGGACGAGTTTTTATGAGAAAAAGACTTAGAAAAATTTTAATAGTTTTCGATACTTGTTTGTATACGTTAGAAATGTATTCTAAAATAGGTTGTATGTAGCTTTTTAGTTTCAAAACTCTACATAGTTTATTTGTTAAGGTGTGAAATATATAGACGAACGTAAAATATATATATGTTGTATATTTAGTTTTTGAATAAAGAGGTGCAATTGTGTGTGTCGCGTATAAAAATAATGCAAATGAAAGTTTTATAAAAATATTGAAAAGAGTTTGTTAGTAACTTACGACACCAAAGTGGTGGGTAAAACAAGACGTAGAGTCGAGAAGTGAGTGAGATGAGTACGTAGTGTGTAAGTGTGCACGACCAAGGTTCACAAACAATATCTTGTTCCTCCTAAACCCACACGAATCCCTTGAATTTCTACCCAATGCTATTCGACCCAAGCTAGACTAAAGACTTAAAGATTTTTGGTGAGTTTTTGGTTGTGCATGGAAATATAAAATGCAAGCTTGCATGCATGGCTATTTATATATGAACTTGAAGTGTTCTAGTGAACAACCTTTAATGTGATGTGATGTTGGAGTGTGTACCAAAAGTCCAATTGTGCAAGAGTAACAAGTTACTCCATATTTTTGGTTTGCATGAAAATGGAAAACGAGAGTATGCATGCATGGGATTTATATATGGTTCCTAGTGTGTTCTAGTGTTCAAGTTTTAAAGTGATGGGATTGTTGCTTGTGTTCTAAAGTCCTAAAGTTTGTACAAGTAAACAAGTCACTCCATGTTCTTTGTTTCTTGTGGTCGACATCTCAAATTTCTAAGGAAAAACGTGTGCTTTGAAAACTTATAAACGAATGGTGCTTGATATATATGTTATAAAAAGGTTTTGGTACTTTCTATAGGGAATAAAATATGGTAGTGTGTGCTTGATTTAGGGGAGTACAAGTTTGATTTTGGAAATACATGTCGACTATATTTATTTTGTGAACCGATTTGTAAATCGGTTGGGACTTGTGAGATTTTGATAATTTGGAAATATTTAGGCATGAGATTTAGTTTAGAAATGGTTTTAAGACTTAATAGAAACAAACGGGGTTTAAAACGGTTTAGTTTTGGATTAGCTGAAATTATATGAAATCGTTTTTGGACAAAACGTTTTGCCTAGTAAAAATGTTGTTAGACTCGATATGAGAAACTAAAAGTCGACACTGTAATTGTTGGCTAGGGGAGTAATGAGTATGTGTAAAAATAAATGTGTGTCGTGTGTAAGATTTGAGCATACTAAGCTCGTTTCTAGTTGTCCTAGTCGTGTGGAAGTGAAAAAAAAACAAAAGAAAGGAAATGGGCTTAGTTTGGTTTTGGGCCGTGAATAGTAACAGGCCAGAAGTTAGGTGTTGGGCTTGGTGTAATTAAGGGTCCGGTTTGGTGTATTTTAAGATTAGTAAAATATTGATTGTAATTAGTGAAAAGTTTAGAAATTAATTAGTGAGACGTTTACGTGAGTCCGAGAGTGAATAGTGTTTTGTGAATAGTGTTTCGTGAATAGTAAAAATTTTGAAAAACATCTCGATATCACTAACCGACTCCAAAAATGATGAATAGTGTTTGGTGAATAGTAACCGATGAATAGTAATTTTTGAAAAATGTCTCGAAAATGCAGGTTCGTAACGAATAAAGAAAATTTTAATATTCTCGCGATTTTAGACTATAGTGGTACATGTGTGAGCATCGTTCCAAGCAAAGAGAATCATGAATATCGTAGTGATTTTAAGTAACATAGCATATTTGATAATAAAATATATAATTTTTTTTTTTTTGCTATTGGTAAAAACGTTATTAATTAACAAAATGATATATTAGTCTTTGATTTACTTTTATTATTTATAGGGAAATTTACGGGGGATTACAGTACGCGTGTCAAATGGTCTTAGGTTCAAAACCCACTGATATTAGGACCTTCTTAACATCATTTTACCATAGAAAATTAAGCAATAGGGGCTGATTCAAAACCGTTTCAAAAACTGATCAAAAACAAGCATTTTGGGCCATTTTACACGTACCCGACAAGTAACCAATTAACGTATGCATAAAAATGGCCATGGGACCAAAAAGTGCATATCAAAAGACCCCTAAAGAGTCGTTCAAATGTGAAAAAATTGGAGCCCTAGAGCTATTTTAACCAAGACTTCAAAAATCATCAAAAAAACACCCGTTTTAGCCATTTTTATGCATACCCGATAATCATATGGCATATATGATGACTCGTGATACTACTATAGGTGATGAGAAAAATAAAACCATATTTTATAAATTAAAACGCAGCGGATAATATCACCTAACAAGGATCCATATAACCATATGATCAATTAATAAGATAAACAAGTTAGTTATACCTTTGTAGTGTGATTTGGGAGTCACCAACAAACACTTATCCCCCGAAATGGAATGAGAAACCCTAAGAGATCAATAAAGTCAATCTCTTCTATGTGTGAAACACACTACACATCCTTGTTCACCAATTGATGCTAGTCTAACCTCGTAACAACGATCCTTGCAATCACCTTTACAAGATAGAGCCAAGTAAAGATCAAAATCAAAAACCCTAGATGGGAATTTTGTTTTTGCCATCACTTTTAGGAGAGGAGGAGGGGGAGAGAATATCTCAATTAGGTTCAATTGATAAGTAGTAAAGATATGACTAAATCACATTTAATCTTATCATGTAACCACTTACACTTTGCCCCTTGAGAAGCTCCATAAGCCCCTCTAGACCCCCCTCCTTGGCCGGCCAACTAACATAGTATTTAATGGCCCGTTATAGATCCCGAGTTACGTAGTTGTTTATATATTGTAAATACGATAAATACAATCTATAAAATGGTGTCTCTGTGTATAAGTATGTGACCCCATAAACTCATATATGTCTAGCCATATAATTATTTATTATGACACGAGCATACTCCAACAGCTCCCACTTGCGACGTCATAATAATCAAGTAATTATACAAGCAAAGGTTAGCGTCAAGCAACACGCCAATGCCCCTAGAAATATGTGAGGAAAGTTTCTTAAACATCTCATTTAAATGGTTTATATGTCATCCATCCTTTTGTTATAGATACTATGTTGAACACTAGACATGGATCAAAGTCATTCTATTTGTTTAACTATTATGTTTCTCGATCTAGAGATTGAACAAGACTACCAAGTGAATTAAGATTCATCTTAATCTCATTTGGGTATGGCCATACAAACATTCGTTCAATTCATCGAGGAGCCCAATAGTATCTAAAAGCATACATACATGTTATACGCGTACGTGAGGCAGGTATAAGACTTTGGTGTGTAATAGCAGGATTTTATTTATTTAATTTTTATTTTATTTTTTTTTTTAACCATAACCTTGAGTTATTCCAACAAGATCGAGATTAGCTACACGAATATGGCTGGCTCCTTTATGAATATCTGATAGGTGTTCATATCCTACGTCACGAATGGACTATGATGCCTCAAACATAGTTAGCTAGGTATACATGTTTCAATGTGTTAAAAACTTAAAATTAGTTAACACAGAAACACTACATGCAATTGTAACTTGAAACATTTTTCCTATCGTTGCCCAACTTCCACACGTTTGCATTTTAGTTCTCTTTATCCGGATCATGTTACCGAGAACATATAAAAATCCATGGATAATGTTTTTAGGGGGTTGGCAACACACCACTCACCCCAAATACCTTCACTCACTTACAACCAATCACCTTATGCCACATCATTCTCCCACTTTTTCCTTCACCCACCCATTTTTTGTTGGCATCACACCCCTTACCCTTCACTCACTCACTCATTTTTTTTTTAATTCCATTAAATTTATTAAAAGACTAAAATTTGTGGGTCTCTAACGTATTTATCCTCCATTTTTTTTGCCCCAACAACAACAATTATAGCTCCCCAACGGTCCAATTTGTGGGTCTCCAACGTTCACTTTTGTTCATTTCTCGTGCGGTAATCTTCCCCGCAAAACCTCCCTCCCGTGCGGTAACATGTGATCGGCGGCGGTGTTCCCGCACGGGAAACACCCCGCACCGTGCCTCCCCGCACCCATTGCCAACCCCCTTACTACTTGATAAGAGTAGCACGATGGGAGATACTGTCGTCACATATTGATCATGATCTTGCAACTCTCTATAATTAACGTAACATGTAAAGCATGCACAATGAGGCGTGAAGTACAATTTTTCCGTTAACAAATTTGTTGTTGGACATTTAACACATGTATGCGTTCCTTAAATCCATAGTTTCTCCCTTTTTTAAGTTAATCAAATTTGTGAATGAGTGGATACATATACACCTAAAAATTGTTCACCACAAAATCACCTCGACATTGGAACGGTTTTTTTTCGACATAGGTAGCCCTTTTAATATTCCCTTTGCTAACGGGTGGAATTATCGTAACTTTTTACTAGTTATAATACCCGCGCACGCGCGGATTTTTTTTAAAGCTTTTTGAATAACATATTTTTATTTATTAAAAAATAAATAATTTGATATTTGTTTTGTTTGGTTTATTATAATTTTTAATTATGGTTTTTATTATTAAAGATAATCATTTAAAAAGTTTAATCTTATTGTTTGTTGCATCTTATCAATATTTTTTATATTTATCTTCTACTGTAGTATATCAACAAAACGAATTTAGAAATTTATAAATTAAAAAATAATAATTAATTAAAATATTACTTAATAAAAAAATAAATTTTTTTTTGAAATATGAAAGTCCCCGCTAGGGATTTTGTTTTATTATATAAAAGATTTACTACTTGAAAATTGAAATATATGGGATTTTGATATTTTAGTATAAGCCTACCATGGGTTATCGAGTCCATTGGGTTTCGTAACATATAAAGATTGTTTTCCTAAATGGGCGTAAGCCCTTAATAAAAAACTAGTGTAAATAAAATTTTATGCGAGTAATGTATTATATGTTCTTCGTGTCGAATGATGATAATATTATGGAGTTAAGAGGTATACAACCAATGTTTTGATAACCGGATTGGCCGGTTCATCCGGGAACCAGTTGGTCCAGAACTGGCCAGCTGAACCGGACAAAACCACAAAAAAAATCACCAAAAATGGGGAACCGTTTGGGAAGGTAGTTCGTTGTACGGTCCAATTTTAAAAACCATGCATACAATATAAAAGGTAAACTTATATTAATTGTATGAAGATTTATATGTTTAATTAGTTTGAACAATAAGCATATTAAAATGTATCTTTTATGTAGGGGGTACTTTTTTTTATAAACCTTAAATGGGGAGTTGAAAAGTCAAATAGTTGAAATTTATTGTATTATATGGTTGTACTAATAGCTTAACTATTTGTATTTACTTAAATTTTATTTTAGGAAATCTTAAAATTTATTAGGAGAGAGGGTGCTAAATGCTTTATAAGTAGTATAGATTACACCCTATTAAGCTTACGAATAAAAAGTTGAGCTCATGAAGATAATAATAATATATGAAGAATATGATATCTTTTATTCAAATAAGTAACAGATAAAGGTTGATGCATTGGAGAGATATTTGCTTTCTTGTGATTATTGATATAAAGCGAATTAAGAGATACAAATCCACAAGTTAACGCGCAAATTTATCACCCGTGATGAATAATTGGCAGAACAAACATATTTGACGTTTGCAAAAGTATTTACCATTTTTTGAAGTACTGGAGTGAAATATGACTTCTAGGAGGATATATAACCAGCATTTTAGTATCCTACTACGTTCAATTCTTACTGATAGCGAAGTTGTTTCTATAGCTACATGATGAAATAATCACCTCTGCTTGGTTTAAATGCTTAACTAGCGAATCTAGATCATCAAATATTTGAAACTAGCTTGAGCAATATTCCTACAGCTAGACATATGTGAAGTCATCTAAGACTATACGCAAACAACACCTATCACTGTTTTCCTAGTCGCTTCAACCACCAGCATCATGGATTCCATTCTGAGTACTTTATGCGCTTTGCCGTAATACCTATTTATATATGAACTCTGCAACAAAAACACATAGGCTATATCAGATGATCAAAATCTAACGGTAAATAGGTAAAGTATTTTATTATGATGAATGAAAACTAATCAAACTTTCGGCATAACTTTGTTATTGGGTGCCTCAAGGGGATAAATTTGTAAAACCTCGTGTTATTAATTGAGTCCAATTTCTCTTGACTCGGTTCATCTAGAGCTTGTTTACGCTTCTGCCTAGCATACATGATATCAAAATACAAAACTAAGACTATGCTCAAGTAGGCATATAAACCAAATATATCATATGAATAGACAGTTAGCTACCTCTCGATTAGCTCATTTTCCTTCAGAAATTCATGTATAAAAATAACTGTTTAGTATATATCGAGGGAATAGGTCCATAACAACTGAACAAACACTGTCCGACAATTTGATTTAGTTTTACTGTACCTTGAAGGCATCCTTCTGAAGTTCTGATCTTCAGATAACTCCTCCGCAGCAATGAGATTATTGGTAAATTCCTATAATAGATTCAAAGTATTATCGTGATACAATCTCAACATCCTTTACTGGCTACAAATAAACTTGCAAACCAGTTCCATTTTTTAAGTCCTCTTTGACTTTTCCGAGCAAATCAGTGCTAACCCGAGTCACTGGTTCTTCATTGAACCCGGGCCTCAAAGTTGTATTATAGTAACACTCGACCATGTCAATGGTTCGTTTATAACAATTCTTCAAATCTTCTTCGTTTCAAGTTCTTAACGCCCTATATCAGCTAGTATGTTAATTAACATAATCCATGTTGTTGAATTAGGGGCTTGAGAATCCAAATAGGAGTACACACAAGCTTTTCTTAAGCTATACCTTATGTATAACTTCTGTGATACCCCCCGAGTTGCCAATAACGTTGTCGATGGCTGTATGTGTATGTTTTGCTGTAAAAAACCGCGTGGTATACTATTTGCTGGGAAAGTGAGCAAACTAGTGTGACGCAAATTTTCAAGTCGCTATCTAAAGAGATGAACACATTCAGCGAGATGCAACCATTGCACGGCCTTGCCCTTTTGTTCCGGTGCATCAGGATGATGACTCGAGACTATTCGCTTCTACTTATTCTTACCATGTAACAAAGTTTTGAGTACCTTATTTCGGATGATGTTTAGCTAATGTTGTTAAAACATTTTGCTATGGTAATGACATGCTTTGATGAATCTTTTTTATAAAACTATATATATGATTGTTAAATGTATCTTTTTATAATTTTAGACTCGTTAATTAATTGTATTATATTTTGTTTTGAATATCAAAGGACTTGTGGTCTAGTGGGTGGGGCTTAACTTGTTAAGCGAGCCACAAGTGGGAGTAGTACCGGGTGGGTGACCACCCGGGAAGTCCTCACTTGTGGTCCACTTGTAGACCATATTGTTCCGGAGATATATTGCAATGATGGATTTGAACCCTTGAGCCACATGTTGCGGGGGTTCAAATCTTGAGCATGGCCCGGTTTTCATTCGGCTGTTTCTCCAGCAAGGTAAACTTGTGTGGAGGCAGACTGTTAAATGTCTTAAAAATAATGTTTGTCCCACATCGACAATTGAAGAAAAATTGGGTGAGAAGAAGATTCTATAAAGTTGAGAGGTGCATTGGAGTTGTATTTACATTTCATAGACAAGGCCGTTATATACTTATTATAGTTTTAAATGTTATGGGTGTGAAAGGTACAATTTGTATAATCATATTGTTTATGTTTACTAGTTATAATACCGTGCACGCACGAAGTTTTTTCTTAAATTTTGAATTATGTATTATTATAGATTTATTAAAAAATAACATGTGCTAAATGTTTTTACTTGTCAGATTAAAATAGCAAATCATATGTACATATAGTTTTATTTATTTATTGCTTTTAGATAATGATTTTAGTTATGTATTAAAAATGTCTTCATTAATATTACAAAGATGATTCTTGAGGTGAATAAGATGTTTGCAATTATCATAATCCAAGTTGTGTTGCATCAGTTTGTATTTTTGTGTTCTACATTTAGTCATTTTTTTTAACTTCATTTAGTCACGAATTGACAAACGAATACTTTTACAATGTGGATTATTTACAATGACCTGAGTTCCAAAAACTTCTACAATGTACATTTTGTGCTGCAGACAATTCATAAATACTTTTTTTTGAACCAAATGGCAACACATTTGATTGATGTTCTATATCGACTTATAAAAGTAAAAAAAGACCACATTTCCACATCGACCACACACCTAAGATGACATTGTTATCCAACTTTCGGCTAGATAAGCTAACTAAAATAATTTACCTGTGATCCCGTCACGATCCCGATGTCGTAAACATGACTAAAATCTGGCCTAAAGAGCCCAAAGTTCATTTCATCTAGTGAAGGTCCTTTGAGATTCTCATTTAACTGTGAAAAAAAGTATGTCTCAAACTTTCTTCCAGGTATCAAGGGTGTTCCAACAGCTGAATTAACTTTTTTGATCAAACCACGGTTGTATGCAGCCGTATTTGCAGAATTTGTGTGTTTGTTTTGTTAATCTCCACCCGATGGCCACCCTGTTTCCCGCGACAATGATTTCCACATCTGGGTATCTTAGCTTTTTCATTGAAACGTGCACTGCGTCCATTAGTTGATCGAACTGGTTTGTGTACCTTTTATTGCAACAAAATACACAAACCAATTAATAAGAAAGGAAAAACAGTTGCATCAAAATGTTTCACCAATTTAACTATTCAACAGAGGGTAACTTTTTACAATATTATGTATGAGGCTTGTTGGACATAAAACCATATAAAAATCTTTGGTTGTTCGGATTAAGTTCCTTATTATATTTTCTTATTTACACTGCAATAACCACTTAAAAATAAGTAATCCCAAACACCCCTTTAACCATGGTCAACTTGAATATAAAAGAGTTGACATAAAGAAGTAGATTTATGTGTGAATATTACATAGGGATGTTTGTAGTTGTATATCTAAAATCAAATATATAAATAGCTTTTGTTCAATACTATATACAGCTTATTGGTTTATCAACTTGTAAAATAAGCAGAAAGACACTTAAATAAGCAAACCCAAACACCCTTCCAGAATTTATTTCAAAATCATAGCTAAAACTATTAGACCATACTGACTTCTTTACCTTCTCCTATATCTAACTTGACATATCAAACACCATAAAACAGGTCATTATAATGACGTATCAAAACAAATAGCAGCCATGAGACAACCCATGGACCATTATGAGAATGTATATAAAGGTTTTTTTTGACACTATTGAACCATACTCACTTTTTTACCTTCTCCAATATAGGTTGTTAAAGGTTGTTTTTTGACACTATGTGTCAGGTCGTGCTCACTCACAAACACTATGTTATGGACGTATAACTATTGACCAAACCTATATACACACTCAGAATGGTCAATTAGTCTTATTTATCATAAGGAACGGAAAATTTATGACTTGTATCAAACTCATATTTTTATGAAAACTGTCACTTTTGACCTGTTGTGACCCGCAAGTTGATAACCTTATGTTCTATCATATTGGACTCAAAATTATTTTTGATAGCGTTTCAAGTTTAATTTAAACATCGAAATATGAATATGTAATACCTTGTCATGCCTTCTGAGTTGTTTAGTGGCTTAGGGTTACTCGCCACCGCTACTATCACATTATGTTGGTGGCTCCTCCATTAGCCTGTCCATTGAGTCCATCATTTTTTTGTATTTCCTTGGTTGGTCACCATAAACTATACTTCTACGGACATTGTTTGAGTAGCAAAATTCATATACAGCTGCAAGAAGAATAAAAGAAATAGTTAGGTTGGAGATCTTAATAACTGGCAACATCATTGTAACATGTAAGAACTTGATAAAGTGAAAATGGATGCCAAAAAGTAAACAGTTATAAAACGAACCTCTGAGTAGGCCAGGCAATAACATTGCATAAAGGGCAAGGGCAAGAAGCCTCAACATCCATCAGCGGCCTACCCAGGTTGAAAAATTAATAATTAGGGAAGAATTCTGAGACACATTTGCATCTACAGTTTAGTTTACAAATCACCCAACTGCTTCAAGTCCAGGGGTTGTTCAAGTTACAGTAATAAATGTGATTTTCCATACAATAGCCATGAAAGATCGGCCAGTGATCTACTACAAACTATTGAAGGCCACCTTCTAAAGTACAAAAGAAAGTGATTTTCTTAAGTATAGGATGATTTGATGAATACAGTTGTTACACCAATGAATATGTCTACATTTAAACTGCTTTTGTAAGTTATCCTAAAAAAAGTTATGTATGCAAATTCTTATCCACTTCAAGTTACATTTTTGGTGTTTCAGCTAGTGTGATTCTCTCGCCAATGGTGGAACATAGTACCCATAAAGCTTAATTAAACATGTGTTCTCTATAGCAATCATATTTAATCCTAGTCGTAGGCCATCACTTGCCTAAATAATGTATTTGGTTGAACAAACTATTAGACATTTCTTCTTTTGTGTTCATGATCCCACATGGAATACATATGTGGAATATTTAGCAGCTGCAGTTGGGTTTAACCAAATTAAAACAGAATAATTTTTACTAACTCAAACATGTAATAAGGATATCGAAGTATCAGTATGCCAAAATCAGAAGGATTCATCTTTGTTCAAGTGTGTGAGTGTGTGTGGCCGCTTGAGAAAGAGCTTGTAACCGATCCAATCATGCAAAAATAGAATAATACGGATTTTCAGTTTTAACACAGTAACTACTTAAACTTAATTCTATGATAGTAACATTTATATCAACACTAAGTAACAGTTCACAACTCCTCTACAAAACCATTTTAAAGTCTGCATAATCACACTATTCATATGGGGTAGCTACTCAGTTATCGTATCTGGTATATATGCGCAGTTTTCAAAGATTGATTATACCAAATTATTTCATCTATTTATCATTGTACACAACATCTTTTATTTTTCAATTGTCATGCAGGTAACATTCATATATTTGCTCTAAAACGTAACATACTATTAATTTTTACCAATTGATGTAAGGCAATTATGCTACATGGAAAAAGATTAGTAGAAAATATCAACTCAGCTATGAAGACTAACCCAACAGGAAATTTGATGTATGCACGAGCCTCAGAACGATGCCACCACATCATCACTTTCTTCCCACAACCACCTAACGGCTCCACCATAGAAGAATTTTCAACAAACGACACATCACGTATTAAACAACTATACACATTGGAATGATCTACATTCTACACCTAGTGACAAGAAAAGTCCATAGCAGAGTATTATAACTCCTAATCAAATCCAAACTTAAATTGGCAACAGACGAAACCGAACCCAAACTCTCCCCGGGCCTTAACGAATACGTCGAAAACAAACCATACTCCTTCGAAATATCCTTATCCCCACATGAACAATTCAGAGTCACATTAAGTGTAGCAGTATCCGGAATCCTATTCGCACCATAATTATTAAACCTCTGAATCCGCGTCGCCATCGAAATGATTAAACAACTATACTCATTGGACAGATCTACATTCTACACCTAGTGACAAGAAAAGTCTATAGCAGAGTGTCCAGGACCGTACCCTTTCTGATGACCATATGCGGAAATGTTTTTTACTGTATTACACTGACACACACTATGTAGAACCAGTAGCTCATGCATTAAAAAATATAACAGTCACATACATTCATATCACTACAATAGATCTAAGGTAGTTCACTTTTTCACTAAGCTATAAAACACTGTATGGTCACCTATTTATATTAAATAAAAATAGGAAGTGTGAAATGAGCATAAGACCCTTGATGAAAACAATACATATTTAATAAGCCATTCGCTAAAATTACATCCATACATTCATGATTGTACCATCAATAATCTATATTCGTTTTTTGTTTTTTTTTTTTTTAATTGCAAGTAGCATATAAGTGAATAGAATAAAATATCCAGAGACACACACTAATAGTGAATTCACAGTCTTAACACCAAGATTCTGTTTTTTTAAGACAAAGCAATGGATAAGATATAGGTGGTTCAACAACATACCTTTGCTGATACTTTGTGTTGCTATTTGTAAAGTATATGTTTCCCTCTTCATCAAGGTCTAGATCATTTGTGAATTTCAAAGGAACCACTTCTGCTTCTGTTGCTAGAGGAGTGGCCAACCCAATTTTTTAATAAACTGTGTACTTGATACACCTTGTCATTGTTGACCAGCTATAAGTCAATATGATGAAATTGTTTGACTAAATCTCATAAGCATTTCGTTGTTGCTCCTTTTTTTAGGGTAACGTTTAATGTGACTATGAATAGCAGATAACTTGAGAAAGTTTTGACCTGACCCAAAACTTGATAGGGGTACCTAAAAGCAGCCCCTCAGCCCCTGGTATGAACCTATCCTACAGGGGTAAAAACCTTTATTGGTGAGGTACTGCGGTTTTGGGTAAAACCGAAACCCACAAAAGTTTTTTTTTAAAGAAATTAACCAAACCGCTACGAACGAAAAAACCAAAAAACCAAAACTAAGGGTGTGTTTAGTTGGTGAGAAATACCCCTCTTTTCCAATAATTTTTCCACATAAAACTGAAAAACTTAAAAGGCCACACAAGTAGTAACTTTATATCTAAGAACAGGTTTATGTAAAATTAACAGATAGTTGTGCTAAAGGATTAATTGGGGTTGGATATATTGATACGGGTATGTAGTAAACTTGCATAGTTCTTAGGGAGTGAGTTCAATAATGAGTCAAGTGGGTCAAAATATTCTTTGGCATTCAAAATGACTATATACTCATTTGATCCTTTAACCTATTCAGATAACTAAACATATACTCCGTAGCACGCAAAAGCATCCAGAATGACTATAACTTCAATACTATAACCAAACATACCTTAAACACATTATAAACTCCTATATGTAAAGGTTATGTGTTTATGCATCGACTGTCATTTAACGGCCTAAATTGACAACGTGTTCCATTGTGTCCTGCCAAATACAACGAAAGCAAGCAAATAATTATAATGTACAAAAGAAAAAAAATTGCAACAGAATATGCTTTCTAAACAAAATAAAGTAGGATAGATGCACAGATTTGAAAGCAATATTAACTGAACCAATGTAATTTATGTTACCTCATTCTTGTTATTTAAATGTGAAAGAATGAAAAGATCAAAATTTTCTCATAATCATCATAAATCCTTTTCTCATAAGCACAATTTTTTATCCAATTAAAGGAAACTACATCAACAACAATCACACAAACATGTTGAAGCCTATGACTATATGTGTTATATTAATCCTATGTTCTATAGACTAAAAAACCACTATATTGCTTATTGTAACTTACCTGATGCAGTTTCACATGAATATAAAATCAATCAACCTCTATCTAAATATTATAAACTTATAATAAAAATTAAAATTAGGTTTTAGGTCGATTGTTCTTAAAGCTGTAGCATCGGATCGTTGTTGTTGTTAGCATCTAATTGTTGTTGTGATTGTTGTAGCATCCGATTGATCTTGCTGTTCTTATGGATTGTTCTTGATGTTCTTATGGTTGTTCTTGTTTAGTGTGTTTTTGTTATCTGTGGGAAATCTAATGATACTAATGGATACTCCGGTTTTAATAAAATATTTACACTTTAGACATGAAATATCCAAAAACAACAATAAAGTCCTTGTGTATTTTTGCCCAATTTTAATGTTTAGGTATAAAAACGAATTTTAAACAATTATTACACAAATATAGAAAGATTCTAGGTTTTATAAATTTTAAAAACCTTTTTAAAAATTAAAATTGTAAAAAATATTACCTAAATAAGTATGATTTGATTATTTTGAAATGAAAAAGTCCCCACTATAAGTTTTATTTTATTAGGTAAAAGATAATACAATTTTTTTGCCTTTCTCTTCCATAACATTTGTAAATTATATAATTATTTAGTTAAACCTTTTATTATTATTATTATTATTATTATTATTATTATTATTATTATTATTATTATTATTATTTTATAAAAACATCACTTCGTTAGAAATTCATAAGATTTACAAGAAATTAGTGGGGAGCCGAGAGACAAGCTGGGCTCCCACTCCTCTAGCTATGGCAAATTGTTTAAACATATTTAAAAGTGGTAAAGAGGTGAGTTAATAGAGTTGTGGCCGTCTTCCTTCGGTGCTCGGTTGACAAAACTCATTTTATTTCACCTTGATTTACATCGGGTCTTTTATTGGATCACTTCATCGGGGTGAAATGCTCCCCACCTTGTTCGCTATTCGAGATCTTATTCACATGTCTGTTTTGAGCGTAATGCTTCACTAATCCGCACAATTTTCTGTTTATTATTTATTTTCATGATTAAAATATGATTTCATGCAATAACTCGAACAATATAGTACCCATTAATAATAAACAATATTAAAATAATCTTTGAAATCCTTATTCGATAAATAAGGATGACCTTCCTCAGGTGTAAAATGTGCCAATTTTTTTTATTTTTTTTTTAGTGAACACCCGGTAGCCAATCGATCGGGACTAGGAGCTGCACCAAGACGGATTAGTTCGCCTTCGGGCTTTAGTATAGCTACACCTAAAAAAGTGTATTCCAACCCTTTCCTCTTTTTGTCAATGTTGCCTAGATACCCGAAGACCAATTTTCCCGAAAAAGTATCGCTTAATGTGTCATTTGACATCAATCATTCTAAGCAAGAGGATCCGTTCCGGACCCAATTAGCCGATTAGCTGCTGTGTGCTGGTCGTTCACTTAAATTAGTGTTAGGGTTTTGAAGAACTCCTCTTTGTTCGATCATAGGTTGGTCTAACTAACGAGAGTCGGCTTCCTTAAGTCAACAAATTATAACTTTTTGTAAAGTATTTTCAAAAATAGTATTAAATTAGTCACATATCAGATCTTCTTTTAAAACATGATGTGCATTCCGGGGAGATTGTAATGACTTATAAGTAAGTTTACAAAGCAAAACGAGTGAGATCAAATAGTCTACTAATACACGAAAGAAACACATAAAGAATGCAACAAAAATCGAGATAATGCAACACCCAAAATCGACTAGAAACACACTATAAAGATGCCTTGTAATACATTGACAAGTTACTTCTTAACCAGCTTCCAAGCAAGTTTCACAAGTTGTGTGGTTCTATTTTTCGAATTTAAACTCCGTTTCAGTATTTGGAGTAGAAAAGACAAAAGGAGAAAGGTAAATTCAATATATTCTTACGTCTATTGTATAGTCTTTGGTCTTTATTTTAATAGAAAGTTTATGTTAGATGTGTGCTTATCTAGTGGATATGTTAGACGGATGGCATGTCATCTAGTCTCCAAGAAGTTCAAGCTTTTGCTTGTGGTTAATGTGGCATTTCAGACACATTCTATTGTACTTATTGGCTTTTGGGTTTTATATAATTTACCGGGGAAATTCCCTTTTACCAAAAAAAAAAATAAAAATAAAAATAAAATAAAAAAATTTGTCTTATTGCCCATGGTCATAAAACTAAAATACCATAAATAGGATTTGGCTTCATCACAAAATCTACAAAATCCAATGAAACATATATAAGTAATAAGTGAAAGTAATACGATAGAATTTTTGGCAATCAACAATCTAAATCAAAATGTTGCTACATATTCTTAGCAGGGGTAGAAATGAGTCGAGATGCTCTACGACCCGAGCCTAAACGAGCTTGAGCATAAGTTGTGGCTCATTTCTTTATCGAGCTCGGGCCCGAGCTTTATGTACAAAGCTCGTTTGAGCTCCTAACCTAAATGAAACTAGGATATTTTAAATATTAAACATATATAATGTATTATGCATTTGTATTATTGATGAGCTTATTAGCGAGCTCAATAACAAGCTTATGACCGAGCTCAAAATAAACATAATACGAGCCGAGCTCGACCCAAACTTTAATCTTTTATTGGTATATCGTTAAAACGAGCCGAGCTCGAGCTCGAGCTGAGCCCGAGCCCGTGTAATATTCCACGAGCCGAGCTCAAGCTCGGCTCAACTTGTTTTCACCCCTAATTCTTAGACCTTGGATGAATGTTTTCTTTCCATAGAAGTACCAATCATTGATCCTTCTAAATAATTGTACATTTGATTGAGAAGAAAAATGTTAACGTATTGTAGATATGTTTACATCGACTTCTTAGTTATTGTTTATTTTCTTTTATAGTATAAATAAAAGTCTTGTTCAAAGAGGGGATGTGTAATGTTAGGTCTGGGGCTAAGGAGGGAGGACGACCCGAGGCTAAGGGGGGAGGACGACCCAAAAGGGTCACATCAGTTCCAGCGTGGCATAGTGATTATGTCGTTGGATAACTATCTTTTATTTCATATAAGTCATATTAGGAAATAAGTATCTTTTATTCTGGAAGTTTATTTTGTATCAACTTGTTAAACAAGTTAGGGTTATTCGGTATAAATACCGATTCAACATTGAATGAAAAAGGCAGATTTTACAGTAAATCACATTTTTCTCTACTTTCTTAGGAGCAAGCACACGCTTGAAGGGTGCAAACTATCGATACAAATCGTATCAATTGGTGCTTTCATTGAGAGATTTCGAGTTCAAGATGGGTTACTAATTTTTCAGGATCGTTACTATGTGGGTCTCCATTCCAAACTTAAAACTTCGCTACTCAAGGAGTTTCATGAGACACGGAGTTCTAGGCATTGTGGTACCAAGAAAATGATGGTGCGGTTATCCGCTATTTTTTATTGGAAGGGTATGAGGAAGATGGTAAATGATTTTGTGAGAAATTGTTTGGTCTGTCAACAGACAAAGTATTCTACGCAGGCTCCTGGTGGATTACTTCAGCCCCTATCAATTCCTGAGGCGGTTTGGGAGGACGTATCTATGGATTTTATCACAGGGTTGCCCATGTCTAAAGGGTTCACGGTGATTTTTGTGGTGGTTGATAGGCTCACTAAGTATGCCCATTTCGGAGCACTTTCTACTAATTACAATGCTTATCGCGTGGCTGAGTTATTCATGGATATCGTTGTCAAACATCACGGGTTTCCTAAGACGGTGGTGTCGGATCGGGATATGATTTTTGTTAGCCAATTCTGGAGAAGTTTGTTCAAACTAAGCGGTACTCGATTGACATATAGTACCGCCTATCACCCGCAGACGGATGGGCAAACGGAGGTGGTTGATTCGTGTTAAAACCAATTATATATTATATAGTAGTATATCGAAGTGATCTGCGTAAAATACGGATCACCCGAGTCGTTTCCCAGGGAAGGCGAATGGAATCGAGAATATCGATTCGTAAAACCGTGAATTGAAAAGTGAAAAGTAAAAATAGCAATAAATTTATTCAAATAATCACAAAAAACTATGAAATATGCAAAGAGTACAAGCTACTTATGCACAAAAGTTAAAAACGTGAAAACGAAAATGCAAACGTAAAATTTAAAACGTAACGCACGAAATTAAACGCGACTTTTAATCTAAAAATGATCCTACAAATGTGAAACAATTTTCTAAAAATCTTAAACTATTAAAAAGAATTTAAAGAAAAAGAAAAATATTTTTTTTGAGTTTTTATTTATTTTCTATGATTTATTTTCTATTTATTGAATTAAAAAGTAATTAAAAATAAAAGAAAATGTGAAAAATAATGGGAAAATTATGAAAATTAATTTGAAAAATCTAAAATATTATAAAAGAATTTTCTAAACTATTTTTGTATTTTTTAAAGCTTTTTCTGATTTTTTATGGATTTTTGTTATTTAAAAATGATTTATAATGAAGAAAAATTAAGAAAAATAGTAAAATAATCTAGAAAAATCTGAAAAAATTCCAGAAAATCAAAAATAAATTGGAAATGTTGCAGAAAAATTTTGGAATAAAAAAGATAAGCAGAAGTGCTTATTGAGAACAAATCAGCTATTGCAAGTGCTTATTTTTAAGCACTTGCAACAAAACTAATCCAAACTGACACCACAGATGTATAGTACTCAAATAAACTCTAATATGTTCAGATAAGATCAGAGAAAGCACATAAACAATAGAGGCTAGTAATAAGCAATCTAGTAAAAGCCACTCAATAAGCAGTCACGACAAAACATAAGCCAGAAACTCTGAACAATAGTGAAACACTAAAATTCTAACCTAAGAACTCAGTAAGCTCAAACAAGCACAGGAATAAGCTCAATAAAATTCTAGCAGGCCTACAGCTCAATACAGAAACTAAGCTCAAACACCTAAATGCAAGCCTCAAAAAGTTGTGACAAATAAGCTCTAAGCTACAAAGTTAAGGGGGCAACAGCTCAACTACACTACCGAGATCACAAATTAGCTGATTACCTACTTAGAATCAAACTTAAACTAATCTAAAATCACCCAAACTCAGCAGCTCTCAGCCACAAGAATAAGTATGAAACAGTTGACTTTATGATATACTCTACTTATTTGACTAAAGCTAATTTCTACTACTGAATTGTACTCCTACATATGAAATAAAGCTACAATTATGCAAAATTAAACTTACTAAAACTAAATTGTAACTACTATAGCAACTACACTAACTGTTTGCTCTATACACTAACTGTTAAGCTATTTAAAATGTTATTTGACTTTTTATACGAATGAACTACTGTTTTATCATTCTAATATTCTACAACTGACCTAAGTGAACAAGTTTAAAACAGAAATTCAGTGATAAAGCCACAACAACACTCATTTACTGTTTCATCCAAACACCCCTTAACCAACAGATTTCACTATGAATAGATACAAACAGATTCACACTAACAATTTGATGAATCAACAAACTATACTAATACAATTCTAAGCTAAATCAACAATCATAAACTGCATAAACCAACAGATACTCAGAATCACAAATACTTAGAATGACAGATGATCAAATATCACTTCACTACACAGATGCTAACTAAAACAGGTTATATAAACTACTAATATACTACTTCTATACTAACAAAGCTAATCAAATAAAATCAAACTAACTCTCAACTACAACAATTATCACAACTAGATCACTAGACTAATTCAATGAAACAGTAACAATAAACTAAAAATATCAAAGATGCAACTAGAAATTTAGAAAGAAAATAAAACTTACAAAGCTATTCTTTCTCAGCTTGAAAAGAGAAAGTTCACTATGCTTGCCTGTCTTTTGACAGGCTGAGTGCATCCAAATCCCACTCAAACTTGTCCAATTCAACACAAATCACCATCAATCTCAACTGTTGACTTTGTTTGACCAAATATTGAAAAAGTGATCTATTGTAACTTGATAAATGGACTACTTATTTCCAGAAACTACAAATCAATATAAGTTGTTTCAAACAACAACACAAATTTAATGAAAACTGATTAACTCAAAACTATTTATATTTATTTTATTTTCGGATTTCACATGAAAAACTTTGAATGTAACAGTAATGTTTTTAAAGTAATGAAAAATGAGATTATTTGAGAAACTAAAACTAAAATACAAGCTAAGACTAAAATTTATAAACTACAATAGCAGTTATGAAAACAATCAAAAGAGATTTGCATTAATGAAAAAGAAATTACAATTTGAAATGGAAACAAGCTACAATTCTGAAAACAATTTGGCAGATTTTTGCTACCCAAAACTCCACACCTAAATCACTACCCTAACACCTCTATTTATATTACAAGTGAGAAATATCTAGAAGGGAGGGGGTCACGGATTGCCAGCTTGGCAATCCGTGTGCTTGTGTTTCTTCAAAGCTCATCCAAGCCATCCAATCATTGCCCAATGATTGCAGCCCTTAGATTAGATCCCAATGACGTGTAGAGGCCAATTGTGAGCTGACACCTGTCCCGTTTTGTGCTTGTTTGCTTCTGACAAGTACTGACAACTCAGAAATTCTTCTAGAAACCTTTTGATATTACCTAATTACCCTTAATTGCGGTTAATTGAAGGCGGGGTAATTAGGGTTCTTGTGTGAACAGTACATTTCTGGGTTGAGGTTAATTTGGGGGGCGGGTAAAAGGGAAAGGGGTGATTTTATTATTTTGTTTGATCGGTTAATATTGTTGACCAAAGGGGTGATGTTGGACCGGGTATTGGTTTGTGGTGGGATTGGGCTTGTAACTTGGTTCTGGGCTTTTGGTATTGTTTTGGTGTTGGGCTTTGGTATTTATAATTTGACTGGACAAAACATTGGACTAATTCTTTTAACACTTGTAATATTTTGTTGATAGCAAGGACCAATTTTGTAATTTGTAAAACTCCAAGGACTGATTCTGCTAATCTTCAAAATATTATCTAAGGACTTTTCTTGTCAATCTTGAATTCATGAAGGACTTATGTTGACTTGTAGATCCTGGCTTTGACTTTTTGACCGTCTCCCACTCTCGTGCTCGTGTTGTTGTTTTATCATTGATTTCTCGTCATTTGCGTAATATCCGTACGTGCACATAACAAACACAAAAACAATACAAATTTGGCATTCATAATCGGGTTTTTGGTCGTTTTGGTCCGATATTTAGATATAAAGGTATGTGTAAATTAACACATACCAAAATCCCCCAGACTAAGGTATTGTCGTGTCCTCACGCAATGTGATCAATTCACGCTTTTGGGATAAATAATTTCAAAAACTCTTCCTACTAACTTTGGAAAGTAGCAAGGATGTTCGAAAGAAGTAATTAAATCATTTATTCCCCAAAACGCTCCGTTTTCCAAAAATTTTCTTTTATTCCTTTATTCCACTTACACTTTGTACTTTTCCATACTTCATACTTGTGACGGTTTGTTGAACTTTCATTATTTTGCAATAATTATTAGGGTCAACAAGTAGAAACACTTTTCATGGAAAAGTGACCGTAAGGATAAAAATCGTCATCCTTGATTTTTCACAAGTCCCCAAACTAAGCGTACAAACGAAATCACAGCTTATCTACAAATTAGATGCTAACACTACTAATAAAAGTTACTTGTGGAAACTCCTTACTCCCATGTCCTAAGTTTTGTATCTCAATATTTTATTTTGTTGAGAAATGAATTGCTTCATATTTTCTCGTTTCAATAATTTTTAGTCCGATAGTGACACCTAAGTTTAAACGATAAGTAGTTATTCATTTTCTCTTAAGAACCACTGCAAAAGAAATTCGGTCCACATCAAGGAATTTTGGTACATACAACATCATAAATATAAGTTGCGGAGTACTACACGTGCACCTCATGTGTCCAATTCAGAATCATCCACATGCACCTCACGCGCCAACAACTTATTTACATTCAAGCTTTTATTCAACATAACTTTCGACTTTCACTTTTTTTCATTTTTCACTTTTTTTTTTTCACTTTTCTCATATTTTTCATACTTTTCATTTTTTTCTTTCTTGACTTTCATTTTTTTTCTTTCTTTTGACTTTTGATTTTTTCACTTTTTGCTTTTATTTTTTATGTTCCTTGATATGTACCCAACTTCTAAAGCAAAAATTCTCTTAAGAAAACAAAGAACTAAATATTATTCAAACCTAAATACGACTAATTAACCTAGAACATCTATTATATATGGGTGACGTATCTGATGGGAGTAAAAAGCCACAAGTACCTCTCATGAGCTCTAAAGAGAACCACTACTCCACGTTTAGCATCTAACTTCTAAATAAACTCTATCATTTCTCGCTCTTCGCAATTTAAGATTCCAAGTAATAAAACCCGCGAATACTTAGCCGATAATCAGCCACGCATATATAAAGTCAGATATGGAAACTTGCAAATTCTAGAAGAAGAATTCGCGTTTTCTAGCTCCTGATGTAAAAGACTAGCGAAAGCTTTTATGCTGCGCATGTATAAAGTCAAGTACGGGAACTTGCAGATTATTAAGAAAGAATTCGCATTTTATAGCTCCTTGTGTACAAAACTAGCACAAGCTTAAATGATTATCATTGGTTAAGGGAACAAGCTAGGGCTCAACAAGCCCGGTCAAGTCAAAATATTTATTCCTACTCTCGCCAGCAAGAAAGTCAACAAGGTGTCAAAACACTTATTCAAACTTTATTATATTTTTGCACAACTTTTTCATGACTTTTTCTTCTATTTTTCTTCAAAAAATTTAATTTTTTTCATTTTTTTTTTGGTGGAAAAACGGAGTTGCAAGAGTGCACGACATTGTGAAAAATGCAAAGTTAAAATCGAATCGAAGATTCACCCTCCCCCAGACTAGAATGAAACATTGTCCTCAATGTTTTACGGGTTAAGGTAATCCTAACAAAAATCTAGACCGTTTATTAATTATGTCAAAGAAAACGTTAGTCGATAAGATTCACGGATATAAGATTTTCCAATAAGCACCGATGAATGAAACTCGAGCGGAGAGAAGATAACGAGCATGAGAGTTATCATAAATCGCGGACAATCCTAACAAACATCACAAACAACCACGGAACACAAGAGTAGAAGAGGCACCCCCTCCTCACGTTATTCGTTAGAAAATAGAAAATAAGAAGATGAAATTGGATAAGCATGGGTTGCCACCCACGAAGCGCTTTGTTTTTGATTTCCGAGTCACGTAGCTTGACTCGATCCCCGAATTAATTTGTCCTTGGGGAAAAATCCGTGGAAAAATAATCTCACTCGGGCTTTCATTCAAAATATTTTGAAAAACATTGATTTAGTTGAAAGTTCCATCCCGAAGAGATAACCGATTGTATTTTAATAGTGAAAACTTTTAAAAACGATACCAGGGTCAAAAACAACATCCTCAATCCTTACGGAATGAAGGATAAGAGAAACCACACCAAATGTTACAAATGGCATGAAAGTCATGATAACAATCTTGAAAAACTCATCATCTTCAAAAGAAAACTTCATAATTGTGAAATTATGAATTTTATCATTCAAGCTCATTTGAAAATCTTTTCCGGGTGGGAGAGATGGGATAAACTTTTTATTCAAACTCTCATTTTTAAACACACCACCCGGATCATGATCAACTTCAAGATCAAAACTGAAACTTTCATGTTCAGGTTTAGAAAACTTTTCCATTTCACATTCAGATTCATCAAAACAAAATGACTCATACTCCGGAAGAGAGATAAAAGCATGAGAAGTGGTACTGCCATGACTCGTCTCTTCCAAGTGATCGGTATCAAACTGAAAAGCTTCATAAGACGTATCAGAAAAATCAGGATGATAAGTGGGATTGCCACTCATCTCCTCAGTCGTATCAAAGGAGAAACTCTCAAAGTCAGGTAAAAATTCCTCGAGCTCGGGCTCTAGAGGATCGTCAATTATAAGCTCAATCTTTGTCTTAACTTTATCCGGAGGGATTAACGGTTCGTCGTTCAACAAATTGTCAAGAAAAATAATATCCCCCTCCGAATCAAAGTAAGATTCGTCAGTCTCAGAAATCGGAATCGTTTCAATTGCAAGAAATTCATCGACCTCTTCCCAAAAAGAATCAAGTTCCTTAATCGGAGGAAATGATGGGGAAGAGTCGGAGACGAAAGTTTTAACAAAATCATCAAAGGAATAATCGCAAACATCAATGCTTCTGATGGAAAACTTCTTTAATTTCGAAGCATCGGCTTTAAAAATCATTATATCGTCATCATGTCGTAAAGTTAGAGTATCCACAAAATGATCTACTAGGGCTTTAGCGGTTCGTAAAAACGGTCGCCCTAGTATTAGAGGAACTCTCGGATCAGCTTCAAAATTGACAACAACAAAATCTGCCGGAAAAGTACACGAATTCACACGAACAAAAACATCTATAGCAATTCCAACTGGATGAGTTATCGATCGATTAGAAAGCTCTAAAGTCATTCTCGTCGGTTTAAGCTCCCCCATTCCAAGTTGTTCATAGATCGATAATGGCATGAGGTTAATACTCGCACCTGAATCGGCCAGGGCATTACAAACTTCTTGATCTTTCAATGAACAAGGAATGAGAATGAGTGAATCTTGGTCAGCATGACATAACCCATTATAAAACGTATCAATTTGCTGAAGGTCGGTAAACCCATGGTTCGGACATTTTTCCTTCAAATCTTTGAATCGGTCTCACGCTTCACTAAACGACTCATCAAAAGCTTGTTGGAACCGAAAGATTTGAGAACGTAAGTTAGAAGTTTTAGAGGGAGGATAGAAATAATTCACAAACTTGGAAGCGAGATCATTCCAAGTGTGAATCGAATTGGGCGGTTCCTTTTCCAGCCAAGTCCGGGCTGCTCCTTTTAAGGAGAAAGGAAATAACTTCAATTTCACCACATCGTGAGGAACTTGGTTCATTCTTATGGTCTCAGCGATGTCGGTGAAATTTCTGATGTGAGCATAGGGGTCTTCGTGATCGAACCCGTGAAAGGATATACATGTGATTAAATTAAGTAATCCGTGATTGATCTCAAAGTTGGCATTGATGTCCGGAATCACAATAGCTCTCCTCACACCATTGAATGGTGATTGGAGTTGTTCTTCCATCGGACGTGGATCAAATGCCGGTTGTTGTCCCATCGGCGGGATAACATTATTCTGCGGACCACCCATCGGCGGGGGTCTGTTGTGTTCGTTTTGGTTCATCTCCTCGTCGTCAAGGAAATGAACCCGACTCGTATGTCGTAAAACCCGCTCAGGGTTAAAGAACGGAGACGTAAGACTCTCAAAAGAAGATCGGGTGTGCATACATCACAAGCAAAAAGAAAATGAAAAAGAAAAGAGAAAAGAAAATCTTTTTATATTTTATATTTATATATTTTTTTTTTCAAAAACTTTTTATTTCTTTTGTTTTTCTTTTCTTAAAACGTAACGTTAATTGAAAACCGTTTCTTTCAAAACCACGCGCGACGGGACGGGAGAGAAGAATGGATCTCTCTTCAGCTAGCAATTTAATGTCTTAGCTTCCGTATTTCCCGCTTAATCGGTTGTAGTTATTGAAATAATCCGATAAACAATTAATTTCACGTTTTCATTATATTGTGAGACTTTTTTTTTGGTTTACAATGCCATTCCTTTCGGTCAAGTCGAGGCTGTAAATTTAATTATTTTTTTTTGTATTTTGTAAACACTTTAGGAAAAGTGTTTTGAATTTTTCAATTTTTATATTTTTATATATACAAAGTAGAGGAAGGCTTAACAAAACACGATTTTTCAAAACGATATTCAAAAACTCACTTCGACCTTCCCCGGCAGCGGCGCCAAAAATTGATTCATGTGAAAACCAATTATATATTATATAGTAGTATATCGAAGTAATCTGCGTAAAATACGGATCACCCGAGTCACCAAGCTTTTCGGGAAGCTTCTTGAGAAGAATTGCGGAACATTGAGCATTTATCGGCGTTTCGGCTAATTCAAGTAATTTCTCTTTATTACTTATGAGGTTTTTGAATGTGGAAGCAAATTTTGGCATGTACACGAGAGCATCCATAAAACTTATATCAAAGTGCAATTTTAGAAAAATATCCAGAAATTTTTCCATTTGTTTTTTAGACTTTGCACGGAGCTCTTCATCATTAAATCGTGATGGATATGGCAATTTAGACTTGTATTTCACATTGTTCTCAAAAACGACTTTTTCTTTATCTTTTGAAACTTGGACAACCGGAGGTTGGACGTTTTCAGCTCCTCCATTATTAATAGGAGGAACCGGGTCCTTTGTCGCCTCGGTCTCACAGTCCACTACCTTAGGCGGAGACGAAGAAGAAGAAGAGGTAGTAGGAGCTGTGGGTCCATCATATTTAGCACCACTGCGAGTCGTGATCGCCTTGACTTCGCCCCTCGGGTTTGCGATCGTGTTGCTTGGCAAAGAAGTAATACCCGAACCCGAGGGTCGATCATTTAAACGTTTGTTAATATCACTGATTTGATTTGCAAACAACCGTGTTGACTCTTCATATTTTGCCATAAAAGATTGTTGATTTTGAATCAATTGCTTAATCAAATCTTCCGTGGGCAACGGATTTTGAATAACACCTTGATTTTGATTATTATTGAAATTCGGCCCACGGTTTTGGTAATTACCATTATTCTGATTTCCATGATTTGCGTTATGAAAATTCCTAGGGTTTCCATAGTTTTGTTGGTTTTGAAAATTCCCTTGAGGCGGGCTTTGATTGTAATTACCTTGAAAACCCCGGTTTTAATTAAACCCTTGATTATGATTTTGAAAACCGTTATTAGCTCGACTCTGATTTTGATTTCCTTGATTATTACGATTCTACACATTATGATTCTGGTTGACTTGATTGACTTGGTTTGATTGTTCGAGAACGGGTGGTCCAAGAAAATGAGGAGAACGGTAGCTGAGGAGATTACGGTCTCCTTGAGGTTGTGGGTAACTGTTGTTACCCGCGTTTGCAGCATACGCGTTTTCTTGAGAAAAGGCACCGGTGGCCGGACATTCATAATACAAATGTGGACCACCACAAGTCTCACAACCGTGACTAACCACATTGACTTGATGGTTTGGTTTTTCAATAGACATAGCATCAACTTTCTTTGTTAAAGCCAATATCATACTTATCACTTCATCATTATTTTTACCATTATTCGACACTTGAGGTTTATTTCTTGACATTCTAACACGAGCCTTATTCTCGATTATCATGAAAGCATCGTTCGTGTTCCTAGCCAATAAGTTACCACCCGCAGCAGAGTTGAGTGAGTCTTGGTCAACATGACATAACCCATTATAGAAAGTGTCAATCTGCTGAAGGTCGGTGAACCCATGGTTCGGACATTTTTCCTTCAAATCTTTGAATCGGTCCCAAGCTTCACTAAACGACTCATCAAAAGCTTGTTGGAACCGAAAGATTTGAGAACGTAGGTTAGAAGTTTTAGAGGGAGGATAGAAATAATTCACAAACTTGGAAGCGAGATCATTCCAAGTGTGAATCGAATTGGGCGTTTCCTTTTCCAGCCAAGTCCGGGCTGCTTCTTTTAAGGAGAAAGGAAATAACTTCAATTTCACCACATTGAGGAACTTGGTTCATTCTTATGGTCTCAGCGATGTCGGTGAAATTTCTAATGTGAGCATAGGGGTCTTCGTGATCGAACCCGTGAAAGGATATACCTGTGATCAAATTGAGTAATCTGTGATTGATTTCAAAATTTGCATTAATGTCCGGAATCACAATAGCTCTCCTCACACCATTGAATGGTGATTGGAGTTGTTCTTCCATCGGACGTGGATCAAATGCCGGTTGTTGTCCCATCGGCGGGATAACATTGTGCTGCGGACCACCCATCGGCGGGGGTCCGTTGTGTTCGTTTTGGTTCATCTCCTCATCGTCAAGGAAATGAACCCGACTCGTATGTCGTAAAACCTGCTCGTGGTTAGAGAACGGAGACTCTCAAAAGAAGAACGGGTGTGCAGACACCACAAGCAAAAAGAAAATGAAAAAGAAAAGAGAAAAGAAAATCTTTTTGTTTTTTATATTTATATATTTTTTTTTCAAAAACTTTTTATTTCTTTTGTTTTTCTTTTCTTAAAACGTAACGTTAATTGAAAACCGTTTCTTTCAAAACCACGCGCGACGGGACGGGAGAGAAGAATAGATCTCTCTTCAGCTAGCAATTTAATGTCTTTGCTTCCGTATTTCCCGCTTAATCGGTTGTAGTTATTGAAATAATCCGATAAACAATTAATTTCACGTTTTCGTTATATTGTGAGACTTTTTTTTTTTTTTTTTTTTTTGGTTTACAACGCCCTTCCTTTCGGTCGAGACGAGGCTGTAATTTTTTTTTTTTTTTTTTTTTTTTTTTTTTTTTTTTTTTTTTTTTTGGTATTTTGTTAACACTTTAGGAAAAATGTTTTGAATTTTTGAATTTTTATATTTTTATATATACAAAGTAGAGGAAGGCTTAACAAAACACGATTTTTCAAAACGATATTCAAAAACTCACTTCGACCTTCCCCGGCAGCGGCGCCAAAAATTGATTCGTGTGAAAACCAATTATATATTATATAGTAGTATATCGAAGTGATCTGCGTAAAATACGGATCACCCGAGTCGTTTCCCAGTGAAGGCGAATGAAATCGAGAATATCGATTCGTGAAACCGTCAATTGAAAAGTGAAAAGTGAAAATAGCAATCAATTTATTCAAATAATCACAAACAACTATGAAATATGCAAAGAGTACAAGCTACTTATGCACAAAAGTTAAAAACGTGAAAACGGAAATGTAAACGTAAAATTTAAAACGTAACGTACGAAATTAAACGCGACTTTTAATCTAAAAAATGATCCTACAAATGTGAAACAATTTTCTAAAAATCTTAAACTATTAAAAATAATTTTAAGAAAAAAGAAAAATATTTTTTTTGAGTTTTTATTTATTTTCTATTTATTGAATTAAAAAGTAATTAAAAATAAAAGAAAATGTGAAAAATAATGGGAAAATTATGAAAATTAATTTGAAAAATCTAAAATATTATAAAAGAATTTTCTAAACTATTTTATATTTTTTAAAGCTTTTTCTGATTTTTTATGGATTTTTGTTATTTAAAAATGATTTAAAAAAATGATTTATAATGAAGAAAAATTAAGAAAAATAGTAAAATAATCGAGAAAAATCTGAAAAAATTCCAGAAAATCAAAAATAAATTGAAAATGTTGCAAAAAAATTTTGGAATAAAAAAGATAAGCAGAAGTGCTTATTGAGAACAAATCAGCTATTGCAAGTGCTTATTTTTAAGCACTTGCAACAAAACTAATCCAAACTGACACCCCAGATGTATAGTACTCAAATAAACTTTAATATGTTCAGATAAGATCAGAGAAAGCACAGAAACAATAGAGGCTAGTAAAAAGCAATCTAGTAAAAGCCACTCAATAAGCAGTCACGACAAAACATAAGCCAGAAACTCTAAACAATAGTGAAACACTAAAATTCTAACCTAAGAACTCAGTAAGCTCAAACAAGCACAGGAATAAGCTCAATAAAATTCTTGCAGGCCTACAGCTCAATACAGAAACTAAGCTCAAACACCTAAATGCAAGCCTCAAAAAGCTGTGACAAATAAGCTCTAAGCTACAAAGTTAAGGGGGCAACAGCTCAACCACACTACTGAGATCACAAATTAGCTGATTACCTACTTAGAATCAAACTTAAACTAATCTAAAATCACCCAAACTCAGCAGCTCTCAGCCACAAGAATAAGTATGAAACAGTTGACTTTATGATATACTCTACTTATTTGACTAAAGCTAATTTCTACTACTGAATTCTACTCCTACATATGAAATAAAGCTACAATTATGCAAAATTAAACTTACTAAAACTAAATTGTAACTACTATAGCAACTACACTAACTGTTTACTCTATACACTAACTGTTAAGCTATTTAAAATGTTATTTGACTTTTTATACGAATGAACTACTGTTTTATCATTATAATATTCTACAACTGACCTAAGTGAACAAGTTTAAAACAGAAATTCAGTGATAAAGCCACAACAACACTCATTTACTGTTTCATCCAAACACCCCTTAACCAACAGATTTCACTATGAATAGATACAAACAGATTCACACTAACAATTTGATGAATCAACAAACTATACTAATAAAATTCTAAGCTAAATCAACAATCATAAACTGCATAAACCAACAGATACTCAGAATCACAAATACTTAGAATGACAGATGATCAAATATCACTTCACTACACAGATGCTAACTAAAACAGGTTATATAAACTACTAATATGCTACTTCTATACTAACAAAGCTAATCAAATAGAATCAAACTAACTCTCAACTACAACAATTATCACAACTAGATCACTAGACTAATTCAATGAAACAGTAACAATAAACTACAAATATCAAAGATGCAACTAGAAATTTAGAAAGAAAATAAAACTTACAAAGCTATTCTTTCTCAGCTTGAAAAGAGAAAGTTCACTATGCTTGCCTGTCTTTTGACAGGCTGAGTGCATCCAAATCCCACTCAAACTTGTCCAATTCAACACAAATCACCATCAATCTCAACTGTTGACTTTGTTTGACCAAATATTGAAAAAGTGATCTATTGTAACTTGATAAATGGACTACTTATTTCCAGAAACTACAAATCAATATAAGTTGTTTCAAACAACAACACATATTTAATGAAAACTGATTAACTCAAAACTATTTATATTTATTTTATTTTCTGATTTCACATGAAAAACTTTGAATGTAACAGTAATGTTTTTAAAGTAATGAAAAATGAGATTATTTGAGAAACTAAAACTGAAATACAAGCTAAGACTAAAATTTATAAACTACAAAAGCAATTATGAAAACAATTAAAAGAGATTTGCATTAATGAAAAAGAAATTACAATTTGAAATGGAAACAAGCTACAATTCTGAAAACAATTTGGCAGAGTTTTGCTACCCAAAACTCCACACCTAAATCACTACCCTAACACCTCTATTTATATTACAAGTGAGAAATATCTAGAAGGGAGGGGGTCACGGATTGCCAGCTTGGCAATCCATGTGCTTGTGTTTCTTCAAAGCTCATCCAAGCCATCCAATCATTGCCCAATGATTACAGCCCTTAGATTAGATCCCAATGACGTGTAGAGGTCAATTGTGAGCTGACACCTGTCCCGTTTTGTGCTTGTTTGCTTCTGACAAGTACTGACAACTCAGAAATTCTTCTAGAAACCTTTCGATATTACCTAATTACCCTTAATTGCGGTTAATTGAAGGTGGGGTAATTAGGGTTCTTGTGTGAACAGTACATTTCTGGGTTGAGGTTAATTTGGGGGGCGGGTAAAAGGGAAAGGGGTGATTTTATTATTTTGTTTGACCGGTTAATATTGTTGACCAAAGGGGTGATGTTGGACCGGGTATTGGTTTGTGGTGGGATTGGGCTTGTAACTTGGTTCTGGGCTTTTGGTATTGTTTTGGTGTTGGGCTTTGGTATTTATAATTTGACTGGACAAAACATTGGACTAATTCTTTTAACACTTGTAATATTTTGTTGATAGCAAGGACCAATTTTGTAATTTGTAAAACTCCAAGGACTGATTCTGCTAATCTTCAAAATATTATCTAAGGACTTTTCTTGTCAATCTTGAATTCATGAAGGACTTATGTTGACTTGTAGATCCTGGCTTTGACTTTTTGACCGTCTCCCACTCTCGTGCTCGTGTTGTTATTTTATCATTGATTTCTTGTCATTTGCGTAATATTCGTACCCGCACATCACAAACACAAAAAAAATACAAATTTGGCATTCATAATCGGGTTTTTGGTCGTTTTGGTCCGATATTTAGATATAAAGGTATGTGTAAATTAACACATACCAGTGGTAAATCGGGGATTGGAGCAGTATTTGCGAGCGATGGTGTCGGAACAACCTCAACAGTGGTTCAAATATCTGGGTTGGGCCGAATTTTGTTATAATTCAAGCTAGCATAGTAGCATCCGGATGTCGCCTTATCAAGCTTTATACGGAAAATTACCCCTTGTCTTATTCCATATCCACCTGGAAAAACTAAATTAGCAGCCCTTGATGATATGTTGGTGGAATGAGATATGTTGATTCGTCAGCTCAAAGACAATTTGGCAATAGCCAGGAATCGAATGGAGAACAATGCTAATCGAAATAGGTGAGAGGTTGAATTCGCGGTAGGAGACAAGGTGTTGGTCAAGCTGCGTCCTTACCGACAGATTTCCGTTGCTTAACGGCTCTCTAATAAGTTGTCCAAGCGTTATTATGGACCTTTTGAAGTCAGTGAACGTATTGGTACGATGGCGTATCGGTTAATTTTACCTGAAACAAGTAAAATTCATCCCGTGTTTCATGTGTCGGTGTTGCGTCGGTATGAAGGAGAGGTAGAAGCTGGAGGAGTTCATGCGTTGCCTATTGACTTTGAGGGGGTAGTCCTATCGAGCAGCCACTTTCTATATTTGGGGTCAGAAGTGTGTTATCTAGAGGAAATCCGATTACTCAGGTTCTGGTGCAGTGGACTAATAGTTCACAAAAAAATGCAACTTGGGAAAACCTGGGTGAGTTCAAATTAGCTTATCCTGATTTTCACCTTGAGGACAAGGTGTTTTCTTATGGTGAGGGGAATGTTACTTCTGGGGCTAAGGAGGGAGGACGACCCAAAAGGGTCACATCAGTTCCAGCGTGGCATAGTGATTATGTCGTTGGATAACTATCTTTTATTTCATATAAGTCATATTAGGAAATAAGTATCTTTTATTCTGGAAGTTTATTTTGTATCAACTTGTTAAACAAGTTAGGGTTATTCGGCATAAATACCGATTCAACATTGAATGAAAAAGGCAGAGTTTACAGTAAATCACATTCTTCTCTACTTTCTTAGGAGCAAGCACACGCTTGAAGGGTGCAAACTATCGATACAAATCGTATCACGTAATCACAATTTTACTCAAGTGAGAGTAAAATTGCTCTAAGGTCTGATGTCTCTTAAGGACTACTAATGTTTGTCCCACATCGACCAGTGGAGAACAATGTATTGAGGAGAAGATTCTATAAATTGGGAAGGAGCATTGTTGTTATTTATAGCTCAAATACTTGTCATTATATGATTATAGTTTTAAATGCTATGAATGTTTAAATGTTTTGTTTGTATAAAGTATAAACGTTATTTTTGAACATTCATAATATTTACAAACTATACAATTTTTTATTTAAACTTTTTTGTCTAGGAGAAACTATACAATTTTTTATTTAAACTTTTTTGTCTAGAAGGTTGTACCAAGTATATGTACAAGAGAAACAACATATAGTCTTAAATATAATGTTTCCAGATAGTGATTTGTGTTTTGCTTTTAATTAATGAATATCACTGATCAAAATTTGTAAATGACTTCAACATAAATCTGTAAATAGGTGGTAGAGTTTAGTTACTTATGTACAAACATTGTATATCACTGATCAAAATTTGTAAATGACTTCAACATAAATCTGTAAATAGGTGGTAGAGTTTAGTTACTTATGTACAAACATTGTATACGACAAAGGAATGGTTGGTCAATAATGCTGACCAAAATGGTGTTGAACATAATAAAACTTTGAATGATTTAGGATCTGATGAAAAGAACGCACAAGCGCATGTGTTTAATGCACATAACATAATAACGTACGAGTTGGAATTGAGAGAAGACGACAATATTCCTCAATGACATATCAAATATCACATGTTGCCTGTGAGCCACATATCAATTCTTAGAACATGTCAACCCATTTTCCTTGTAAATTATAATTGATATGCTTAGTGAAGAGATATAATGGTATGTGAGTATTGGACACATCGATTCTCGGTCTTCTGTCTATTGTTATGTGAGCTTGTCTGTCAACCAAAATGTTGTGTTTTAAAGTCTCGTTAAAGACATTTATGATATTGTGTAACATAGCTGATATGATACAAGCTGTTTATACTTGCTTACCCAAAAATTTCCATTTTCTAATCTGCCTATTTGCAGTTACCTTTTATTCTATAAGTTATTAAATGATGGTTGTGTATCACCAGGGCCGTCCTATTGATTTGGATGGCCCGGTGCGAAATCACAAATAAGGCCCCCATAAATCACGAAAAATTAATTATTATAGAAAATAAAAAGTTCTTTGACATTACGCAAAACATTAACAAAAGTCAAATTCTATGCAATAAAAAAAAAACTACAAATATTTTGAGTGTTAATAAAGCACAAATACAACTTTACTCTACAAAATTAATAGATATATACTAGAGATGAGCATTTCGAACCGAATCTCGGAACCGAACCGGAACCGTACCGGTACCATACCGAAACGGTACCGTTCCCGATATACGGTACGGTACCGGTACTACGAAATAAGGAGGAAAAAAATCGGGACCACTAATTCGGTACGGGACCGGTACCAAATCGGGAAATTCCTGAAAAAAGGGGGAAAAACCCGAATTCCCGGTACCGGTACCAATACCGGTACCGGTATCCGAATCCCGTTCGGTACGGTACCGGTACCACTAATTTATACTCGGGAAAAATTCGGTACCACTAATTCGGTACGGGATCGGTACGGTACCGGTACCGTGCTCATCCCTAATATATACTAAATTGGGGGCCCCTTAAAAAGGGGGGCCCGGTGCGGTTGCACCACCTGCACACCCTAATCGCCACCACTGTGTATCACATTTGAGTCACTTTGTAACCAGACAACCGACTATATATAATGTCTTGATGCATGGAAGGATTCAGGATTTTTGGAAAGGCGTTGCACCTCTTTATTTTTATTTTTATTTTTTTTATCATAATTATTAAAAATCGAATCATAAAGAATTTATTAGTCAAGCTAAAGTTGCACTACAAAAAAAATAACACAAAATCGGGAGTTGCACAAAAAAAAAAAAAAATGAAAATAAAAATAACACTTTTTGAAAGAAATTGCATTGTGTGACCCAAAATTAGGTGTGTCCCGTGCCACACTTGACATCCATGTAGGTCCGTCCCTGTCTCGATCTCGATCTGACAATGAAAATTCGAATAACAAATAACTGTACAAGTGGTAACCATAAATGTAAAGTTTTAAACTTCAAGGGTCTTAAAAAAAAAAAAAAGAAAAAAAAAAAAAAAACAAACAAACAAACTTGGTCGCCCTTACTGGGACATCCAGTCGCCTGCAGATCTTTACAGAGAGAAAGCTGACGTGGCAGAGAAAAATGAAATGATTAGTAGCCTTAATGTTGAACATGTTAACCCATTTATTCTATAACTACAGTATAAGTTATTAAACGATGGTTGTGTATCAAATTTGAATCAAGACAACCGACTATATATAATGTCTCGATGTTATTACAACGAAAACTCGAATAACAAAAAAAGGTACAAAATCACAAATCATTTTGTACATGTTAACCCATTTATTCTATAACCATAAATGTAATGTTTCAAACTTCAAGGGTCTAATAAAGCAAAAAAACAAAACTTAGAAATATACAAATTCACAAATCATTTCCACACCAACTAAAAAATAAAGTAAAAATAAGAGGCGGGAAAATAAAAACACAAGCGGCGCGTGACACATGAAAACGAAGAGAAAACCATCGGAAAACGAAGTACATAGCTTAATAGACTCCATAAAGCTTCAGATGTATGTATTACTTACCTTTAATCATTTAATTTTATAAATTCATTTCGTAATAGTAGTAATTTAGGTCATCATGAATTAGTTAGGAATAATGTGTAACTGTTTTAGTTTATATATCTCTAGATGATGATCAATATCTAATTTACGGAATGTTTTCGAGACGTTACGACTTTCGTCTCGGTTTTTAATTAGTTTTTAAGTAATTCTGAGGAGGAGGAGGTTAAATAATGTGTAACTGTCTTAGTGTCTTATAAGTTATTTAGGACTGTCTTTGGTATTTGAGTGGAGGAGCTTGTGACGTATTGTCCTAAGTCACTTAGAGCGCACACCTCGCCGTGGCACCTTTGGCGGCACCATAGCATGTTTAGGACTGTGTTTGTGTGAGGCTTATGGCCAATAATTAGTTTATAAGTAACTGTGAGGAGTTTATAGCTCTTGCGCCTTTGGTTTTATGATGTCGTTAGGGATTTGAGTGGCAGAGTTTGTGTCATATTGTCCTAAATCACTTAGAGCACACAGTCTCCAGGCGGTTATAGTTGTGTTTTTATTTTTTTGAAAACAAGCGTGTAAAAATAAGAGTTTGTGTCAAAACAAGCGTTATCGGTATTTTTTTTGAATGGAACTTAAATTGAAAGTGAAGTGAGTGTGTTTTTTGGTTGTGTGTTATAGGCCAAAAGCTGAACGGTACCTAGGACTTTTATGATGTGAACTGTGAGCAAGAAATTCCTATCATGGGATTAGTTGATTTGGAGGTTTGCGGCCATGATTTGGGCCTGATTTAGTGTGTTATAGTTCATGCAGGGAGTATTAATTAGTTGCATTATTCACCTGATTTATCAATAATGTCATCGATTGTTAATAAGATTTTACCTCTAGAGGAACATTGGATCTATTGTTACAACTCTCTAAGTGACTGTTTCTGTAACATTACATCTTGTATCGGTTTTCTATGAATTGTGAGTTTCAGAGTTTGTATATAAGTTGTAGGTTTCTGGCTACTGTGATTATTGAGCTCGCGTGCAGCGTGCAGATTTGGTTTGGCCTTTTGTGGTATTAGAACTTGTATGTGTACTGAATTGGAATTGTGCACCTATATGGATAAGTTTGCTTTGGGTCTATGTACAAGGCGTATGACGACATTTAAGAATTTGAGTCGCTAGGTTTGCAACTTATTGTCCTACATCATCTATGAGTTTGCGACTTGTGAGCTACCAATAACCTCCCCCCATGGATTTAGTTGATTGGAAGGTTTGATTCTTTGGGCTCGCCGGCTCGGCGTGTTACAGTTTATGCAGTGAGTCTAAGTTACATACGTAATTCAGAGTCGAAACAGTTAGTCCATAACACCCCACCCTTAAGAATTTAGGTGTTTTTCAAAGTATATATATATATATATATATATATATATATATATATATATATATATATATATATATATATATATATATATAGTTTGACATATTTTCTGGTATTTTCTACCAATAAATCCACCCTTGAGCAAAGGGAGAATGTAACATTATATTTTGTGATCTTACTTTGAGTTGGACTTAAAATACAGGTGGTAGAGAGCCGTACTCAACTAATTTCTGAACTTGGGGAGTTAGATGTTAGTGATGAAAATGGACGGGCTTCTATCCCGGAATGTCTAACAGTATCCTGCTTAACATTTTTATGCTTAACTAGAACGATGAAAAAACTGTTATAGCTCTATATTTAGTGCTCTGTCTTTCTATTGTCACCTTAACATTGGGCTAGACATTCTGGGAAGACTTCACGTGTCTGGATGTATCCCAGTGCATATTAAACAAAACAATATTGCAAGTGGCTTCAAATTACCTAGAATCGGATATATCCAAATGCCTTAGCCAGCTGCTTGCTTTAGGAACCAAGGTACATTGCTCTGCACTCCTGTACTTATATTATAAAAACTGACGAGTTTACCCTTTAGACTAAGTTGCTTTACAAATTTGTACAGGGAAGCATCTGGTGTAGAAAACACATGAAGATGACACTTATGTCAACCAATGATTCTCAAGAGGAAGAACATTATGGCCTCTTTTTTCTGGTGATATGCTTGTTCAGGTCAACATTTACTTCCATTTAAAATGTCTGCACAGAGCTTGTTAAGTAATACAGTACGGTTTTATTTTTGTCAGGTGCTTTTGGATATGTTATCCCAATTAGCTGCTGTTTTATCAGCTTTGGCAAGGCACCCAGTTTCAACAGCAAAGGAGTTAATGTCCGCAGTTGAAACATTCATTTTGGAACTCTTAAATCTTACAAAAGACTCGATATTAGAGGCTAAGGTAACTGCTTTCCCATTTTTACTTTTCAGTATATTGCATATGAACACGCGATAGTGAAAGTAGGATTTGTGTATATTTGGTGTCGTATCTTGTTTTAGGTAGCAGTGATGTTTTTATTCATTGCCGAAGTCTGGCATTGGGTGCTTTGGGTTGCAGTTATTCAGGGGTGCCATTGGGTTTCTATGTGGCATTGACTGTAACCTCAAGGTATTGATCATGTATTCACATGGATATGAGACTGGGTTTACAGAAGAGGAAGTTTTGGTCTTCCTTTTTACCTTAAGAAATATGAGATTTAAAAATTGGAAAAAACTAAACCTAATGGGTACGGCCCATAGGGCCGGCCCAACTTCATTAGGTCTAATACGGCTAATGTTATTTTTTTACAGTCCGTCCGTCATGATCAAATTTATGATTCCAAAATAGGAAAAAACCAGACAGCATAATGTTATTTTTTTACAGTCTTGAGTCTTGACTAAATTGGCCCACTAATAGCGTAATAAATGTTAAGTTTTATTATTTAAGTAGGTAATTACCTTACATATGTATTAAGAAATGACTGTAAATTTTATATCGATTTGGTTTCTGAGCTGTATATATGAATACACTAGTGCTCGCATGTATAAAGGCACCCTCATATCTTTAGGTTTATAGAGATATTGAGTACTAGTATTTATGTATCACATACCCGAATCCTAAATTTATGCTGTAAATTTAAGCTAGTGATTGTGGAAGGTTGGCTTACACACTGTTCTTTAAAAGGATGCCAATCAGTTTTCCTATTAACCAGTTCGTCTACTTTGATTGAATTTTTCTTAAGCTATCTATAATTACACCATAGTTGAAACCGCATGGTAATTTTGCTCTTCTATCGTCGTGACAGAGAATTCATACACATGGGTCAGAAGTACTAAAGGCATCACAAGTGATCCTTGATGCTGTTATATGTCTATGCAAAGCATATTGCAACAACACGACGTTGGATGATAATGGTAGGACTGAAAAAGATGTACAAAGCAGTGTCAAAGAATCAGACGATGTGAATCATGTTATCAGTGTAGTAAAATGTGCTGTTGAATATTTGGTTGAATTGGGGATCCTTGCTGCTAATGCTGGTGGAAATTTAGTGACTGTACTAAATCTGTCATGGAAAGGAGTCGTTACTTTGCTTCAGCTAGGCAAAGGGTTGTTATCAGATAAGCTGAACATATCAGACTTGGTCTTCATTGATAGAGCCTGTTTCTGCGGCTGAAGCTAAAAGAATATTCATTCCAGTTAAATTTTACTTGATTAATGCTGCGAGGATTATCTCCCATTACCCATCCCAAGCATTTTCAATTTTCAAAGATATAACACTTTGCATCCTTACGGTCTTAACCTTTCACATCTTCCTTTGCTACACGGTTCTGGTAATCAGAATATGTTTTCTTCTGTAATACATGCAATGAAGACCTTTATGCTTGTGGCTTCTTCAACTTTAGTTTGGGGAGAAGTTGAGTCGTTTTTGCTTGAAAATTTCTTCCATCCACATCATCTTTGTTGGGAGATTATTATGGAACTTTGGTGCTTTTTGGTTCGACATGCTGAGTCAGACATGGGGAATGCTATTATTGATCAACTGTGCACACTAATGAATACCACTGTTTCTTGGGAATCAGTTATGGATTCTGGTAGTGTTCTTCGTAAACTCGTGAGATCAATCTCCATGCTCGTTAAGTGTGGTTCACATTCAATGGCAGTAAGTATCCAAATTATCGTCTGCTATGTATATAGCTTTGCTCATGGAAAGATTCCCATTAAATGGTGTTTCAGATAAGGTCAGATGTGTTGCTAAACAAAGACTACTAACAGAGTATTTTAACTTCGTGGATGTATTCGACAATGACTCATCAAGGGAACGTGCAAATGTAATGTTTGGTGCACCCGTTTTTGCCTTGTCTGCTGCTCTGCAATCTCAGTAAGTAACACTTGATTTTAGCCCATTTCCAGGGAGTGAATAGCTCATTTCCAGGGACAAATTAGCTCTTTTTTTTTTTTTTTTTTTTTTTAGTCTTAATTATCTTTTGCTAAAATTTCCACCTCCTATGTTCTAGGCAAGTGAGCATATCAGACACAGAAATGAAAACAATAAAGCTATTAAGCACCATCATCAATAAATACAACACTTCCAGTGACAACTCAAAGGACCAGTACCGTAAGCTTCTGAGTGAAACATTAGAGATCATTTCTAGCATGAAACATCTATATACATCTGAAGAAATGGGAAGAGTAATTTTGCAGCTTCAAAATCTTTTCATCTCAAAGTCTGCTGTCACAGATTCTGGATTGTCGAAGTGCAAACCAAATTTAGCTGCTTTTGTGGCGGGACTTGGTCACATCCAATTTGAAGAAACCGATAATAATAATTCAAAGGTTTCAGCTTCATGGGAATTGTTTCACATGCTATTAAAAGAACGACATTGGTCTTTAGCTCATCTGTCAATGACAGCGTTTGGGTATTTTTCTGCGCGTACTAGTTGCAATGAGCTGTGGAGGTTTGTACCACCAGATGCAGCATTATCGTTTGATTTGGAGTCTGGAGTTGATGTAAATGATGGAAGGTTTATGTCTGAGCTTAAGGCGTTCTTTGAAAAGGAAGTGGCTAATGTCAAAACTACCCCTGGTTCAAATGACCTTGCGCTGCTTGTTAAAGAAGGTCTATTGCTAAAGCAAATGGCCCACAAGATGATGACCATCGATAGTGATGCAATGGAGATAGATGATACAACACAAACTAACAAGAAAAGAAAATTTCCAGATGGAATAGGCGAGGGAGTTTCATTGTTGCAGAATGGCTTGAGGGTAATTGCTAACGGTCTTAGCTTGTGGCAGCAAAATCAGTTGGATTATTCAGATCTTCATGGTGAGTTTTTGACTCGGTTTTCTAACCTTGAAGATGCTGTTGGACAAATGGCCGCAACCATTTCTCAAACCAAGTAAGTTTCCATCATTACTGATTTACCAACCGATATTATTTGCAACAAAAAAACCATGCTCAACTTTCGTGCATTTTCACAGTAATAAACTAATCATAACACCTGTCTTTTTTAGTATTGTTACTAATGCAAAAGCTTAAGTTAGAGAATGGGTAAATTGGAAAAAAAAAAAAAAAAAAAAGGTGTGATGTGGTAATCATACATCAAGATATATGATCCCTTTTAAAGATGAGTGATTTATCGGGTGGCGATTCGCTGCTGGTAACTCGCATTATATATGCGGTTTTACGCCACAATTCCTGAGTGGAACCGAGTAAGAAGCAGAATAGGATCTGTTGTTTGTCATTGATTAATGTTTGAACATGGGGATACGTTATCTCAAAATCTCAAATTGCATTATATATGAAAGTCAGCAATTATAATATTGAATATCTAATAAGCAGTTGGTAATTGAAGTTGACATTATAATTACTACAGGCTTAGTCCAATCTGGAATATCTTGACCATAATGGAAAACACTTTAAAATGTCAAATTGCGAAAGATAATAGTAGTTATCATTTTGTTACCTATTTATTTGTGTGATTTGTCTATGAGGATGAAAAAGACACGTAATGAAGTTGTGCGTGCGTGTGTGTATATATACAAACGATAAATGGTGAAACGATAATGCATGATGGTCAGAGGAGTCTTTGAGATTTCTTGTTAAATGAAGGGCAAGTATTGTAGAGCTGTTACTTGATGTATCTATCGATTGGGTGAAACAAAAGTCTCAACGTATTTCCCACTATGAATCCAGAATAAACGCTCCCAAGATGAGCATAACTTCTCTTTGGTATGCTTCTCCAAGTCTACTTTGTAAAAATAACCTTCACCCATGCCTGCCATCAGCCAATTTCCATTCCTCATCACGTGAATTAAGTTCGGAGACATACATTTCAGGAAATAAGTTACCACATTCGTCCATTTTTCATCTTCATCCATCCTCCACAACTCAAGCTTTGGTTCACTCCTAATTAGGGAACTTGACCTTGTCTGATCCACATAGATGTGAATGTTGCCTCTTAAAACTGTGAAACTCAAATATTTTTCACGGCCTCTAACAATCGGGGTTGGTATCTCCGTGAACTTTTCAGTCTTCGTGTTGAACCTTATAATTGAATATAGATGGCCTCCCGTGTGTCTGTGTCTGTCTGCTTGACTGACAACCATGCTTAAAAAGTAGAAGTTTCCGTTTAACCAACAAGATGTGGTCCAATGTATAGGCTCGGCCACTGTATTTAATTCATATGTTGAATTGATTTTTCTCCATGAGTCGGATTTCAATGAGTAAACGTAAACTTGACAAACATGCTGCAAGTTTACACATATAAGTTTGTAGTCGTCATCAGAAGAGTTGTAAAACAGCCTAAATATGTTTCCATAAATGTTGTAGCATCTCTTGTCGCAATTAGTTTTAGACAATACCTTGTGATCACCTGTCAAAGGATTCCATAAAATCAGATTAGAATATTCCGTAGAATTAACATACCTTCTTAGGCCTACACATACCAATCCATGAAAACTTGTCAAAGGCACTACGCTTAATTCGTGATTTGTCACTTTGAAAGGCAAGTTGCGGCCGGTAGTTAAGCCGTCTTCAGGTGCTTCACAATCCATGGTCCGGAACCATGAAATTGTATCAGGTGATAATATGAGAAGTTTGTTCGGGTTGTGATGATCATCGTTTGGTATATTGTGAAGGTGCATTTTTTTAAACAATGGTGTCGATAAGAACGAGTTCCATTGCTTGGAAACACACTTGAAACGAATTACAGAATTGCTTGGCAGCCTTGGTAGTATGTTGAACAAAACTATATCTTGCGGAAGAAACTTGGACGCCATGGTTGGAGACTTTGAAAAACTATTGTGTATAAATAAATATACTTGTGATGAATGTTAGACGATAAAAAACCCTAGGTTATATATCTCATCGATGAATGTTAGTCGGCTTGGGCCGACTAACCTCTAATCTACTGTCAAACATTGAAGTTATATGTCTTTAGTCGATAATAAAATAATGAGTTTAATTAGAACATTTGATCAACATTACGCGTATACTATTTGTTTTACAAATCTTAGCTATTGACATGTTAATAATCGCGTTATAATATACATACAGTGCCTTTAAAAAATAAAAATACATACAGTGAGATAAAAAAAAAATTAAAAGAAAAAAAAGGGATTATAAACTTAGTAGTAATGAACCCTTGTTTAATGTGATTTTTGAATGCCCACCAAGGGTCTGTGAAAATGTCTTGTTCAATTTAGCATTTGTTTTATAACTAATTTTACTACTAGATTTCAACGTCTTACCGGGTTATCGGTTTGATCGCCACCCCATGATCTTTTGACTTTTTCTCTCAAGTCACAACTTAAAAATCACACCCACATATACACCATGAGTCTCCCACCGCAAACGCAACCACCACACAACATCCACCCATCTCCGACCACCACCTACAAACCCAACTCCTAAACATACAATTAACATTTGTATCGCGAGAAGACTGCCTTGAACAACCACACAATCACTTACTACTTCACCCACTTCCCAACCAACTGGAACCACCTCGTCTTGAAGGAAGTCTTCTCGCGATACGGACAATGTGAGGATGTCTATATTCCAGCCAAAAGAAACAAACAAGGAAAGCGGTTTGGTTACGCCAGATTTACCGGAATCGTAAACCCATCAAACTTTGAACAAAAACTTAACACCTTATGCATTGGTACCCAACGGGTCCTGTGTAATATCGCCAATGGCGCAGCTACATAGGGGCGGGAGGGGGCGCCCGACCCCCCGAACTTTTTTTTGCGATGTATGGGGTATATAGTTTTCGTATAGAAAAATTTCGGTATATTCGGTTTCGACCTCCCATTTTAATTGTGAAATTTTTTGTATACATTAAGCAATAAAAAATTTTAGATCCCGACCCCCTACCGAAAATTTTCTAGCTTCGCCACTGAATTATCGCTCGCCATCAACGCAGACCCGCATGGCCTGCGCGTCATACCACCATCCACAAAACAACCACAAACCCAAATAACCATTACACCGCTGCCCCTAAGACACGATCATATTCCGATACTCTATCCGGAAAATATACACAAAACACGACTCTCCTTGCTCAATCTTCGCTGAATTGAAATCCCTTGAAGGAGCCTCCAACACTCACCATCTCATCATTGATGAAGGGTTTTGTGACTTCACCACCAAGTATCTTGGTGGCCTTCACATTCTCATTCAATTCCCGGACCCTGAATCAGCAAAGAAAGCCCTCACAAACCATTCCCTCAAATCATACTTCAAATCTCTCTCACCTTGGAACACTTGTTACCGTATCACAGAACGTGTCACGTGGATCGCAATATCAGGCCTTCCACCACATATGTGGTACGCAGAACCCTGCACTATATCAAGGTCAACGACAGAAGGTAACCCCCAAACCTTTTCTCTACTTCGTAGAACTCCCAAGTCGACACCCTTTCTAGCCTACAACCAATTATTCCACAAAGAGGTCCATCAAACATACCACTAAAAACTTACACTAGACGACACAAATCTGTCCCTGTCTCCTTATCTCAACCCAGACTAAGAAGAAAACGATTTGCTTCTATGAATCCTATCAATGAGACACTCACACAACCTAGAAAACGCAAGGGGAAGAAGAAACCAAAAACACTATCACAACCCATCCCTGTAACCACAATCTTACCAACAAACGACACTGTTATCTCATATTCACTTTCTAATATCAAACGATGCAATGATAGACTCCTTTCTCAAACCACCACCTCGAAGTCAGAGTCTAATGAGGTGAACAACACGATTAATGTGGGCAACTTAGTTGGGTTCAATATGGTAGGCATGGAACAGGAGGTAACTCATTGCCTCAAGCACGGTGATTGTAATGTTAATCAATGAATGTTCTCTCTTTAAACATTAGAGGGATTGGGGAAGATCATAAAAGGAGTTGGGCGAAAAGACTTTGCATTGACAACAAAGTTAATTTCACGGGATTACAGGAGACTATGTCCCATGATGAAACTCACTATCTCATCCAATCTTTATGGAAAAGTAATACCTTTGGCCACTACACAAAGAAAGCTGATGGAAAATCCGGGGGCATCATTGCTATTTGGGATCCTAATTACTATCTCATCCAATCTTTATGGAAAAGTAAGTTCCATCATTACTGATTTAGCAACCTATGATGATTTGCATTTAAGATTCATGGGATTTACGGTATAGTAGCGCTGTCAGCAAGAATTATAAAAAAGGAACTACTATTCATCTTCTAGTTTCAGTAATCCTGAGTTATGTTTCTTGTTTTGGTAAGTAATTCTTCAATACTTAGAACCTGAAACACGTCAGACAAACTGTAGGTAAACACACATTACTTGGAAACTGTAGTTACATTGTTTATCTTTAATATTAAAAAACTAAAGTCTTTTTTTCTTTGTACATCGCTGAAATATAAAGAGCTAAAAATTTGTTAAAAACTTCGAAATATAAAGAGCTAAGAATATCCTGAGTAAATGAATGGAAGCTTGGCCTCAATGCCCAAGCATTGTTTGTGTCAATACCACTCTCATCCTCTCGGTAACCTCCACCATGTTACCATTTGGAGTAAGAACATTGAAATAGATGGACCTGGTGAATTGAGAGTTGTTGATACTTCAACATGTGTAATAGACAAAATAGATGATCAAATGTGTTCATACAATGAGCTAGTTGACAAAATACACACTTTGCTCTTATCATTTTTTTTTACTTGATTCCATATTATGGTCTCCTTAATCTATGAGATTCCTGAAAAATAGATGATCAAATGTGTTCATCACTCCTCTTTCAAGGGGCGGGTAAGACCAAAACTCCAGGTGGGCCGAATTCAGGGAGTGCCTTATTTTGGATCTGACATAATTATTCTTTCTTAACAATTAGTACAATGTTATTCAAGATTTAAAGATGTAAAAATTCTCACTAATTAGGCATTGTTGTAGTTTGAGTGATAAGTTCGGAGGGTAGCGGAGTGAGGGACCAAGGTTATGATTCACTAATTAGGCATTCTCACTAATTTGTACACAATGGTCTTCACACACACAAAATGGTTGTTTGGTGATCAGTTGCTGTACAGATACAAAAGCACCTACAGTTGAGGTTTAACTAGACCATATACATGTTGTGCATGAAATTGTAAACAACTTAAGAGAAGTCACACTGAAAATTCCTCTTAGAACATAACACATGCCATACTTGTCTTATATGCCACACTTGGTTTATGGACCCCAAACCCTGCTTTCTCTTGCACCATGAAATGGGTTCGAACCAAGAAGAAGTTGGATGCTTTTCAGGTAGTGAGAAGGTAATAATGAATGTAAGCCAAGGTAAAAAATAATCAAGAGGAAAGGGATAATTTTTAAGAGAAATGCTACATCCACTTAAAGTTTACAAAAAAACTTCTACACAATTGAGATAGTTACATATGATTGGTTAATAAAAGAGAAGAGATGGAAAATGAGAGTGATAAACACCAATAAGAAACAAGCATGTTATTATGTGGATGTTTTTAATTGGTAAACAAAAGTAGGAGGTGTAGTGATATGATGTCAAAAGCTAGTATGAGCATTAATATGAGTGTAACTCATATCATAAGTGGAGGTGGTCAATGTTTGTCCAGTGCCTCCTTGACTCTCTTGACAGTCTGATTCACAGCATCAGTGATCAACTCTATCGCCCGCTGCCTTTTTTCCTGCAATGGCTGGTCGCCCTCAACCAACATCCTTAATACCAGTGTAATACTTGAACCACCTGTGATGTGGCCATCGGCCCTGATGCAAAACCCTGATATCAGCACGGAATCCTCTGAAATTGCTTGGCCATTGCTGATGAGGTCAAAATCTTTCTTTGAAACTGTGGACCACACCACTAGCGATCCAGACCGGTTGACATCCACTTCTTTGATTAAAATCTCACCGCTCGAACCCTCAATCTGTTTCACATCATTAAATGGCGTAAGGAACTATAAGAAGGGGGGAGAGGGGGGGGGGGGGGGGGGGGGGGGGTTGCATCGAGTGAACAACTAATTACCTGAGAAGCAGATATGTTGTTCCTGGGGTCAGCACCAGTTGAGTGTTGTGTCAGCATACATAATTCTTTAGACCCCCCAAGCACGTCCCACTGTAACAACAATTAAGATTGAAATGTGGTAAAAATACCATTATATAAACCTTGTGTTGGTTTTATTAATAGTAGTATGTACCTCATGGTGTTTACTAACATCTCCAAGCGTCTGAAGCACAAATTCGGGAGAATGTTTTACCCCGAAAGCCACCACAGCTCCAAGAAAATTTACAAGAAAAATACACTTAATCGCCTACAACCATATGTGGTATGTGCCACACGAAGCTCCACCCCTCTACACTTGTAACACCCAAATCGCTTTGTAGTTTACCATTTATTAGTTTCGTCCAATATCTCAAAAACACCATAGGATTCATAACCATAATTGCAAAGCTAATTTATTAACAAACTACTATAAACCATTATTGACAAATTAATAGGATGAAAATTATTAGGATGCAACAATATTAAACTAAGCGAATCATGCAATTGATATCAGAGGCGAAGCTTCATAGGGGCCGGGGGGGGCGCCCGACCCCCCGAAATTTTTTTTGCGATGTAGGGGTATATAGTTTTCGTGTAGAAAAATTTCGGTATATTCGGTTTCGACCCCCCAAAAATTTCGGTATACCTGAAATATAGCCTTAGGAAAAAAAAAATTTAGATCCCGACCCCCCACTTACAAAATCCAAGCTTCGCCACTGATTGATATTGCTACTCAATTCACAATATAAGTGAGGGGTCAAAGGTAGTTATGTCCAATACATTCATGAGAAAGTAAACGTTCGTACGAGCAGTCAATCCGTGTCCTTAGAGCTACATTTAACAATTTTAAATACAGTACCATTTTGTCCTACTTCATTGTCAAACATGTTTTTTTTTTTTTTTTAGTTTTATTTATTTATTTATTTTTTGAAAGAAAACATATATAAATACACCAACCAAATAACAAAATACAAAAAAGGCATCCCACCTCCCCAACAAAATATTTAGGGAGGATGAAACCCAAAGAGAAAAAAAAAAAAAAAAAAAAAATGCCTACAACCAAACGACAAATGACAGCAAAACAGAAAATGCTACATCCCAAAACATGGACTACAGTAATTATTGTTATCAGTTATAGTTTTGATTCGGATAGTAAGGATGTAACGTGTGCATTGTTAGTTAAAAAAGATAGAATGTGTTACCGCAAAAACTCAAAGAGACGAACCGAACCAATATAAGAGTTGGGCTGGATCATACTTATAGTTGACCCAAAAGGATAAAATGTCCTAAAATTTAAGCCCAAAGAATAGGAAATATGATGTTTTGGACCATAAGATTGCTTTAATAGCCCATATTTTATAGTACTTATATTGTGGTTGAGAACGGGATGATTTGGTAGATATGATAGTTTAAGGTTATACTTTAGACGGATGTTTATTGTGTTTATTTAGGGTGCGTTTGATATCCCATTATGAGAATGAGACTATAACTATTAAAGTGATTAAAGGTGTTTGTTTAAGATGAGGGGATCCACCACTATAATAATGAATGATAGATATAATCTATACTCCATATACATCAAGAGAGTTAGGTATGGATTTTTCATAGGTGAGGGACCACCACTACTATCAAACTCATACCCATTGTCATTCATGGCAGTATATCAAACGCACCCTTAATTCGGTTAGTTTCATTAAACATTTTTCTCTGTAAAATTGAAACAAGCCAAATCAAAATTGGATTAGACCGAATTTGAATTCGCTTCGGTTTTCGGGTCGATCCGAATAACATGAATTACATAATTAATATATTTTTTATTTAATTATATATATTTTTAACACCAAAAGAATTTCAAGTGTAAAAAATATTTTAGTTATACTAGAAAAAAAGTTTTAGTGGCTTTTTGTAATATAAATATACTAGCTTTAAGACCCGCCCGATGAGCGGGCTTTTATTTCAATTAGTAGCATATTAATAAAATAAAACATTAAATATACTAGCTTCAAGACCCACTCGATTAACACTATTAAAATTGAAACTTATACGTGTGTTCATAAAGTGTGTAAATAAATGACTTTTTTTTGCTATACACGATTAAAAGCTAATTGTACGTCAGTTTTGAATTTAAAATAATACATAAGCTATAGATGATTTAAAAGCTTGAGTTTAATAGGTGCCAACACGAAAATAGAAGCTATTTTAGGGAAAAAATGATGAAGAGAGAGGTGAAAAAGTGTGTTATATTAGATAGTATAGATAGATAGATTCTTGTGTAATCGCTAAGTGAGAATGCAATTAGATGCGAAAATCCTCCATGGAGTACTCTATCAAACAATGCAGAACCGAAGAGAAACATAGGTGAGATATTGCTCGAGAATCAATCGGATGTGATTGCAATTTAATCTCAACAAATATGAAGTAAAAAAAAAAAAAAATTAAAAACATCTGTGAGATCAGATGTTCAATTACTTGATCCATTTATTATAACACTTAGCAATTATTCACACAATCATATCGCAATAATATACTAGTAAAATGGTAAACAATGCAGAACCAAAGAGAAACATAGGTAAGATATTGCTCGAGAATCAATCGATGTGATTGCAATTTAATCTCAACAAATACGAAGTAAAAAAAAAAAAAAGAAAGAAAGGAAAAAACATATGTTAGATCAAATGTTCCATTACTTGGTCCATTTATTATAACACTTAGCAATTATTCACACAATCATATCGCAATAATATACTAGTAAAATGGTGAATGAAATATCAAGCATTTCTCCAAAAATGTTAAGACTTCATATTAAGTTTTCGTGAAAGACGATGGTTATGTTTGACATTAACACAAGCAACGACAACTACGAAAGCATCATACTAATTCTAACATGTGTGATGTGTATAAACTTTGGTATATAAGGTATAATCATTTCTCCTCTTTCACCTATGTGGGATAGAAAGTTCTCTTAGTTTTCACCACAAAAACAATATATAAGGTGCCTAAACATACTCTTTATACTAAATTCCTGTAAATCTAATGCATATGTTTTGTAAGTTGATCACGTGGACACTTAGGCTAGAAAAAAAAAAAGTACTTATCAAGCTTAAAATTTTAATGTCTTCCATCTACTTAATTATACTCAGTATGACATAATCCAACCTGTCTCTTCTTTAGCTATCAAGACACCTACAGTAGTATGATATTGTCCAGTAGTCACAAGCATTGTACATTTCCGGTTAGACCCGGTTATATTCGGCCAAGACCCGGTCATATCCAGCCAAGACCCGGTTAGACCCGGTCATATGCATGACCTTATTTTTCAACTTCTCTAAGTAGGCATGCTGTCATATTTCTCACTTTTTCGTTCTCACTAAGTAATTGCATGATCACTATCTTGATATTTATAGGGGTTTGAGGAGTGCATAGTCTTCTACTATCCCACTACTGTTTATGGGCTTTGCTAGACTTGTGTCTACCACTGGTGTTGACTATCAGGTAACTGATTTTTAACTTGCTCCCATTCTCCTTAAATATGAATAGCTATATCTGCACTCTTGCGTGTTAAGTTGCGTTTGTTGGAAACTTAGATACATGTTGCGTATTGTTGGGAAGGATGCTAGTTTGAGAACTAATAGATGGGCAACTAAGCAAGTTTGGATTCAATTCTATGTATATTCTTCTAGTATGTATATTTATATATATTAACAAAATACGTTTTTACCTTTAGAATTGATTCGTTCACTTAAATGACCACCTCTCAACTAATCTTTCCAGGTGCTTAACATTGATTCTGGACAGTTATGTCGAAATACCTTCACGTCGAATGGTTTGTCATTCTTATTTCATATAATTATGCGTATAGATAAAGGGATACTCTTGTGACAGAAAGAATAAACCTTGTCTAATGGGCTCATGATGGAGATGGCATCAAATGTTCTTCTCTATCATAATGTCGTTTAAACGGGGAACTTTTTGAAATTGTATATTATGTTTGTTGTACACCTCTTGTATCATACCATGTTCCCGTTTTATGCATTTATAAGTTAACATAGTTAAGTGATTAGATACTAACAGGAAATTCTTTTGCAGTGCAAACTGCAACCTGACATACATTACTTTAATATTGGCTATATACCTTGAGGTAATTCTCACTTTGTTTTTATTATTGCAATGTAGCTTATCATTCATATCTAATAAGTCGTCAAATTGTCAGATGTTGGCAATTTTAATGCTCTCGGATTATATCCCTGGTGGTAAAGTATCACTCCTGGAACAAGCAATCAACCATAACTTACTCGCTTTTTTCATTGTGGTGAGATGAACGACACCTTTTGGCTTGGTTTAAATTTGAGCTTCGAAATTTGTTATTGTTTTGACATCAACTTATCCAGGCAAATTTGTTTACGGGGTTGGTGAACTTATCGATGGATACCCTGTTTGTGTCGCCATTCCCAGCACTGCTTATCCTAGTTATTTATTGTTTTATTATATGTGCTGTTGCTGCATATGCCGGTTATAATGGTTTTAAGTTTAAGTTTTGGTGAAAAGAATGCTTTTTGGTACATTCAAAGTATGATTAGTTTATCTTACCTAGTTGTAAATTCTGATTTGAACACAAGGATCACAAATAATTTACATTTATACCCTGGTCTGTAGATGGTATATCATAGTATTAACTAAAAATTACCTGAAAATAATTTGCTTGACTTAAGATGTTTGTACACAAGGATCACAAATAATTTACATTTATATGTACTAAAACGACACTTCAATCTAAAATATCATCAACTTAAATCTGATATAAACTAAAACGACACTTAAATCTCCCATCAGGCCTTGCTTGCTCCAAAATTCTTATGTCATAGGCTCTGCGCTTTGCAATGTTGACGTACCATTTTCCAGAATTTATATCCGCCTAAATACTACAATCTCAATGATCAAGCAAAAGTAGTGTTTCCATGTAGCAACTTGCATAAAATGTGAATCGTCGGCCAGGCATCCCAATGTAATTGGTTTGTTTAGAGTGACGTTCATAAACAGAAAGGGCATCATGATCCTTTTCCCTTTTCACTTGTATCATAGTTTCGCCACTCTTTCTAAATCCAAGTACCCTCCTTATTGAAGCATCAGGTGTGGTAATGGTGAATATCTTTGTAAACGATTTTGGATCGCCGTTCTCTATCATCCATACATCAAAATTCAATAATACTTCTTGCTCATAACTAGTTTCAAGAACAACAAGAGAGTCTCTTAACCAATATAAAAACAAATCAGCTCCTAACCCGTTTATCAATAAACTATCCGGGAGATATATTTTTGTAAATTCCTCACTCGTCAAATCAAATGACATAATTAGTTGGGAATACTCACGATTACCATCCACCATAATCATATCATAAGCACGCCAATAAATAAATCCATCTATAACTGCAACATGATATTTCATCAATCCCCTCATATTTGTAGGCAAATTGCTGGATTTAGGACTTCTCCAAACCCCGGAGCTTAACGTAAACACCTCAACTTCCCAGAAACCATCTATGAAACCATTTCTAGAATCAGAACTAGCTATTGTAGCCTTCACAAGCTTAGGGTCATTTGTATGAGGACAAACCCCAAAACCAAGGACCGACACATTAGGCACAACAACATCAACCGATTTCCTAATCGCAGGATTCCAAATAATGGCTATATTCACTAGGGGTTTATCAATAAAGTTGTAGAAACAAAACAAGCCATGAGAGCTGCAGCTACCTACTATATTGTGTAATGCCGGTGGCCTGCGAAGTTGTTGTATGGACACAGGGACAGTAAGGGGAAACATTTTTTGAGGGAAACTATCATCGTCTACTATCGAAACATATTTTCGGAGAAATTCATCTTGCGTGTCAACGTAACTTACTAGTAGACGATGCTGCTGCGGGTGGTAATCAGCGATAAATTTGGAGCTATCGATAAGAGACTTCCATTGCTTCGAAACAGTTCTGAACTGAATCAAAGATTTGACGGGAAGTCTCTTCATGATTTCAACTTGGAGATCGAAGAATGGTATATTGTCTGACATTTTGATTTTGAGATTGTTTGTTAGGGTTTTGTTGAGGGGAGTAGAGAGAGACTGGGTAATTTAGGGCTCGTTAAAAAGGAATG
>CM060694.1:2696504-2907358 GCA_030686995.1 Artemisia argyi | reverse complement strand
GTAAGCCTTTTTTATTTGTAGATTTATTTAAGAGTAAATTACACCATTGTCCCCGTAGTTTAAGTGAAATCCCTACGCTCGTCCCTTCCTTTTTTTTCTTGCATCATGAATCCTTATAACCAAGTTTCGTCACACTATTCGTCCCTATCACTAACGCTCGTTAGCTGGGATCGTTAAGTATGCCCACGTGCCTCCCACGTAAGGGTATTTTTGTCTTTTTCCTTTTCCTCTATTTTGAAAACCGGGTTAAAGACCCAACTTTTTCACATACCATCCACTATAACGATTCAAGTTTCCCTCTCACCCCCCCCCCCCCCCCCCCCCCCCCCCCACACCAAACTCTTCAATTTCTTTGATCCAAAACCCTAACTGAATCTAGTACATGCAAATACCTATTTCAATGTGGACGTTACGTCCAAGTGTTCAACATAGGAAGATCTTAATGTTCGGGATATCTATGATACTTTTTTTTAAATGGCATATTTTCAAGTTTTTTTCGATGCTATGATCATGTGTACACTTTAACTCCATTTTGGGTTAAAAAAAATATGCATGACAATGTTTTCTGTTCAAAACCCTAATTTTTGTTAATTCTGTTTTTAACTGTAACAGATAACAATGAGAATCTGCTTTCAATCAAGGTTAACTATGCTGGAGTTTTTACTTCTCCACCTGGTATGAGATATGTCAATGGTAGCTTCATTTTCTTTGATACCGTAGACATTAAAGAGTTTTCTATCTCTGAACTAAATGACATGATAAAATGGCTAGGGTGTAGTGCTAATGTGATAATTTTTTCAATTTCAAAAAACCTAATGCTAATTTACATAATGGGATGCATGGTTTGGTAAGTGATAGTGATGTTAGGAAGTTAGCTGAATATGTTAAGCTTGGGAATAAATTGATTGAGGTATTCATTGAACATGAAAGGAGCACTCTGCATACTTACTACATGACACATAATCTTGATTTCAGCATACCAGAGTGTGTACTTCAGGAAGTGGATGATAAAGTAATACCTGAAAAACAAGGGAAAAAAAAGAAACCCAGTAAAGGTTCATGTACTAAGAAGTTAAAGTTAGGTTTGATTTGATGAGGATGTTGGTGTTGATTTAGGGCAGAGTAGTCAAATTACAAAAAAGCTTGGTGAAAGCAGTGAGCCTGCAACACAAGCTATGGGTGGGGCTAGTGAATTTACCAATGACTTTTACTATGTTTCTGATCCATTCCTGGGAGAAAATGACTTTAACCTGGTTTAGACAGCCTAGATGTTAGAGATAAGGATATAAATTTAGAAGAATGTGTTGGTAAGGATAAAGGTGTAGAAGATGAAACAGTTGAGGAAGATGAAAAAGAATTTAGATGAAATAGTTGAGGAAGATGGAAATGACGATGACAGTGAATCAAATATAGATGGGAATGACAGTGATCAACTAACTGATCATGAGAATCCAGTTGAATATGTGTATGTTAACATGGAAAATTTTGATCAAGGAAATGCAGACACGTTGGGTGCAGATGAAAGGCCATCAGAATTTAATGCTAATAAAGAAATTGATGTTGAAATTCATGTAATGGATAATGAGGAGTTTGAAAGTGCATATGATGAGGATGGAGTAGAAAGGTTAAGGAAAAGAAAGTTGAAACACATTATGAGACAAAACAAGCCAAAGGTTAGCCGTGTGCACATGAACTACTTTTATGTTGGACAACAATTTGCAAGCAGAGAAGACATAAAGAAAAGATTTCTTTTACATTCCATTGAAACCAGAAGAGAGATGTTTTTTAAGAAGAATGATAAACAAAGAGTGAGAGCAGAATGCAAGGGAACAATTCCAGTGTTTGATGGTACTGATGGAGATAGGCTAAGTCAATCAGTTGGGCCTATCCAAGTAGTTAGGCCAAGTGAACAAGTAGGATCTAGTCAAGTACCAAAGTGGACCAAGACAAAAATAAGTGCTACTAAGGGATTAGAATATAGTCAAAGAAGTGGGTCCAAATTTCCTAAATCAAAAGTTGTTGGTGGTAATCCTAGTCTAAGAAAGATCTAAGAGAATCAATGTCCTTGGGTTCTTCATGTTTCCAAGTTAGGAGACTCAGAAACATGGCAGGTTAAGACATATGATGATAAAAACAACTGCCTGCAAACCATCAACCACAAATTAGAAGGCCACAAAAAAAGAGAAAGAAATCTGTAGGTGAATATATTCCTCTAGTCAACAATGGTAAGCTGACCAGGAGATCAAAAACAGTCACATGTGTGTTGTGCAAGACCAAAGGGCACAATAAAAGAAGTTGTAAAGGTGCTACAAATGTTGGAAGTAAGACTGCACAGGGTGGAAGTAAGAAGAAAAATATGGCACAGGGTTCAAGTGGATCAACTTTTGCTGCTAAGAAGAAGAAGAGTGTATCTTTTGCACAAGCTTCTCAAACTGGTCAATCTTCTCAACCTACTTAGGCATCTAATGTATCTGACATTACAAAGCAGAAAGGAAAGGGTATTGCAGATCCTTCTCAACCATCTGCAAATGCAGCTAAGAAGCCAAGGAAGAAATTTCTTGTGTTGGGCTAGGTCCACTTTTTATGGTTATCTTTTGGTTCATTGGTGTTGTGTATGCACCTAAGACATTGCAACTTCATTAGTACTTTAATTTGGTCTTTCTTTAGAACTTTGTTGGTACCAAACAATTTGTCTTTAATCATGATGTTCCAGAGTTTAATATGGTATCAGAACTTTGTTTGGTGTTATTCAGTGTTGTTTGATTTTGCTATGATTGACTCTGATTGGTAATATCGTATTGTGATATGATTGATTGTTATTGAGTCAAGCAAGAATGATCCATTCTTTGACTTTTAGAAAAGTCAATGTAAAAAGTATCAATTTTATGACTTTTATAAAGTCAAGCACTTGACTGTCATACATCATTTGAATTGATTTTTTTTGCCTACCGCACATATGTGCTGTGCATTGCTTGACTGTTATGCAGTCAAGTATAAATGACCCAATATTTGACTTTTTTTAGTCATTGATTAAAAATGACCCATTGGACTTAACACATTTGCATTAACCATTTCAATTGGTCTTAAAACACTAGCACATAACACATTTGCAGTATTCAAATTCCATTTACATAGGACTTAACATATTTACAGCAGTAACAAACAACCAAATGCAGTAGCCCTTAACATCCTTATCCATTGTAGTTTACTTAATACCATTTCATTTCAACAAACTTACAAACTTAAATACCAAATAGGCCATAGTCATTACATCACTCAGTTGTTCAAAACACAAAAAGTGGCATTTAGCATTACATCATTCATTACTTATATTATAACCTAATAACTGACAACATTTAAAAGTACTTAACCTAACTTAGTGAACCAAACAAACAAAGCAAATCCCAACCAAGAAATATACAAACGTCTTCTAATCCTTGCACGATCTTGTTCCATTTCTCTGAGATGGTGTTCAAGATTATTTCTTCTCCCAACAATCCTGGTATTATAGAAACAACACGTTGGCACATTGGGGGATCGAGCCAATCTATCAATGGATAATCAGACCCCTACAAAATCAAATGATTATATCATTACTATGAACCCTAATTAAAAAAAGAAATTAAATTAGACACTTGACCATTATGGGACAACTGTAAAACCTACGACCAGGGTTGTAGTTGCTCCAAGATGTACGGATTACTGCATTTCGACCACAATTGCATATCACCGTTTTTAGGGTTTTGAATTAGAGAGAAAGATTAGAGAAAAAGAGATGTGGTGGGTGAGATATTAATAAGGGTTTGTGAGGGTCACTAGTACAATCAATGGCTTCCCCGTCGACTTTTTTACGACGTCGTCGTCATGTCGATAGTAGTATTGGTTGCCATCGTCATGTCGACGGGAACATAACAACGGGGATGTCCCGTCGGCAACAGCGTTCCTGTCGACAATCGCCGTTGACATTGTGGGTCCCACTTCATTTTCCAGTCAAAGGAATTGTTTGTCCATCAAATTATTCCCGTCGACAAGTCGACGGGAGCGTATAACTAATTAACATTATAATTATTAAACGCTAATTGCATTTTATACACCACCGTCGACATGTCGACGATAGTGTTTAGTCAGGCCAACTTGATGGTCAAAGTTTGGCTTAATTATGCCGTCGACATGTCGATGGCCAAATTAAAGTATCAATTTTTTTGGTTAATGATGTCATCGACATGTCGAAGGCATCATTAAATTATCAATATTTTTGGATTTACGGTGCCGTCGACATGTCGACGGTACCATTGTGATATGCTCCTGACAGCAAGCTGCAAAACCAATAATTTTCCAGATTTTTTTCAGAAAATTTTCCGGAAAAAATCTACCAAAACCTGTAACCAACCAGAACCTGTAACCAACCAATTTTAACATGTCCTAAACACATACAACTCGACATCGGCTAAAACACTTGCAAATTATAGCTATACACCCTCAAAATGCATTAAAACATATAAAGTATATACAACGGGGTGTGGTAATATCTAAACCAAGCTGCCATATCCACAAATGTTTCAATACAAAATAACCCAAGTTTGTACCTCTATATCCCCAAATCACTCATCATCACCAGAATCATCCTCATCGCCTCTGTCACCCCCGCTCCCTCTAGCTGAGCCACTACCTCCAGCGCCAGACCCATTGCCCGAGCCATCCACGTGCTGAGAACCCACCTGACTAAGATACTCGTGCCATCGCGGGTTGGCCGACATAAAACCTGTCACCAAATCGAGCCGCGTCGCCATTGCCTTACGTTCTTTAGCTTCTTCCTGGCTCTTCTTCTCGGCCTCAACAATCTTCTTCTGGGTCTCAGCAAGCTTCGCCTCCATCTCGGCCATTTCTGAAAACGAAATAATCAAATTTAAAAATAGATATCGCAATACTTAATTTGAGTCATGATCTCGAGTAATCTATAATTACTATATTATCACACTCTACATACCTGGAGATGGAGGCGGGGTGCATGGTAACAGTGGCCTCCTCAAGTCGGATACCACCCTACCTCGTCCGGCTATGTGACCCCGCTGCTTGCCCTTCAGAACCATAGCAAGTATCTGCTCCTCCGTGTACGCCACCCCTTCAGGCGTATTCGCTCCCAGATCTCTCAGCCGAACCATCTCTTCCTATTTAGTTGAAAAAAATTGAGAAAAATAATATATATGTCGGGTTAATTACAAGATTATGTTTCAATGAATCATTAAAGTGCGTGCGTGTTTCGGGAAATAAATAAATAAATAATAAATTAAAAAAAATAATACTTACATACTGAACCCGCGCCTCATCCTGCAACCAAGCACCATCCTCGTTGCAGTGTGTGTCGTAAAAGCTTTGGATGAGTGACGGGTACTGCTTGTCCTTGCTGTTCTGAAACTGTATATACACATGCATATAAGATGAAACAAATTAAAAATGACAAATCAAACACTATATATTTTTTAATTAAACTTAAATACTTTTATAAAAATAAAAAATTTAAATAATTAATATATAATTAAAATTAAATAATTTTATAAAAATAAAATACTTTTATAAAAATAAAATTTTTCTTACATGATAGTGGTGGTGAATAGCAGCCAATGACATGGAACCGTGGTGGCTGTACACCTTGTTCTTCTTTCGGTTCTCCTTGTTCACCGCAGTTCACTTGAGGGTCTTCTCATTCATGTAATACCTCAGGTGCTTCTCCCACACGGACGGCTCGACGTTCGGAGGAAGGTTTGGTCGTATGACATCCACCGCCCCTGGCCCACCCTTCAGGGTAAAATAAGTTTTCTTTATTTCGCCCTTATTGTCGGAGTAGCACTTAGCTATATACTGGTTCAGGCTGCTCCGAATAGTTTCCCAATTTTTTTTGAGCTTGTGGGTCTCCAAGTCAAAGAATTCCTGCAATCAAATATAGTTAATATTAACATAAAGATATAAATAAATAAATATACACAATTAAACGAATTAATAAATGTACACATACAAATTATTAAATATAGAGATATAATTAAAAAGAAAATAAAATAACTGACCCCGAGTCAGTTCATGAAGGCAGCCCGAGTCGCTTCTTCAAGATCATGCCATGAGGGATAGTTCAATGGCAGTGACATAACCAGCTCGCCAACGTAGTTACTGAACCATGCGCGGTTGGGCCCGACATGATTATACGTCTCCTGATCCTTAGTCTCGAACTTGATCGACTGCGGGCCATGTCTGTCCACGGCTTTCCTGAGCGCTACGTTCTTGTTGGCTTGACGGGTCTGTGGCATGCCGCCAGCCCGACCTCCACCCCTGCCTCCTCCAATGCTAGCCCTACCTCCTCGTCGAGGTCGTCGTCCACGCGATCCTACAAATGAAGTGAGTGAAAACGTCAAAAAATAACAAGTAACAAAATTCAATTGATCAAGTTTAAGTTTCTTACCACCACCACGGTAACCGCTATCAATCTGACGGGTAGGGGAAGGTCGAAAAAAGCAGGAGGATATATTTGTTCGAGTCTGCACAAAATATTGATCATCTGGTCTTTAGCTTTCACCATTTCATTCACCATCAAAGTTCGGGCGCAAATTTTCTTAAAGAATGAACAAAGCTCAACCAATGGTGCATAAGTCTGTGCGTCCAAGTATTGCTGAAGTCCATAAGGAAGTAACCGTTGCATCATTAAATGACAGTCATGCGACTGCTGCTACCATCTGTAAAAGTACAAGTTGAATAACGTATAGAAATACATGAACAAATTAACATAAGCATGAACACATTCAAATACATACACATTCGAAATAAATATACACATTTAAACAATCCATAACAATTTCATTCAAATAAGTGTCGTTTTACAAAAAATTAAGATCAATCTGCTAAATCAACATCACTATCATAAACAACATCAGTCGCAACTTCAACTTCATCATCAGAATTGTTTGGATCAAAATCTGCTAAATCATATGGATCGTCGTCTTCATCATCAATAAAATCATCGTCGTCATCAACAGGAATGATTGGTGGTGGTGCCTCAACTAACGTTGATTAACCATCGATATTTAAGGGGGACAATTCCAAAGCATCCAAATTAGCAGACAGTTGGAGATTAGATGAGTTGTTGCCATGTATCACATCATCATCGTCTTCTACCACGATGACATCCCATGTTGTGTTGTGATTCACTTCTTGGACGACCTTCCAATGGGGTGATTGTCTGGCAGGATCTTCAAGGTAGAAGACTTGTTTTGCTTGTGTTGCGAGAATGTAAGGTTGATCTTCAAACGCTGTGCTACATGCCAAAATTTGTGTCATGTTGTTTCTAGTGTTATAACGTTCGACTCTACCTCTTTTGGCTAAGTCGAACCACTTAACTCGAACAACACAACTTTGAACTGGGTATACGCAAACTCCAGAATTCCTTCTAGCTGACCATAATACATTTCTCCTTCCTTCTCGCCAAGTGAACAAATTCCGCTGTTCTGAGTTGTACGTTTTACATCGCGGCTGTGTACGACAAACTTCACACCATTGACTACGCAAGAGTTGACTGAGGTTGCGGTCGATGATGGCCAACAAGCCAAAGCGAATAAGTCGGGAGTACATCTTAGGTCATTGGCTGTGTAAAGATTACCGATCTATGAACAAAGATAAGAATAGATAGAGATGAGTGAGATGAGTAATATAGTCGTTATTTATACAAGGAAATACATATAATAAGTTTACCTTCGACTCAAACCATCTAGGAAATTCTTGCTGCACGTCACTTTCAGGACGTTCACTGAAAATGTTCATGATATTAGAATTAATCGAAAAGGTAACTTGGGAAAAAGAAATTTCAAAATAAAAATGCGTACCTCTGGAACTCGTTCATGTACGCGTCGATCTCAGGACTGTTGTGAAGTACATACCATATCACTTTCTTCATTTCTGGGAGACCTAACCGAATAATTGTCTCTTTACCAGACTTTTTACATAGTGATCGGAACACCTGGAAATCACTTGTTGGGCGAGGTCAGCCCTGAGATGCAGTGGGATGGTTAAATTTTGTCCAAATTTCACCCCGAAAATACCAAGAACAAAAAGTTAATGCTTCGTCTGCAACATAACCCTCCGCTATTGAACCTTCCGGTTTAGCTTTATTTCGTACATAGTTTTTTAGCTTCTTCATGTATCTTTCAAATGGATACATCCACCGGAATGAAACAGGCCCGCCTTGAAGAGCCTCTTCAGGTAAATGCATAACCAAGTGAATCATAATGTCGAAAAAAGCAGGAGGATATATTTGTTCGAGTCTGCACAAAATATTGATCATCTGGTCTTTAGCTTTCACCATGTCATTCACCATCAAAGTTCGGGCGCAAATTTTCTTAAAGAATGAACAAAGCTCAACCAATGGTGCATAAGTCTGTGCGTCCAAGTATTGCTGAAGTCCATAAGGAAGTAACCGTTGCATCATTAAATGACAGTCATGCGACTTCATGCCCGTTATATTGTTATCATCTTTGGTCACTTTCGACTTGAACTTGGATCCGAACCCATCTGGTAGTTTAATTGTTTTGATGTATTGACAGAACAATTTTCTTTTATCGGGTGTGAGGGAGTACTTAGCATGAGGCTTCGAGCACTTCCTGTTTTGTTTGTTTCCGAGCCACAACTCTCGTTGAATGCCCAAAGCTTGCAAGTATTGTCTTGCCTTGGCGGTGTCTTTAGATTTCTCATTCATTAACAAAGTGTTCAAGATACTCTCCAACACATTTTTTTTCAATATGCATGACATCCAAATTGTGTTTTAGAGAAAGAGAAGACCAATATTCAAGCTCGTAGAAAATAGACCGTTTAGTCCAGTTCAGGTCGGTTGTAGTATTACGTTTTATCTTCCCACCCCCATAATCTGGATGTTTCCCCGGAAAACGTGTGGGCAATATTGCAAGTTGAGTCAAGATATCAGCCGGAGTATCTTTTTTTAGGAGGATCTCTAAAATCAGGTGCACCATTGAATATAGTAGTATCCCTCCTCCATTTATGGTTTTTTTTAAGAATCTTCTATGGCTAACATAACCTGTTTTGCTTATCACACGCGTAGCCGGAGTGCCTACTTTGCATGTAGGGCATGCGTAGTAACCTTGCCCACTTCAACCAGACAAACTACTACGAGCAGGAATATCATTGATGGTCCATAAAAGCATCGCTTTCATGTTGAATTCTTTGCCTGTAACAACGTCTATATTCGGGACACCTGGTTTTTTCCATAATTTCTGAAGGTCATCAATCAAAGGCTTTAAGTAAACATCAATGTCCTTCACCTGTGATTTAGGGCCAGGAATCAACAACGTTAGCATCAAAGAAGTCTCTTTCATGCATAACCACGGAGGCAAGTTGTATGTTGTTAAGATAACAGGCCACATGCTGTATGATTGACTAAGGTTGCCGAACGGATTGAAACCATCAGCCGCCAACCCTAATCGGACATTTCTTGGTTCGTTAGCAAATTCCGAATATTTACCGTTGTCAAACTTCTGCAATGCTTCACCATCAACCGGGTGTTGCATCATACCGGTTTCCGTAGACTTTCTAGTAGCATGCCAAGTCATATGTTTTGTGGTGTGAATAGACTTGTACAAGCGTTGTAGTCTAGGAATGATAGGAAAGTAACACAACACCTTGTTAGGAACTTTCTTCCCCGTTGTGTTCTTGTCTTTCCATATACTCGTTTTACAGACCGGACAATACTCCAAATCTTCGGCATTAGTCCCCCGATATAAAAAGCAGTCATTTTCACAAGCATGTATCGACTCATACCCTAACCCGACCTTTTTAAATGTCTTTTTTATAGCAGAGTATGATGGTAGGAGATTGTAACCTAACCTGGCAGGAAATACCTCCTAGAGAAATTTTAGCGTATTGTTAAATGAAGTATCACTCCATTTACTGTTGACCTTGAGATGCGTAAACTTTGCCATATAATCCAAGGTGGTCATAAAGTCACAACTCGGGTAAAGAGGCTGGTTGGAACTGGCAAGTAACTCTTCATACTCATTACGTGCAGCAGGTGTCATTGCTTGAGTCGGATCGTTACTTGTCTCGCCAATATTTGGAGGAGTTGACTCATTTTGTTCATTATTTAGAGGAATATCAAGAATATCATTAAGGCACACACCCATGTCACTCATCTCACATGTAACCGTTGTGTTATGTTCTAATGGCAAAGGATCTGGTTCACCGTGATTGCGCCATTGTGTAGAAGTTGGGTCCCAACCATGTTGGCCTATGTGTGCCTCAAGTTTGTTGAGAGATACCCATGGAACATTACAACAAATACGACATGGACATTTTATGTTTCCGTAACTATTTAATAACGGCTTGCAATGATCGATGAATGCGACAAGACCATCATAGAATTCTTTTGAACAACTGATCATGTGAAAACCAACTTATATTATATATTTATAAGTTCAAGGAAATCCGCAAGAAATACGGATTACCCGAGCCGTATATCCAGTGAAGGAGTGAACGGAATCATGAAATTCGATTTGTGAAATCGTGTCGTGAAAAGTGGAAAAGTGAAAATAGTGATTGCGAACTAAGAATAGTGATGAGAAATGATAAAATAAGCAGAAAGTAAAAGCTATATGTGCACAAGTGATTAAAAACTAAAAACGGAAATTCAAACGCGAATTTAAAACGTAATGAACGAATTAAAACGTAACTTTTAATGAAAATTTATCCTAAAAATATGAAATTAATTTCTGAAAATCTTAAACAACTTAAAATAATTTTGATAAAAAGAATTTTTTTTACCTTTTATTTATTTTCTATGAATTAATCTCTATTTTTATAATTTTTAAATGAATTAAAAATAAGAGAAATTAAGAAAATAAAAGTGAAAAATACAAAATAAATTTTGAAAAATCTAAAATATCAGAAAAGAATTTTATAAAATATTTTTTTTGAATTTTTCAGGACTTTTATGAATTTTAATTTGATTTTCTTTATTTAAAAGTAATTAAAAATTGATTTAAATCTAAAATAAAATGAGAAAAATAGTAAAACTATTCAGAAAAATATGAAAAATTTACAGAAAATCTAAAATATTGAAAGAAACTTGAGAAAAAATTTTGAAATGAAAATAAGGTGTAAAAGTGCTTATTGAGCTTATAATAGCTTAACACAAGTGCTTAATAATAAGCACTTGTGACCAAACTATGTGAAACTTTAAATTCAAGTCCAATATACTCAAATAAGCTCAAATAAACTCAAATTTGATCAAGTAATTCACTGGATCTCAACAGATTATCAAATAAGCAATCTCAATAAGCCATAGAATAAGCAGATTGAAATAGAATAAGCCAGAAGGTAGGGGATCATGTAAAAACACCTCAACAACTACAAACAAGCTCAGAAATCTCAAATAAACTCAGGTTATGATTCCACACTCAATTCTGCAAACCTAAACTTTTATCAGCAAACTTGTTTTATACCCTTAACTTGCAGTCATCAATAAGCACATCTATTAAGCACCTAGATACAAACTAATGGGGGCAATTGCTACTTAGAACTACTTAGTTACTAAAAACACCAAAAACTTAATCACAACTTATTACTTACTAACCTAAATGTAGCCTAGAAAATCTCCTAAAACTGATGGTGCAGGACAGTCAAGTGTTCCAACAGACTACTTTGATCCAAAATTTGAGTGAGCAAATGAGTTATAATTTTAAAAATTCTTGCTGTTTTAAACTCACAAGCTTCCAAAAATTTTTCAAATCAAAAAACAAAATCTATTTTCAATTAGAATTAAGCTCTACAATTGATTTAGAAACTTGTCCATTTTCTGAGTAAGTGAAACTTTTGATTTTTATATTTTTTTAAACTAGGTTGACTTAATCTATATTCTACCTATTCTAAATGCCTAATTATGTTGTAATAAGCTATCATTCAACTAATGCAAGCTACAATAACAAGATATGCAACTAATTAACTAATTATACTATTGCAAATCTTAAGCAGTTAACTGAATTGGAAATTTAAAGTACAACTCTGACTATTTCTAAATGATCTACTGAATTTATGCTATGTGTAACTACAATTTACCTAAAGTGATAAGTCTAAGCTACTTTCCTACCCTGAAATATAATCAACTCATTTATACTACTAGTATCAAACACCCCTGCAGAAACTGATTCAAAGCTTTTATGAAGCAACTAATGAATCTAGGCCACAAATCAATAACATCAACTGAGCGACTGATCAATCTTACTGAATGAGACAATTTTCCACAAACAAAAACTACAAACTCAGATTCAGAGTATGCATATTATGACAGATTTGAAATTATCAAACAGTACAATGATCACTTCTACTACACACAAGATAAAGCTCATTCAATTTCTCTCAATTATGATCAAACACAATAGAATAAACAGAAATCAAGCAAACTAAAACAGATCTACACAGAATCTATTGAATGAACTCAGAAACTTGGAATTTAGGACAGAACTTACAAAGAAATTCACCTCAGGATGAACAGAGGTGATTCACTATGCTAGCCTATCTTTAGATAGGCTCAAGAGCTTCCAAAACTCCCTTGAACTATCAATTACACCACTGGACCATGAATTCACATGAACAGTTGACTTTGGTTGACTGTTTTGCACTTATGAATGTAATGATCTATTTTGAACTATAATCAATCTCACAGAAGCTACAAAGCTTAGATGAGATATTTCAACTACAAACAAGCTTATATGATAAGCTGAGTTTAAACTAAAACTATTTTTGTGAGTTTTTTATATTTTCTGATTTTTTTTAAAACTTTTGTATAAAATGAAACTGAATTGAAAGTAAACTTAAATAAGATGAATATAAACTGAGATAAGCTGAAAATGAAACAGATTTAAGCTAAACAATCAGAAGTGAATAATAAGCTAAAGTTATAAAAGAAGAACTGAATTTCATTAAACAATAAAAGAGTACAACTGAAAAGTAAATTCGCTAATACATTTGGAACAAAATTTTGGCAGAGTTTAGCTACACTAAAAACTACTCAGAAATCAGCTAGCCAAGGCCTCTATTTATAGCAAATGTAGGAAGGATCTAGTAGGGAGGGGGTCACGGATTGCCAGCTTGGCAATCCGTGTGCTGTGCTTCTTCTGATGCTATTCTGAGCCATCTGATCATAAGCCAATCATTCTCCTTTAATTTCAACCCTTTGATCATTCTTTGTGACACGTTCAGTATAATGATATACTGCCACGTAGCTTCTTTGTGCTTCTTTAGCTCTGACACACTCCTGACACGCTCTTGATCTTCTAGAAGCCCCTTGATTTGACGTAATTACCCTTAAGTGTGGTAATTAAATGGACGGGTAAATTAGGGTTCATAGGATCCTGGGAAAGAGTAAGTTTGGGGGGCGAGAATGGTTTTTGGGTAATATTTTATTACAAAGGTTTGACTTTGGGTAAAATGGTGTTTGACCGTGGGTACTTTGGGCTCGGGTAAAGGATTTGTTTTGGGCTTTTGATTTTTATTTATGGACTTGAATTAGATACATGTGGACTTGGACCAGATACATGGACCAAAACTTGTAATTTCATATTTATTATCAAATAATAAGCAAGGACCAATTGTGTAATTGATGAAATTGTAGGGATAAATTCCACCAAGCTCCAAAAGTATGATCAAAGGGTTTTTATTGATAATGCTTTAATCTTTGAGGGTTGACTTTGACTTTTCATGAAATATTTCTTCCAGTGACCTCTTTTGTCAATTGATGAAAGTTTAGGGACTGAAAGTGTAAATTCTTTAAACTTTGACCAAGGACCAAATCTAACAATTCTCAAATCTCTGAGGTCTTCTTTGGGCATTGTAGGCTCAGCTTTGACTTTCTTTGACTATCTGCACTCATTCCACTCTCGTGCTCGTTTTTATCGGTTTCTGTTTGTTTTTCGTCTTTTTATGAGATATTCGTACCCACACATTCACAATTACAAAAACACACTTTCTTTGGCAATTTGGGTTAGTTTTTGGATTATTAAGTCTTATTTTGGTAAAGAAAAGTGAGTGAATAAGCACTCACCAACAATGATCGAAAGTGGTCCAACGCTTATCAAGTATCATAACTGCATTTTGTTTTGTTCAACACTTAATTATTACACATTCAAAAGATTCGACACATAAACACATGTAACCGTGGAATTATTAAGAGTTGTTTTGTTCACCTAGTGCAATTATGGAAGGCAATCCTAACCCACTCTTTGAATGATTCGTCTCATATATGAATGCGTATAACTGATTTACTATTTGAGAAAATTTCGGCAGCATTTTCCCTCAACTCCCCAAATATGTGCATTAAAGACATATTCGTAGGAGTAAAGGAGAAATACTGTCGAAATCATCTCAAATAGTAAATCAATTATACGCATCCATATCCTAAATGAGACAAAACATTCAAAAAGTAGTCCCAAACAAGGGACTTTCCGAAATTAATTTCTAATAAATTAATTTCGGATGGGTTTTCTATAGGATGATTAACTTCGGACTGGGACTTTCCGAAATTAATCACTAAAATCCTAAAACGTTCACAAAAGTCTAACAATTAATAGCATATATTTTAAGTTAAACAATTAATAGAAAATAAACAATTGTTTGGTTTTTGGCTTATGTTTCATAAGCCCTAACTTTGTGGCTTATTTTTAAAACTATGTTGTTTATATAAGTTTATCATGGTAAAAAGTTTCAAAATAAGCCATAAAAATTTAGCTTATGAAACATAAGCCGAAAACCAAACAAGCCATAAGCCCGTTATATAATCCGAAACAAACACACTCTAAAATCACACTATTTTTTTTCTTTCTTTTACTAGTTTATTTTGCCAAACTTTTTTTTTAGTTACTAACCAAACTATTTTTTTTTCTTTCTTTTACTAGTTTGTTTTGCCAAACTTTTTTGTTAGTTACTAACCAAACTATTTTGTTTATATAGTTACTAACCAAACTATTTTTTTCTTTCTTTTACTAGTTTATTTTGCCAAACTTTTTTTTTTAGTTACTAACCAAACTATTTTGTTTATATAGTTACTAACCAAACTATTTTTTTTCTTTCTTTTACTAGTTTAATATTTGCAACCTTCGGCCAAATAATGCATTAAACCTACGGCTAGTTCAATACCAAGTCCCCCAAGGTGCTATTTGCACCGTGGGTACACAATGAGCACAACCGACCTTGGTTGTGTCGTTAAAACCAACCAAACAACTAACCAAACGCAATATCCTACTTAATACTTAATCACAAACATATATAAAAATAATAATACAACAAAGCATAAAAATGAAACAGATATATCAAAAGTAACATAATGTCTCGCTCGTAGGCTCGGGCTGTGGTACCTTGGGTCGCGGGCTCTCGTTTGTCTTGGCTGTATAAAAAAATAAAACAGATATATCAAAAGTATTGTTGTCGGCGACATGTCGTCGGGGTACCAAAAGTTTAAAAAAATAAAAAGGGACCACATTACCTTGCTGTCTCGGCTCTCAACTCTAGCTCTCAGCTCGGTCTCACTCGCGGCTCGGTCTCAGCTATATTAAAAAAAATTAAAATAAAATAAAATAAAATAAAATAAAAAACAAAAAACAACATAAAAAATTAGCAATTGCTAAAAACAACAACAAAAAACACAAAACAACATCATAAATTAATAAAAAAATAGCAAAATTAAAATTACCTTCGATGGGGAAGAAGAAGAAGTTGGGAAGAAGAAGAGGTTGAATTAAACAACGGAGGGGTTGAGGAAGAATTAAACGGAAGAAGGGGAGGAGGGGAAGTGTACAGTGGTTCTCGTGTGGTGTCGGAGGTGGAGGAGGAGCTGTGGTGGTGGAGGGGTAGTGTGGTGGTGGAAAAATCGCCGTCGATAAGATGTGAGAGATAGATCAATTGTATTTTTTTTCTAAGTGATAGCAATAATTGAGGAGTTGGGTTTTTGTTTTTACGTTTTATAACAAAATTTTGTCGTTTATCTTTTGGCGGGGCCTACAAAAATTTAGTGAAAATCTTGGCGCTAATATTCCTGTCAAAATGTCGACGGGATAAGTAAAAAAATATTTTTAAAATGAACATAAAATATTAAAAAAAATAGTTTTATAAATTAATAAATTACTTTTATGTAATTAAATTTTTTTATTTATTATAAATACTTTTATAAAATTAAAAAAATATATTTAAAAAATACTTTTATAAAATAAAAAACTAACTATAGTTAAATTTAATATTAATTATTTATAATATAATTAAATACTTTTATAAAATTGAAAAACTTATTTAAAAAATAGTTTTATAAAATTAAAAAATAAGTAGTTAAATTTAAAATTAATTACTTTTATTAAATAAATAGTTAAATTGCAAAATTAAAAAAAATAGTTTTATAAAATTAATAAATTACTTATAATATATTAAAAAAATATTAATTATAAATACTTTTATAAAATAAAAAAATAGTTGAAAGTTGGCGTATAGTTGGAGTTTGGTAGTTTAGCATTTTCGGGTATAACATTTTCTATAAATACTTTTTTTCGATAACCTCGAGATCACAACCAGTCAAAATTCAAGTCTTGTATCTTTGACGAACGAGCCGAGATGATACGGTTGTACACGAGATGTTAAACGAACGAGTCGAGATGATATGGTTGTACATGAGATGTTAAACGAACGAGTCGAGATGATATGGTTGTACTTGAGATGTTAAACGAACGAGTCGAGATGATATGGTTGTATACGAGATCTTAAACGAATGAGCCGAGATGATATGGTTGTACACGAGATGTTAAACGAACGAGTCGAGATGATATGGTTGTACATAAGATGTTAAATGAATGAGTCGAGATGATATGGTTGTACACAAGATGTTAAACGAATGAGCTGGGATGATATGGTTGTACATGAGATGTTAAACGAACGAGTTGAGATGATATGGTTGTACATGAGAAGTTAAACAAACGAGTCAAGATGATATAGTTGTACATGAGATGTTAAACGAACGAGTCGAGATGATATGGTTGTACATGAGATGTTAAACGAACGATTCGAGATGATATGGTTGTACATGAGATGTTAAACGAACGAGTCGAGATGATATGATTGTACACGAGATGTTAAACGAACGAGTCGAGATGATATGGTTATACACGAGATGTTGAATGACTAATGGTTCATGATCAGGGGGTTCAGGTTCAGTGACCAGGTTCAGAAAGTAAGGTTCAGGGGTTGGGTTTTCACACCAAAACTTTTCCAACCAAAACCTTTCCCACCAAATTTTCCTACCAAATTTTCCCACCAAAATCTTGCCGCCAAAACTCTTCCCACCAAATCTGCTCTTATATAATAACATATTATCCACACAACTTCACAACCTCTTATCCTCAAAACCACTCAACCTCGAAACCACTCAACCTCAACCAGATGCAATGATATAATCCTTTTATGTGTACTTGTATAGTAGGAAATATAAAAAAAAGAACATCACATGAACAAGATACATTTGGATGGGAGTATTATGCATGTGCTCTTTCAAAGCCAAGAGACAAAGGTCATGGATGTGGATATTTTATGTGGAAGAGTGAATATGATGAACAATTACAAGTAATTTCTTCTGCTTCAACATCTCACGGTTCTGGGTGCACAAACTGCCATGAAAAAGATCTTAGGATAAATATGCTGGAGGTACAAAAACAGGTGCTAGAGACAAGAGTTAGGGTGCTCGAGGCAAGACTTGAAATGGCAACGAATCCCGATAACAATGACCACGCATGTCATTCGGATGCAATACTCCGTAACCTGTTAGGTGACATGAAAAATCTTTGTATGTAATGTTGTTGTTGTTGTTGTTGTTGTTGTTGTTGTTGTTGTTGTTGTTGTTGTTGTTTTTGTTTGTTGTTTGTTGTTTGTTATGTTATTGTTATTGTTGTTGTTTGTTGTTTGTTGTGTTATTGTTGTTGTTGTTGTTTGTTGTGTTATTGTTGTTTAAGAAAATATTGTGGTTGTTGTGAAAACTGATGTCCACACACGATTAGATACACTCAAAACTGATTAATAACTAAAAATCGTAAACTTCTATCCAAACACTCAAGATTGTAATTATTAATCTAACAAAACATCCGTAGTAAGAAACTAAGCAGTTTATAAAGCAATCCCAAACACCACACGCTTAGCTTCAAACACGAAGGCAAACATTTTATTCAAACCACACAACAGTTGTAAACCAGATACATTTTCATACAGACTCAAACTAAACAACTCGATAAGCAAACGAACCAGATCAAACGAAATAAACTCGACAATCAAACTAAACAACTCAAATCAAACAACTCGACAACCAAACAAAACAACTCAAACTAAACAACTCGACAACCAAATGAAACAACCCGTTTACTTTTTTTTGCGGCTACATCCCGCTTTGCTTAAACTCGCACCATCTCTTACTTTCCTTGCTCTCATTTCCTTGAGATGTGCAAACGTAGCTTCAAGACCTGTTATTCTACTTTCCAGATTATCAACAGCAGCAGCTTCATCAAACCTGCTTTAAGCTTCATCGTCACCTCTAACAGCAGCAGCTTGAGCTTCAGCAGCACGTTGAGCTTGAGCTTCAGCAGCACGTTGAGCTTCTAGCGTTAAACCATCAATTGTTATTTGTGTTTTGTGATAATTAAGAATGTATGTGTAAAATGAGACGGAAATGATTTTGTGAATATATGTATAGGTAAAAAATGAGACGGAAATGATTTTGTGGGAATATATATAGTTAGTATATTTGGGGAGATAATCCCTTCAACATGTCGACGGGAAAAAAAACAAGCGGGAAAAATCCCGCCATGTATATTGGCTACTAATTTAGTATATTTATTTTTACTTTCTAATCCCATCGACATGTCGACGGGACCGTTAAACCAAAACACATAATTAACGCTAATCACATGTTAATTACGTAATAACTCGTTTCTAATATTATCCCGTCGACATGTCGACGGGATTATTAAGGCGGGATAATTTTGCGCCAAAGTTTTGGCAATTATTGAGCGTGGGAATTTTGACCATTATGTTCCCATCGACATGTCGACGGGAGCGTATGAACCCAAAATATTCAACGCAGCCTGGCTCGGTCAAGCATTTTTTTTGTCTTTTTTTGCGTATTGCCGTCGACATTGTATTGACAGGAATAGGCTCGTCGCCTGTTCTCCTGATTCTTGTAGTGGTTTTAATGGTTTAACCCAGTTTTCAAAATAGAGGGAAAAAGAAAAAGAAAAAAATACCCTCACGTGGGAGGAGGCAAGTGGGCATACTTAACGAGCCCAGCTAACGAGCGTTAGTGATAGGGACGAACAGTGTGATGAAACTTGGTTATAAGGATTCATGAAGCAAGAAAAAAAGGGGAGGGATGAGCATAAGGATTTCACTCAAACCACATGGACGAATGGTGTGGAATCACTGGAATGTGGAGTGTCTAAAGGGTATAATAGGTGTTTAATAATTTAAATTGAGTGTTAATTTACTTAAAACGAAATAATAAAATGGGTAGATATGACAAATTTGGTGTTTGAATTGGGTATATATATAGCATTATGGTTTTTAATTGAGTAAATAGAGTATATGACGTTTAAGAATTTAAATTAGGGATATATGAAATCAACCCAATTAATAAATGGTTTGAAAACACGTACGTGTAAAATAAATTTTTAAATATTGAAGTTGATCTTTCAATCAACAAACAATAATTTTATATCTAATTCGAAAACGTATATACACTACTAGTTTAAAAGATCTTATAGAGCAAGGAAAAAAAAGGACATATTTAAAAAAAAATAAAAAATAAAAAAAAAATAAATAAATAAAAAGGAGAGAGCGAGAGAAAAGGGTTATAAATAGGGGGCAAATTTGAGACTAGCCCAGTCGCTCAAAGTGGTGGACCTTTATGTACCTAAGTAGGTTGGTTTCTTGAAATGGCCCGAGCGACTAGCGAATTTAACATAAGTTTGACATGTGGCACCCCAAAAGCTGTGCCCAATCATAATGTGTAAGGCATACTTTTGTGCTACTTATCACAGGCGACTTATCAAAGATCGAGCAACCTTCTATTTTGTCACTTTCCACCAAAATAGTCAAACTGCGACAAATAATATTATATTCGTTTTGAACCTTCCCAAAGCCCAGCGACCCAGCGAAAAATATTAAGCGACTGACAAAGTGTCAACTTTTTGTACATCACACGTCAACCTTTTTTGTACTTTTTCAACAACTATTTTTAATAATAATTCGTATTTAACACCATTTTTTAATCCTAATTATTCAGCGAAATAATTAGTATAGCTGAGCGATATTATAAAATCCGAACGACTTTTTTATATCCCCAACAACCAGGCCGTTGTATATGATAAATTTTATATCCCAAAAACACAAAAAAACACTACTATACTCTCACAAACCAAGACCCATCTTCTTCAATTGCAAACTTGTAACCTTAAAATAATCTTAATGTTGTTTCATATCAGGGTATGTTTACTATGTTTCGACCATTATTCTTTACCTTTTGTAAATCATATTCGTATTCGTATAATGAAAATGCTTTACACTTGCATATATTGTTATACATGACATGTCTGCATATTTATTTGATTTAAATTGGTTTAATTATGTTTGTTTACCTTTGCATTCAATTTCATAGTTTAGTTTGCAACCAAATATTGTTTCACCAGATCCATTATATTCATGTGGTGGTTACTATGTTTTGGTGTTTGATTTTTTTTTTTTTTTTTTTTTTTTTTTTTTTTTTTTTTTTTTTTTTTAATGTAGGAATATCAAGCCAAACCCATTATTAGAAGTAAACCCAATTACTTTTCTCTGATAAAATCAAAATTGGATCAAAACCGTAGGAAGTTGTTTCGGGCTACTTGTTTTGGTAAATGGTTGGACCTTTCTTATTTTGATCACGAACCACATATGATAGATTATATCTTACAAAAACAATGTTGTCCGAGTAATGCTCATTATGATATGCCAATTGTATATTATGTTGAAGAGCGTCCTATACATTTCGGCAGGCCAGGATTTTGTCTTATCACAGGTTTTAGTTTTGGAAATGTAGATTTAAACTCATATAAGTCAAGACATCTCAATTTTAGGAACAGGGTTTTCCCAAACCATGTAGGTAAAAAGGTCACTAGTTTAGATATCTTTGGTCTCATTGAAGATGAACATTCATTTGGTATTATATACGATGAAGATGCCGTACGTCTTTGTCTATTGTTAGCCTTGGAGGTTATCTTTATGGGCAGATTATTGGTTGAAGAAGTTGATGATACACTATTTCGATTGATTGAAAACCTTGATGAGTGGGATGCTTTTCCATGGGGGGAGTATATTTGGAGACGATTATATGATCAAATTTTGGACGTGGCTTCTAAACACAAGTATAAATTCCTTGAAGGTATTAACAAAGACTGAAAGTTTGTTCCAATATATACGCTTTCAGGCTTCGTTTGGGCTTTCAAGGTTTGTATTTTTTTTAATCAATATACTCTTTCCCACTTACTTATGGTATTTTTTTTTCAACGAATCTGAATTTTTTCGTGCCATTTTATAGATATGGATACTGGAATCATTTGAAAGAAGCATTATTTGGTGGAATAAATTGCCAGAAATGGTACCCAGAGGAATATCATGGTCAAAGAACACAACATTTAAGATATCAGATTATAAGTACCTATTTGGAAAGGTAGATATCTTCATCCAAATTGGGGTATTAATGATTTATTTTATTGTTAATTAGTTAATTTTTTTTTTTTTTTTTTTTTTTGTGTAAGGAATCAAATGTTGTTCAAGATCTTAGGCCTACATTAGCTGAGAGGAAATGTGATTGGTATATACAGTTTATGGATTTTTTCAATGATTACATACCTAGAACTCCCCCAGTGAAAACCACACATATCGGTGATGAGTATTTAAACAAGTTGGCCACGGCACGCAAATGTGGCAAAGTAGAGCGGAAACATTTACCTATTATACGCAATAGTGAAAGCAGTTTATTAGAGATTAGCATAATTCAGGATGGTGTTATTACAGAGCTTAATGCCCGTTTGTTCAAATTAGAGGGAATTATTCAGGTTCTTGCTCGAGAAAGAAATGGGGTATTATAACCTGTTTCCTTTTTTACTTACATTCACATGCCAAGGTTAAAAATATAATTTATCTTTTAACCAGTATATTTTTATTCGCAGGAGAAATTGGTTTTTGATGATGATCTCCGGAATCTGAGTGGAGAGTTTTGTGAGGAGCTCAATGATTGTTTTCTTGAGTTGTTTCATTCAAGCATGGATACTGCCTTATCACAATCTGTAGAATTTGACGAATATGATGATGTTTCAAAGGTGAATTACAATTTGACTGCATATATATGTACAGTAATTTTGTACGATAATATATGATAATAATTATAAAAAGTAAATTTACTTTCACAGGAATTTATTATTCAAGAAGAATTGAGATCACGACGTGAAACATTAGAAAAACTGAGGGAAGAGCAGAAGAGGTTGATGAGGGAGGAGGATAAGATGATAAGGATGCAAGAGGTAAAGATGTTACACGCTGAAAGTGAACGAAAGAAATGGTCAGTAGCGCTTAAGGGAACAAATCACTGGAAAAATAGTTTAGCTCACATCGTCCCTACAAAGAAGAGTAAATGTTCCGGTGAAGCTAATGTGTATTACTGGACTAAAGCATATTCAGAAAAGGCGGTAAGGAAAGCACAATGCTTTGGCTTGCTAAATCCAGATTTGACGGAACAGCTTAAGCATGTTAAGCCGTGGGTTGAGGTATTAAAACTTGTTATTTGATTGTATGAATTATTTTGTAATTTTCATTTATGATCATAAGTGTAACTGTGTCGTATAACAGGATCTCAAACGCCGACACAAAGATGTCAACAAGGTTTATTTTTCGGATCAGTACCGCCAATATCTTTGTGAAACTGGTCCGCTAAATTGTAAGTTCCCATGGTGTCAAGATGTGACTGTTGATAGAAGGTTCTGGGAAAGTTTAGTTTGCTTAGACCCCAAAAGGCAATGTTGGCTACTAGATGAGGCAAGTAATATAACATCTGTAATTCACCCTACAAATAGTTTCTTTCAAACTAGCCGGATGATCAGCAGTATGATCTTTTGAACTAGCAACATGATCACCCGATTGAAATATTTTATTTAAAGTTTGTTGACACTCGTTTATGTTTCCCAATTTACAGCATATAGAGTTGTGGGTAAACTACATGTGGCATGTGAGACCCCAAACCGCTGATTGGGCTATTGTTAGTGGCTACTTTGTACAGCTTATACTTCAAAACTCGCTGCCTTTGTGGTACGCTAATGGGGAGAGGTACTCCATTCCATGGTCCGATGTTAAGCAGGTAATTCCTTTTTTTTTGCTCCCGTATTTTCTTTGCTTGTCATATTATTTTGATGATTTTTGCCACACATCCACTGTAGGTTTTTATCCCTATTAATGAAACAGAAAGTCACTGGTTTCTTGCACGTTTCGAGATAGAGACGGGACTAGTTACATTTTACGACAGTGGCCAAGTTTTTGTCGATGCATTGACAGATTTTTATTTCCAAGTGATGGAATGTTTAAAGGTTCGTTTAAATATCCGTTTAATTAAGGTTTATACAATACACTGTTTGAATCCTTATTGCACTTTGCCACAGACTCAACTACCTGAGGTGCTAAGTCAAGCGCAAGTATTTCAGAATAAAGGCATAGATCCTTCAACATACACCATTACCTTTTATCACCCTGACAAAATACCGAAACAGAGCGGGATATTTGGTGATTGTGGTATTTGGGTATGCATCTTTTTATATCGCTTGGCTTATGGTATGTCGTTAGATGTTGAGGATCCTGTTCAGGCTGCACTTGCATACCGTGAACAAATGACTGAGTTTTTTTTTACACACAGGGTTTGTGTTTAAACATCTATACATTATGTTGTACCATTTTTAAACAATGACTGACCCAAATACATTTAATGGGTTAAATTTTTTGTATTTGTACTATAGTTCTTTGTATCGAGACCATCCTTTTGGGTCAATATTAGTCTTTAAAATTTTGAGCAACTTCACTGTTAGGAAGATGTGTATAGGTTGGTCATATTAGCATCATTTAGTTTATGTTGTACTAATATTTTCCTTAGTCATTTAGTGTATATTGTATTAGCTCTCTAATGTCGTCGAATCTACTTAATTAATAAGCATGTTCATGACATTTTATTTGAGCGATAAAATGATAGTAAGAACATGTTTTCTAAGGACTTAAAGCTCAATTATAGTGGAAGATCTATGTAACGATTTTTGGTTTTGAGCTTTAATGCTTTATTTTCAGGATACCTTTTTGTACAGGTTGGTGTTTGATCAAACACCAATATGTATAAAACGGTATCCTGAAAATAAAACATTAAAGTTCAAAACCACAAATCGTTAGATAGATCTTCCGTTATAATTGAGACGTCTTCAATGCGAGAATGATATAGTGTGGACTGTTCATGACATGTCAGACTCCTTCATTATCGCATTCAAGATGAGTGATGTTTCTTAGACTATTTTCTTTACTAAACATTTGTAACGTTTCATCTCAATCTGTTAAAAAAGATAAATTTAGTGTGTAAGGGACTAAATGTTAATGCTAGTATAATGTTGTACTGATGTTGTTTCTAATTTACTTGTTTTTGGTGTCGTCAAGTTGGGGATTATAACATTTTAACAAAACTAATATTTTCCTTAGTTATTTATTGTATATTTTATTAGCTCTCTAATGTCGTCGAATCTACTTAATTAGTAAGTATGTTCATGACATTTTATTTGAGCGATAAAAATCATAGTAAGAACATGTTTTCTAAGGACTTAAAGCTCAATTATAGCGGAAGATCTATCTAACGTTTTTGGTTTTTAGCTTTAATGTTTTAGTTTCATGATACCTTTTTATATAGGTTGGTGTTTGATGAAACAACAACCTGTATAAAACGGTATCCTGAAAATAAAACATTAAAGCTGAAAACCAATAACGTTAGATAGATCTGCCATTATAATTGAGACGTCTTCAATGCGAGAATGATATAGTGTGGACTGTTCATGACATGTCACACTCCTTCATTATCGCATTCAAGATGATTGATGTTTCTTAGACTATTTTCTTTGCTAAACATATGTAACGTTTCATCTCAATTTGTTAAAAAATATAAAGTTACTGTGTAAGGTTCTAAATGTTAATGCTAGTATAATGTTGTACTGATCTTGTGTTGATCTAAGTATATTATTGTTACAACATGTTTAAAAGTAGTGTTTTCGGCCCATGGATTGATATTAGAACTGAAGATCATCACAACCATGTTCTGAATTTCCTTCTTTGGCATCAAAGGAATGTTACAGATTCAACTTATGACACCCCCTTTATTTTTTGTTTTGGCCAACACACAATACAGATGGCCAACTACATGAGGTCAATAACCCACAGTTTGTTTACAACATTAGTAGATACACCGTGTGCCAATGGAGTAAACATGTAACTGGTATCATGCAAACTCATATTTCGACATTGATAAAGTGAAGTGTAGATATAAGGTTCCTACCAATACAAACAAAAAGAAGAAATTGATCACTGAAACTAGTAAACTTTTGTACATTACGACATTGATAAATTATCGTACATTACATAAAATAAGTTATCATTATATGATATACAAAACAACAACTAACCATTGTTCATAAGAAACCGAAAAATGATGTGGTTTATCATTATAGTGTTGCCATGCATATTGTACTAAGACCATCATCTTTGTTCAATAATACTGAAAAATTATTGTCCCTTTTTTGGGAACTTGCTCTTCTATCTATTGTCCAAAAAAAAAAATAGCGTTAGGTCTATTATCCAACATGTATGAGATATAAAAAGCCCCACATATCTAGTGAACCATCACCTTAACAACCTAATAACCACACAATTTTCTTTGTCTTTTAAGTTTTTACCATAGGGATGGGATCTTTGGGATCTTTAAAATCGTCACCAACAAGATCTGGTGACATGGTGTTTGACAATTGGATGTAAGTTTGTGTATTATTATTTATATTCTAGTTAAATGATTTGTTTACTAATATATGTTTCTTATAATTATTTCAACTGTTACACAGGGACTCCCATAATCTTGATGAGTTCGTCTTCGAGGTGTGGCATGGTAGTATTTTTATGGTTCTTCCCTTAAGGTACGCTGGTGGGGAAATTATAAACTTGAAGTTACCTAAGTCATTTAGGTTATCTTATTTTGAAATGTGTGACATTTTGTTGAAAAACATAAAAGAAGATATATGGGCATGGTTCTATTGTAAACCTGGATGTAGTTTAGAAGAAGGTTTGACCATTGTCGAAACTGATAATGATGTTAAGAAAATGTTTGAGTTGGCTAACATTCATGGAGTCATTGAGGTCTTTGTCAGTGCAATTCCCCAGTCAGTCTTAGTTGACAGTTATTATAAGAACTTGCTTTTTGATGACCCTGACGTTGAGGTAACATCTCGAGTTAGATTTCATGAAAAAAGAAGAAATGATCTGGATAATATGAATTTGGAAGAAATACGTGCATGGGAACAATCAGAAGAAAATTCACCTGATATACTGAGGACACCTTATGTTAAGGTTTGGACTGAAGCAAGTGAAGCTAGTCTTTTTAGAGGGATGGGAGAGCTTCCATATAACGATGATTTTAATGATTGCCCGTCATTTTTAAGGTCTGTTAACAAACCGTACATTCCAAAGGACTGCAAGTGTGGCTGTAGGTCTCCGACTTTTTTAAGGTCCCTTGCTGAAATTGAAAGTGGGTATGGTTCTAGTCCTATAAAATGTTGCAAGGTTGTTAATGATGTTGAGCATGGTCATATAGTTGGATCGTCTACTGTTATCCAAAATGAGTCAAAGAAAATTGGTTTCAAAGCTACTCCATTATAAAAGTTTCATGAATTTGAAGATGCTGTTGATGATGACATTCATGATGTTGCGACTTTGTAAAGTGTGGGAGGGTCTACTGTTATCCAACATGTTTCTAAGGAAGCTTGTTTTAAAGTTAGTCCATTTAGATGTAAGAATCTTTTTAATGACTTTGAAGAAGCTTTAGATGATGACACTCAGGATGTTCCAGCTTTGTCAGTCGTGGGAGGGTCTAATGCCATCCCATCTGTGTCGACCAACAATAAAGTTTGTGAATCTAGTCCTTTAAATGGGAAAAGGCTTTTTAACAACCTAGATGAAGTTCCTGCATTTGGAGGCGCAACTGTTATCCAGTATGTGTCAAAGAAAAGACATTTTCAAGGTAGAACTTTAAAAGGTAGGAATCTTATTGATGAATTTGAATCTGTTGGAAGCCATGTTTCTGTTGAGTTTGAGCGTGTTACTAAGGTTGAAGAAGTTGCTAAGGAGGAAGAAGTTGCTTGTCAAGATGTTGGATGTACAATGGTCAAGAAAATGTGAAACAACAATGGTTCCCTTTGTTGATGGTATAATATTCAATAACTCGATAAGTATTTTGTTTATTTGCACCTACTAAATAGTTGTTGTTTAACCGTTGTTGTAGTAGGTTAATCTATGTCGAACTTTTTAAGTAATGTGACTTGATGTAGTTTGCAAAGCTTTTGTTTAAATTTTTCAATGTTGTAACAAAATGCTTTGCAATATTACATATATTATGTTATAAAGTTATGCATTTTGGTTATGTTTAATTATGTATGAAATTGATAAGCATAAAATGTAACACTACAAGTTGATAAACATTGACAATTCATGTAACACGGCTAACGATACAAAGAAGTATAAATTTGATACACTTAGGTCATTTGAGCGACTTTAATACCTTCAATTCCTACCCTTTTAGCAATCAAACGACTAAATTTAAGCGACTTATCAACATGTCACCCTTGGTACTTTACACACCAACCTTTTCAACACTTTTTCCTTTTTGTACTTACACATCATCTCTTTAAGTACTTTTACACAAAGGTACCAACTTCATTAAATACTCTTAAATATACTTGTTAAGCGACTTTATAAAAAATTCAAGCGTCATACTATTATTCAAGCGAAATTTAATTATTCCCCAAGTAAGTGGTCCCCTTTGAATTTCAAAGTTTTTGTTCATTTTTTTAATCACAAACCATGATCTTTTTCGAATAGGCTTTCTAAATAATCAACTAAATTTGAGCGACTTAGCAACATGTCAACTTTTTATGTACTTTTCACAGCAACATGCTCTATATCTTATATTGTTAATTTTTTATTTTATTAAATATCGCAGTAATTTTTTTTAATATCGCAGTAGCTTTTCAGTATCTTATTCTATACGTTTTACTTATTTATATTAATAATATTAAATAAACTAGTATTTCTTAATAGAAACCTGTCAACCTGACAAGAACCTTATCCTTACGTGGGTATAAATTTTTTAATATCGGAATAAGTTTATTAATATTTCAGTATCTGAATAATTTTATTAATTTATCAGAATGTTTATCAAGGAATATTAATTAAGTATCACAATAAGTTTACAACAATAATAAAATTAACATTTCAAATTAACAATAAGATAGTAACATTAACTTTAAAATATATAAAATAACATATTAGTTTAAAATATATAGATGATAACCACTTAACTTCATTAAAATTTGGACATACATAAACTGAGAAAATTAAGATAAGACAAAACTATTAAAAGCCTAAAGGGACAAGTCCTGATCCTTCATCTCCTACTTAATATAGGCGACCTCTCGTTTCTTATCAAACATATCATTACGCGCCTTAATCAAAAGTTTTCCTAAATCGTCAAGCCTAGAACGCTCCTTCTTCAAAGTATCATTGATTATTTTTATAATCAAGGTAGCATCTTCATCGGAGATCTCCAATTCACCAAGATACTCTTCTTGCTTTTCAATCTGCCTTGTCAATTGTCCACAATCTTCCTCAAGCTTTTTAATGAAACCCTGTAACTCCAACATCTGTTGCTTAAAAAAAAACTTAAAAGCCTTTAGCAGCTCGTCAGAACAAGCGGAGTCTTTCAACCTCTCTAGATTAGGGGTTCTAAAATAATTTTCCATTTTCTTTCTTGTTTGGATGTGAGAAAAATAGAAAAGAAGTGAAAGAAAATAAGAATTATGATGAAAGTGGATTTACATAGACATATATATAGACAAAAAAAAAAATAAGAAAAACTGGCAATAAATAAACTTTTGGTTACACTTCCCATACAATTAATTCGAGTGTCGTACTATTAACCAAACGCGTACAGTTAATTTGAGCGACTTAGTAGCATGTCAACCCTTGGTACTTTACACTATTACCTTTTTATACTTTTCACATCAACTATTTACGTACTTTTGCATAAAGGTACCAACTTCATTAAATACTCTTAGAAATACGTGTTTAGCGACTTTATAATAAATTCGAGCGCGTAATAGTATTTAAGCGAAATTTTATATTTCCCCAGGTATGAATGCTATTTGATATATTTGCATGGGAAAATAAACCATCTCTGCAAATTAATTGCTCACTTAATTTTAGTAATCATGAATCACGACTATTGGTATCAATCTTTAGCCCTATATAATTACCATTCATCTCAACTCTTTTTATACTTAACTTTTCACCCAAATTAACAATTTGTACCCTAATCATTTGTTCAATGGCTGCTGATGATCAAACTCCCCATCTTACCGAACTTAAAAATGTTTCTGGATCTCAAGAACTACACAAAGCTTTCAAGTTTGTGTATGGTCATGAGCATGTTGAAGACGAAGTTTTCATAAGGTTTCTTGGAGAAAGACGCGATGAAATACAATCAACAATCCAACAAAAAACAGCTAGGTTGGCAGAGTTATGGTCCTTGAATCATGATGAAGAAGAGTCTGCTGGGGATGTGTATCATTGTGAACGTAAGTCTTTGGTCAGGCTGCGTAAAAGGTTTGAGATGGTCACTGCTATGTTGATGGAACTTCGTCAAGGGTTGACTGAGAAAGAGGAGCACATCTCTATTCTCGAAGTTTATGATTAGTTCTTTGTTGGAACTTTGACAAAGGGTTTCTTTTGGTAATCTTTTGCTTTTAAGTTGTTTTAAATGGTAATGCTTTAATGAAAATGATGTAATGACAATGATGTAATCGTTTAAACCCTTTATGTTAATGAAAATGGTTATTTAAGTTTATTTATATTTGTGTATTTAATTTTTTTTTCTTTAATTACTTTATACAAAAAATGTGTATCTGTATGAATTGGGTTGATGGATGCTTGGAGATCCACAGTTGTTAGATTACTTTTTACATTTATACTTTTGTTTTGAATCGTTGTAATTATAAATTCATTTAATTTTGTTTTAGCGACTTTATAAAAGATTTGAGCGCCATACTATTATTTAAGCGACATTTTCTATTTCCCAAGTAAGGGGTCCTCTTTTTTATGTACTTTGTATAGTTGGTTTACTTTTTGTGTTTTTAATGGTTTGCTGGCAAAAATGGGTACACAGCCAAGTAAGGGGTCCTCTATTTTATATACTTTGTATAGTTGGTTTGGTGGCAAAATTTTCCATTGGGAATAGGAACTAAGAGACCTTTTAGTTGAAAAAAAAAGCGACTTTTAGTTGAACAAAAAAGCGCGTTTTTAAAATCCAACTTTTTTTCTTTGCACGTGGCCTGCACCTTTTTGGTCAATGACATTAAGTGACTTGACATGTTAGGTTGCACGTGGCCTGCACCTATGTGACTTGTAATTATGATTATGCATTTTTGTTTCAGCGACTTTTTTTTATAGTTTAACTATTGAAACCAAACAACTGTTGATATTAGACATTGGTTATGAGAATCTTGTGAGATGTGTAGTTGATATATTAGTTTTGTGATCCAATTTTGTTTTTCCATGCCACAGCTCTTTAGCTTATTTTAGCCCTTGATATTAAGCAAAATAGCCAAGGTTTAAACTACTTACGGCTAAAAATATTAAGCGACTAATTTGTGTTTCACAAAATAAAATACACTTAAACAAAAAGATAGGCTTGTTACTCGCATTAAATAATGTCATAAGCATAAGATGATTTTTCCGACTTATGCTACCCCCCTCGACGGTTGGCTCCGGCAATATGATGATGATACCACCTGAAAATAGGGAGAGAAATATATAACGATTTGGTCATTATTTTACAAGCAAGTATTTACAGCATGTACAAATTTTACCTGATATGTTTTTGGGCCCTTTTTAAGTAAATAGCCAGCAATGTTTAGATTTTCCACAAATGTATCAATATCTGGAACTCTTAACCCGATCTTATCAGCCAAACTGTAGATTTCCTGAAAATATTATAAGGAGGTTAGTTCCCCATTATAACGGATAGTAATCACCACGCATAAATGCTTATGATAACAATACGAAATTGGTGTTTACCGATATATAAAAGCAGTCTTTCTGTGACAACTCTGATTCCTTGTTTAGAGTACTTAAGAATCGCTTTGTTTCCTTCTGATGACTCATCCCACTACTCCGAGAAAAATCCACAAGTCCATGCTCGTCAACATACTTGTCAAACAAGGATTCCTTCATTATCTCAACAACATCCTTTTGGATACATATATTGAGCCAATAAACCATTAAGATATTGTGGAATATAAACATTTATTAGTATATAAGAATGTGGCATTGCAGTTGTACTAAATGAACTTACCATAGCATCTTGAACGGTTATTTCTTCTCTCAACTCAATCCTAGCCCGTGCTTCTGCCAACCTTACTAGACTTTCTAACTGCCTTGCAGTTATCGGTGTGCCATCAGCAGACAGGTTGCGGTCTCTGAGTTTTAGGTAGAACTCCTGCAGGATTTTTGCTGCTTGTCTTGTCATCCTTCATAGAAAAATAAAAATAATGTCATGAAAAAGGTTGAAGAATGGATGTTGCATCATGAATGGTTTTTTATTTCACCTTGGGAATATAAATTTTTTTGCATAGGCGATATATTTACGAAGAAGAGGACCAGGCAATGGAACAAAATCACGGTCGTGCATCGGATCAATTCTCAACCTTTTAACTAATGAACCATTCTTTCCATTCAAGTATATGAAGTTATCACTTGGAGATTCTGCAGCATACATATAAAGAGCCCTCTCATTCAAACACCCAATGGGATAAATAAATCTACTGAGATAAGTACACACCTTTTAGTCTTTTCAAAGCTTGTGATGTATCCACATGCCCAGCATGCAGCTGCAAGAAAAAGAAACCGTTACACTGTGATTGTCACTAGCGGCACAAGCTATAAGATAAAACGACCAAATAGGTGACATAATGTATCCTCAAAAGAGGTAATCCACTACAACGGAAGGACTTGGCATATAGTGACTTACTGACATAATGTGTTCCGAAACTCGTTTGTCAAGTAGGTCATCAGGCTTGTCAAGTAATATGAAAACCAAATCAAACCGTGATAGGAGAGGAGCATTCATTTTCAAATTTTCATTCACAGTTTTCGCCCAGCTACAACCAAAATATGCAATTAGTAAAATGACAGCAATTTGAAAAAAATGTTTATTGATAATTAATAAGTAAAATCGAAAACAATATGTACTTGTAATGACCACCAACAGGGTTTGCTGCTGCTAAAACAGTTGTTTGAGCCGATAAACTTGCTACCAGTCCTGCCTTGGCAACTGATACACGTTGTTGCTCCATAGCTTCCAGTAGAGACTGGTGCTTATAAATGTCAACAGATACTTCTATATATAGCATTTGTTTAATATACTTTTTTAAACTATGTGAGATATTAATTGAAGACTAACCTGGTGTTGTGCAGACATTTTATCAAATTCATCAATACAGCACAATCCCTTGTCTGCCAGTACCATGGCACTTGTTGAAAAACACAACATATCCAATGTAGTCAATTTAAAAAAAATATATATTAATAAAAAAAATTATAAAAAAATGTACCAGCCTCAAAGGCATAGTCACCGGTCATTGAATCCTTCACCACAGCAACCGTGAGTCCAGCATTTGTTGTGGCATTCCCGCAAACATATATACCTCGTGGTGAAACTGAAGCAGCTGCTTTCAGTAGCTGACTCTTTCCTAGACCAGGATCACCTAATATGGGACATATGGTTGTCACAGGTCAGTCTACAAATACTGATTGGCGAATACACACAAATACAAAAATAAAAGGAATGATTTAAATTATTTCGTACCAACAATGATTACGTGAATGTCTCCTCTGACAGGAACTTTATTCTGATCCATTGAATGCTTTCTTACTCCTCCAAATAGTGCCAATGTGATTCCAGCTGTTTAACAAAAACATACATACTTTCTTATACCTTAATATTTTACCAAGGGTACACGTGAAAAAAACTTGTTTCTGTGTTTATCTAAAAAGTTGAAAAATATAACGAACGGTTAATCAGCAACAATTAGTGGAAAAATAATTTTGTATAGCATTTTACGGACCTTTAACAAGTTCATGCCCATAGATAGAGGGGCAAACTGATTGCAGTATTTGACGAAAGATGTCTGAACCATGCTCTGAAGAAAATCTAGCAACAAATTCTAAATCCCGTTCACTGAAAGAATCCTGATCAAGCAACTCCGTATCTACAGCCACATGCTCTGTATCTTGTAAAGTCTCGGACACATATTGAGACTTGGAATTTTTGACTGAAATTCCTTCTATATACAAGTAATACAATCCTCGATTCTTGCCCTTAACTAAAACACGCATAAACAATTTATAGGAATATAGTAATTTGATGTAACTAGAATATGAAATAATTCGTTAGAAATTATGGAATGATAACGTGATGGAAAATACCTCCTCCTATATCCATGTAATTGTTAATCACCCTTGGTATACCGGTAATGGTCACAACATCTCCAGGGATGCACAAATCTACAAGATCTTCAACCAACTCACATTCAACAGTTCGTGGTACACGGCCTTTTTCGTGATGTTCAGCTTTCAACATCTCTTGAATTCTAAAAGAGTAAATACATACTTAAAGATTATAATATAAATTCATAAAAAAATATGAAGCATTTTATGTAAGTGCACCTTATTTTCTGAAAGTCTATTGGTCGTGCACTTGATCTAATTGGGTTAAAAGATCTGCTTTTGCATCCGTTAATTACACAAGCAGAAGGAGGTGAAAACTTCCCATCAGGGAAGTCACGGTGAATTTCCGTTCCACATTTGCTACAAGTAAAACTCATTTGTACCACCAAAGGCTTAACAGTGCTAACCTTTACCACATTACCATGCACCGAAACTAGCCTTTCTGTACAATTACATATATATAGTGAACTGTTAAACGATACTAATCCGTCATAACATAGATTATAAATTAAAATTTAGAATTCAGAAATAAATATACCAATGTAAGCTGCCTTCAAATTCTTCAAAGCAATCATAGATTCAGGGTAGTTGTGCAAACGAATGTTTACCTTTGCACTCTCATGGCATTTTTCATCATTTGAATTGGAGCAAAGGACCTATTTAAATTAAAACTTTATAGTCAAACGCCATAGGAATCGAGTAAACAAACATCTCTTACTCATATATTATTACCTTGTGTACTGCAGCGCTCATGCATAGAAGTGCTTCTTTGGGTTTTCTTTCGAACGCATCATAAAATTCTTGGATCACACACACTTCCTGAAAATGTTGGAAATCAAGTGGCAACATGTACAAGATGTCTTCTTTCTGTACCTATTAATAAAATATTGAAAAAAACAACTATATTCTCATAAACTCTTAAACATGATAATTAAAATGATAAGTAAGATGAAGAGATGTCTATATATACGTTTGAAAGGAAGACTAATCCGTAATCAGTTGCGAAAAACTCATCGTGGAGCTTGGACGTTATGTGGAGGAGTTTTTTCCCGTCGCTGTTAGTGTAGTCGATTTGGGGGAAATATTTGGGTAATATTTGTGTCATTTGATTTTTTTGACCGGATCTAGTCATCGTTTACTTGTTGTCACCACCGCTGCTGGTGGTTTGTTACTTTTTATTTTTAAGCGACTAAAATACGTACGGCTAAAAATTTTAAGCTATTAATATGTGTTACTCAAAGTATCAAATACACCTTTGATGTACCTAAATTCAAATTGACAAATATGGGCGGGATTTTTTGTTGGTTTGAAATTCTAATTTTTAAAAGTAGACTATAAAAACACATTCATGGCATACACTCATCTAATTCAATCAACACATACACAAATCATACACTCAACTCTCAAGCTGATTTTCATAAAATGTCAAAAAAAGATTTCTCTCAGCAATTTCCAAGTCCACCACAAAATGAACAGGTTTATTACACTTCACCGGAACATACCTTCCCTGTATTCCCAAATGAAAATGAGAAGCTAAACGAAGATGAACCGGCAAACATTATACCTGAAGATCTTTTGCATATGCTCCCACTTGAGAATGATCCACCTCTGGAATACGAACCCAATCCACTTGGTTTAAGTGACGAACAACTCAGGCAACTTGAACAAGATGAAGAAGTATTAAGGGAGTTTGAAGAAGCCGCAGCACGTGATGCAGCAGCTCGGAGGGAGCAGGAACAAGAGGATTTACTTCACCAATGGGAAATGGGGCTTTTCAATGATCAACTAGAAACTTCAAGTGATGAGGAGGGCTGGGTATTGGATGATTCGTTTTACTAATGTGTTGTTTTATTTAGATACCATTGGTGAATGTCATTATCTAAAGTGAATTATTCCTATATGTAAAACTTGATTTGAACGTATCCTAATAATATTATTTATTCCAGCGACTTTGTTTCAGAAAGTACATCAATAGTTTTAAAGGTTTAGTTACGGATAAAAAAAACACAAACAACAAAAAAAGGTAAGTATACATAATTGCGGAGTTAAAAAAGCACAAACCAGACCCACTAAAAAAGGGCATTATGTCAACAACATCCAACATATCCAAATAAGTTACAATCCATGAAATTTTTAGTTCGGAAATTAAAAAAACACAACTTAGTCATGCGCATATCATATGACAATAGTTAAAATAAACTAGAAATCGTCCAAATGAATACATTTACGTTGACCGGATGACCCTGGTTGTGATTGAGAAATAGATGATTCACAATTCCATATGAAAGGGGTGCTTGACTCTCTCCGGTCGACAGCTGAACGTGTTCTTTGATTGACCCTTCTGTTCTGCCCTTGTTGTTCATGTGTTTGAGATGCAGGGGAGCTCGATTCTGATGTTACTTTACGTTTCTGAGATGTAACGTAATTTTCAAAAACAATGCTACTAAAAAATAAACAAAAATATGTAATTTAAACTAAATATAAAGAAATACCTTTGTTGTTACCAATGGTACATAACATGACTCTCTTGTGTGTCCTGTTTTGTCACACCTTGTACATTTTGTGCTTTTCGGTTCCTCCCCTTGTGAACGGATACGGTCTCTCTCTTTTGGTCTACCTGCTTGTCGCTTAACAAGAACCGGTGGTTTTACAATTTGTAGGTTAGCAGGAGTACGCCATTGTTTACTGTCTTTTAAAGGATACACCTTTTCTTGGTACGTATTTTTTAGTTCTGTTTTCTTAAACCATTTTAACGCCCAACTGTTATTGTTATTCAAAGATTCAGCTCTAGATACTGCACACACATGGCCACAGGGTAAACCTGATAATTGCCATTTACAGCAAGTGCATTCTCGTTTTTTAAAGTCAACAACATGAACCAGTCGTGAATCAGTAACTTGGTACAATTTGAACATCTCAATCCCTTTAACAACCCAAGTGGCGCTCTTGACCATTCTATCATTTACTTTTGCGGCTGCCCAATCAGTTAGTTCATCCTTTGGTGCATCTAAAATTAAAAAATTACAATATGCTTAAATATATGAAACGGTCAACAAAACAAAATATAGATTATTATGAATTACCTTTATATCTTTCTCGGCGGTCACAATACCATTGTTGTAGAAGCCCTCTGTAGTACTCCATTAGCATGGTTATTGGAACTTTCCGAACTCTTGCTGTCAAGGAATTTACTGATTCTGCAGAATTTGATGTCAAATAGTTGTACCTGTTTGCAGGGCAATATGCTCGTGACCACCTTCCCCATCCAGCATCCTCTAACTTTTTATAAACCAGTGGTTTTGAGGCTCGAATCTCAGAAATTGAATCATCAAATTCACGCTCCGTGTAAAGTTTGCAAGTCCTCCAATGTATAGCCTTCCACTTTTTACTCTTCAGATTGCAATTCATCATTAAATGACGACAACAATACCCATGAAAAGCATTAGGAAAAACGGTACTACATGCATGTGCAATTGCCAGATGCCGGTCAGATATGATGGACAAACCTTTAACCTCACCAATGCATTCTTTCAATTTACTCATAAACCAAGACCATGTTTCGTTGCTCTCACCTTGACAAACACCTGTGGCAATTGGTAGGATCTGGTTGTTTCCGTCCATTCCAACAGCAACCATATTCGTTCCAAGGTATCTCCCTTTAAGATGTGTGGCATCAATTATTATCAATGGCCGCAAATGACGCAAGAAGCTCCGAATCTATTTAAATAAAGCACATATTCAATATTCAATACAATGTAACTAATAATATATGTACAATTTAAGAAAATATAACTTAATAGACACTTACAGCAACACCGAACCCTATGAAGCACATCTTAAATCGATCATCATCATCTGTCTCAATGTGTGTCACCGTCCCCTCATTCTCCAACTTTAAGTTGTAGCAATAATACGGTAACTGCTCAAAAGAATCCTTAGGGCAACCGTTTATCAACTGTAATGCGATGTTTTTCCCACCCCAAGCTCTTTTATAAGAAACATCAATTTTCAACTCAACATTCAAATCCTTTTGTATGTCCTTACCTGTATAGATCCTTCTGCAATCTTTTAGTTTCTCCATAAGTATGTGAGCAAGTATTTGTTGTGTAGCGTTTCGATGATTAGGATTTATTTAAGTTCTCGAACATGTATGCACGTCGTTAATGCCGGAAACATAGAATTTACGAGTAACAATACTTTTTCTTGTGTGAACGCTCCAGTTGCAACCCATTTGCATACAATTTACATCGTACCTAGTCGGACTAGACTTGATTACTTTATACTCAAACCGTTCAACTATAGCTTTTATTCCTATTGAAAAAATGCACAAATCCTTATCATCGAACCTATTACCCAACTTTACTTTAGATATTATATTTTGTTTCAGGTTATTAACTACCTTAATTATAGGATCAGGTGAATGGGGTGGGATAGGCATATTTTTAAATGAACATTTCTCCCAACGAGGCTGAACATCCTCAATCACGCGTTCAGTATTATCAGGTTCAGCTGTTGCTGCTGGGAGATCAAACTCATCGGGGAACAAAGAAACATTTAGATCTATATCAAGATGCTTAAAAGAAGAAGACGGGATTACCTCCGAAGTGTGCTCTATAACATCGATAAAAAGTGTCTGAACAATGTCTTGCTTACAACAAATTTCTTTAACAAAGAATGATACATCACCATCGTCACGTAGAGTAATATTCTTGGATCCGGATATGTAGTGTAAATTGACGCTCTTGTCTGTAATATCGTATTTCTTCTTGACATACTTTACCAAGTTGCGGTAATTAACGTCAAGTGGAAGCAAAACTCCACAAATTTTTTTTTTGATAATCTAATAAAAGTTTTAATTTTAAGGAATTTGAAGAACTCATTTTTTATAAATTTATGTTTTTTTTTGTTTTTTTTTTCTCTGGACTATGGAGAAACCCAGTACCAATCAATTAAGATTGGTCTATGTGGTCGCTCAATTAAGATGTCGCTTAAAAATATACCTCTAAAATTTCATTTTCCCTCGGTCTATATGGTCGCTCAATTAACATGTCGCTTAAAAATATACATCCAAAATTTCATTTTCCCCCTCATTTCCAGTCTACATTTCCCTCCAAAATTTCATTTCCCTCCCTAGGTATGCGTGATTTTACTATTCACTATCTATCTATATAATCTTGTCAAAGAATATGCCAAATAACACAAACAATGACTTCCTCTTCTTCCAATTCTAGGTCAAATATAAAGTCCATCGAATACTACATCAATGCGAGTCATTGCGAATGTCCAATACCATTGCCGGTCGAAGTTCAAACTTCTTGGACACGAAAACATCCTGGTAGAAGGTTTAAGGCTTGTCCCATATGGGTAAGATTATTATACCTACAAAAAAGTACTTAATTATATTGTTACTTTTCATCAATAATTGTTAACAGCGTGACTTGTTTAGGACAAGGAGACGAAATGCGGATTTTTTGGGTTCATAGACCCGGAGCTACCAAGTGAGTACTACAAAGATTTGCTTTACAAAGAACATGAGAAAAATATGTTAAACAAGAAGAAGGGGGAAAATATTGTTTCTAGTCAAGCTGTTGCTGTGTCACAAGATGAAATGTTGATGAACATGAAGAATGAGTTGGCTACCATCAAGTCAAAAGTTAAAGTTCATGACAAATGTTTATTTGTTTTCGGTTTGCTGGTTGTACTCTTCGTTGCTCTTGTTTTAGCTCCAAGTATTAATTAGTAGGTTGTAATAAACTCGTTTATGGTTGTTCTTAGTAGTAATCAATGTTTCCAATGTAATTCAAAAGCATTCACATATGAAGGCACTATATATTTAAAATCAAACAACATAAACCTACGATATCCATCAACATACATTGTACAATGACTAAACCAGTACACAACAGGTGGTGGCAACATTAGCATAACAAACACAAAATAAAATTAAACAAAACCCACCTACCAAATAACTAGAAATCATATAAACATAGTCTATTCAGTGTTTTTACCACAAGCCACCTTATACTTCCAAAAATATCTAACCATGTGTTCTCGATAGGCTAATGCAACCTGAAGAGGATCATCAACCTTCATACTTAGATTGTTAGACAACCGGTACAAAAAAATGCATACCCATACTCCACAGTCGCCATATAGATTAGCTTGTACAGGGACATTATCAGCCACTCGAAAAGATATCTTATAATTGGAAACAGATATGGATTTGGCTTCAAAAACTTTACATTTCTCTAGATACTTTGGAAGAATTACCTCAAAATTGGCCCTCATTTTTAAATGATCCGGTCTCGTTTCTGGATTTGGCGTAGGAAGTGAATCGTAAAAAGTTACAACGCCGGTACTAAAACTAATTCTGCGAGCAACCAGTGGTCCGATGTTACGTTCAAAGGAAAGTAGACCTACATTTTAACAAAATAATATTACATGTTAACATAACCATTATGATTAAGAAAACTAAAACTAATAATAATAATAATAATAATAATAATAATAATAATAATAATAATAATAATAATAATAATAATAATAATAATAATAATAATAATAATAATAATAATAATAATAATAATTAAGAAGTGACGTTGAATTGTACCAACCTTGTCAACACTAGACCATGGCACAGGATACCTTTCTCCGTTGCCATAATAAAAAGGCAATGATCCCTTAAGAAGGGTAGACGATAAAAAAGAACTGGCCATCGCCCAATCTGCATTGGCGGGTCTAAAGTGCCACATTAAGTCTATCCAAACATCCAAATGCTGAAAAGTATTTATAAAAATGGGATTGTTAAACTATCAACATATAAATGTAATGTTTTCTATTTAAAACGAATACACCAACTGGTAAATTAAGTACCTTATCGTTGAGCCATCCTCTTCTGTTACCCCGGCCAACTCCCAGCAAAGCTAGCCAAAATTGCCGATTAACAATAACGTCGGAACCCCAAGGAAAATTATGCGACGACTTTTTACCTTTTGTCATGAAACAATTCATACTTTCTGGCTTACTTATTTTGTTACCTAACTTCTTGTTCTTAAGGAAACCAACCGGACGCTTCAGATTCTGTAATTTATTTTTTTTTAGAGAAAAAATGTTAAGGCATCATCTATTAATATGTATGGAGATATATATAAGGGGTGTTTAAAAACAAATAGTCACAAACCTCTACCCAAGGTTCCAGCGGAAATTGTTCAACATTGTTTCCGAGGGCACAGGGTACACCAATCACTTCACTAAGTCTCTTGGACCGCCTTTTGGGCAATTGTGGAGTTGTAGCTGGTAGCTCCACAAAGGGGTCCTTCAAAGACTTGCCAACCTGTTTTGTCCTCTTTGGTTGAACATCAGGAGTCTTCTCTTTTGTGACACTCTTCTCTTTTGGTACATATTTCTTGCGACGTTTCTTCTTAAGTGGTTGACTTGGTTTGGGTTGTTGTGGAGACTTACCCGGTTTCCTCTTCCTTTGAAGACGCATGAAAATCTCCTGTAAGCACAGTTCATTATTGATATTAGTATCGCTATTACAAATGGTATTTAAAGTAAGTTAACAACGTACTCATATGGTAAAGTACCTCGGAAGCGTCATTCGAAGGATTATTTACTTGTCCTTCTTTAGAAAGGTCCAGTTCAGTATTTTTGTCGTAATTACAAAAAGTGACCTTTCTTGCTTTTTCAGGATCTTGTCCAAAATCGACTTGGTATTTCCATTATCAACTTTCTCATAGGAACCAGACTCCATTACTTCATGACCATCAACACCTTTTCCTTCAGTGGTCAAATGCGCATCAACTAATTTCACACAATCTTTTTCAGTTGTCCTAACACAATCTTCATCACGATCTTTTAATACCTCACCACCCAAATTATCAGTTGTGACACAAACATGGCCATGACAACCTTCAACATCCATATCAACATTGAAGTCATCAGCCCTCGTATCTTCCACATGTAAGACACCATCACACTTGTTCTCGTCAACATCCATGTCATCTGTCACATCATCTTCACAACATGTATCTGTAACATGGCCCACACTAACATGCCCATCACCCATATTCTCTTGAACATTACCACCACGACTTCCCGCATCTATACCACATGTATCTGTAACATGGCCCACACCAATATGCCCATCGCCCATGTTCTCTTCAACATTACCATCAGAACCATGCTTGCTTACTGTCTCAACGACAATACCATCTGTATTAGTAACATGCTTGCTTACTGATACGTCCTCGTTTTGATAATGATTATCAGTAACATTCAGATCTGCATTGTTGTCTTTATTGTCACTAACATGGGCATCACCGTCGGTGTCGTAAGCAGTTACGGAATGCGATGGCGAATCTACCAAATCAGCAAAATCATCTTTATAGATCCCCTGTTCATAAGAAAACATAAATTGAATAAGTAACTGAATATTAGCAAACAACTATTAAGTGAGATTTCTTATGCCAGTTTATAGTTACATGAATAACAAATTCAGAAAAGCGTACATTTAAATTAGTTAGGTTATCAAGTTGGATGTGATCAACTGCCGTAAAAGGAGAATTCGGATGACATATATTCTCAAGTTGTGACATGTAGGATGGGTACGCGGCAGGGTCAAGATAATTAAGCTTTCCATCATCGCCATTAACAGAGGAAGGGCATGTTGATTTGTCGCATGATACATCATAAACTGGGCAGATCTGTAATTAAAAACTTATTAGTAGCTGGGTTAAAAAGTAAATATAAAATAAAATGAAATATTACGCAGAATATTACCTTTTCAACATCATTGTTTACCGTGTTCTCATTTTCGGCGTTAACACGACTACGAAAGGGGCTTTGAATAGGTGTTAAAGCCTGAAATAAAAGAAAAATGGTGTTAGAAGGATGATTTTAACAAAAATTTTAAAAATGAACAAACAGAATAAGCAAAATCTGATCTAGAAGAAAAGCTATAGTTGCAAATTACTTAAGCTACTCAAATTAAACTCAGAATCATACACTAAACACAGATACAAGCTCATATGCACAATTGCAGGCTTCAAATGCAAAAACAAACCATTGTCTCAAACAGGCCAATGTACAGAAGCTATAAGCTATCAGTTTATACCTGAATTGACTAGCTTATGGGGGCAAACTATTGATTGGACTACTAAGAACTCAGAACCCAAGTATAGAATCCATAAGCTATCAGTTTAAACCTTCATTGACCATCTTATGGGGGCCAACTATTGAATGAACAGAGAAATTATAACTGTTTTTGACTTTTGATTTTAACTACAACTTTGACCAAAATGAAACAATATCTGATCTAAATGACTACTGTAATTATGATAAGCAATTGTTAATCTAAATTAAGCTACCTAAATATTATTGTAACTAGCTATAAATATAATGTTTATGGAACCTAACAATTATTAACAGTTAAACTTTTGATGCTCCAAAATATGTCTTGACCTCTTAATATTGAACTACTAATTTTTATGCAAGCTAGTAAAGACTTAATAATTCCCTAAGTAATGTATCTAAGCAAATAACAAACTCTGAAACAGTGTCCACTACAACAGACTACTCAAATCCAAACACCCTTTAAGTAACTGTGATTACACTAGGTTTCAGATTACAGGGCTTAATATAATACAACTGATGCCCAAATTTTAACACTTATCAATCCTAAAAGATAATAGATGCAGATACAGAATCCAAAACAGACACAATAAAAAACAAAACCAAACACTCCCTTATCTATCCATATTCACTACACTAGAATGAGACAGATATTACCATGGCATCTTTGGAATGAAAATCTTCATTCGCAGTTTCTTCTGGCTCTGGATTGGCATGAAAATTATTTGAGCTTTCAATACATGTCGACTCCTGAAATAAAAGAAAAATGGTGTTTGAATGATGATTTTTTTTAAAAATTTAAAAATAATTAATAAACTAAAAAAATTATTATCAATAAAAGAATATAAACTGTGTATAGGATATTACCATGGCATCTTTGGAATGCAAATCTTCATTGCCAGTTTGTTGTGGCTCTGGATTGGCATGAATAACATTTGAGCTCTGAATATGTGTCGAATCCTGAAATGAAAGAAAAATGGTGTTTCAAGGATAATTTTTAATAAATATTTTAAAATGATTAATAAAATAATAAAATAATTATAAATAAACGATTATAAAGTGTGTATAGGATACTACCATGGAATCTTTGGAATGCAAATCTTCATTGCCAGTTTGTTGTGTCTCTGGATTGGCATGAATAATATTTGAGGTCTGTATTGGTGTCAAAGCCTGAAATTAAAAAGACATTTATATACGCTTTTATGGTGACCTAAGATTGTTATTATCAAATTGTCGTGTAGATTAAAAAATAAAATTAAACCGCTGACCTCTGGATGATGTATGTTCAAAGCTTTCTCAACTATGGCAAGCCTTTTTTTAATATCATTGAATACTTCAACATTCGATCCTGAGTTACCAATCAAATGAACTATTGTCTTCAAGGCCTCAACCTCAGCAACTAATTTAGGTACTTCGGTAATTGATTCTGCTGCGGCTGTTGGAATCCCTCCACCTATTGCATTATTGAGCTCTTCCGCTGCATCGTTGACCTCTTCTGCTGCATCGTTGACCTCTTGTGCTTGTACCTAAGTAACAAATAATTTTAAAAGATTTAGGAGATGTACATTAATAATTTATATCTTATAGGCCTTAAGGGTCAAACATAATGTTTTCAAAGTTAACAATGTACCTCAAAAGGAACTTCTGAAAGTTGAGGAATGGCATCATCTGAATCATCAGCGACATTTGCTACATGTCCAAAATATGCAGTACTACGCACAAAGCTTGGGTTCAACTTTTCATCATTAGTCGGAACAAGTTCCACAGGATTTGAACCCTGTGTAACAAATTTATTATAAAAGGTCAAAACAAAATTTATACATAAGTCATAAATTAGTAAACAAATAACAAAGAATAATGACATCAAATACCTGACCAAACAGTATAGAATAATCACGTTTTCGGAATGTTTTAATCTTTGACCAAGAAAGACCACGTGGGATGCTATTAGGAACTTTTTTAAACCATTGTTGACTATTGGGATAACTCTCAAGAATCCATATCTAAAATTAAATAAAACGATGAATCTAAAGTTATTTTTGGTACAAGAAAACAATCACAAAAAATTATACAATTTGATTTAAAAAAATCATACCTTAAAAGCCCAAATAAATCCACAAATATTATATGTGGTAGTTTTATCTGGGGTTACTGCCTGCTTCTTCTTGTAATACCTTTGATAATGCTTAGGAACCAAATTGGCTAGACTGGAGTACAAACGTCTCCACAAGTACTCTCCCCATGGATAAGCATTCCAAGCATTAAAATCCTCAACGAGCTGCAAAAATTCATTAGGTACATTGTACCAAGGCCCACGACCGGTAAATATGACCTCGGCACATATCAAAAGACAAACCCTGACAGCATCCTCAGTTGGCAAAGCATCAAATACTTTATCGTTGTTCAAAATATGTAAAAGCTCATTCCCTTTTACAGTAACCTTTCTATCAAACTGCTTATGAGGGAAGATTCGCAAGGCAAACGGGCTACGATCAACTATTACGTGGTCAGGCAAAGGGCCGAAAACAAAACCCGTCACCAACAAAAACTCCTCACGGCCAAACCGCAACAAATTATCCCCAATTCTATATGTAATGGGTGGACAAGTATCAAGTAATTTAGGAATATATACCTGATGCTGTAAAACGAAGTTTAGGAGATGGTTATCATTTGAATGACAAGGGGGAATATCCAACCATTGCGCGAATACACTTTCCCTGAACAGGCTAATTCGATTTTGATTCTTCCCCAACTTACTTTTAATCTTTTCCAGCAACTCTAAATTGGAACGAATCGTTACCTTTGCATGAAAGTATCCGTCAATATTTTCCATTTGCATTGACTGACTAATAATTTGGGGTTCGAAATGAGTATACACAAATTAAGGGTTAGGGTTCTAACGTTTGATTTTGATTTGAATTTTTAGTGGGAGTAGGTGTGGAAAGGAACTTGAGAGTTTCTTGGTATTTGAAAATATACAAAACGGTTCTTGTTGTTGGGGATATAAAAAAAGTCGCTCGGATTTTATAATATCGCTTAGCTATACTAATTAATTTCGCTGGATAATTAGTATTAAAAAATTGTGTTAAAAATACTTTAAAACGAATTACTATTAAAAAAAGTTGTTGAAAAAGTACAAAAAAGGTTGACGTGTGATGTACAAAAAGTTGACACTTTGTCAGTCGCTTAAAACTTTTCGCTAGGTCGCTGGGCTTTGGGAAGGTTCAAGATGAATAAAATATTATTTGTGGAAGTCTGACTATTTTAGAGGAAAGTGACAAAATAGAAGGTCGCTCGAACTTTTGATAAGTCGCATGTGATAAGTAGCACAAAAGTGTGCCTTACACATTATGATTGGGCACTACTTTTGGGGTGCCACATGTCGAACTTATGTTAAATTCGCAAGTCGTTTGGGCCATTTCAAGAAACCAACCTACTTAGGTACACAAGAGTCCACCGCCTTGAGCGACTGGTCCGTTTGTAGAATTGCCCCTGTAAATAGAGGGAGGCAGGGCGATTCATTCATTTATACCCATCTTTAAAAAAAAAAAAAAAAAAAAAAAAAAAAAAAAAAAAAAAAGACAGACAAAATGGAGGCCGATGAGTACAAATTAAGTGTGATTGCTGCTGTCCATGAGTTGCGCGAACTTTTCAAATATGAGAACAATGATCTATGGATCAAGTCCGAAGAAGGACGGGATGTTCTTGTTCAACATAAGTATCAACAAGCCTTTCCGTGGTGGTACAACAACAAAAACAGAAACAATTCATTATCATGGACCACTGAAGCATCCCGCGCTTCCGCTCTTGTTCAGATGGATCACTTGGACCTCGCGGTTATGCTAGCTGAGGTACGTACGTACTATACATGTGAGATGTATAGAGATTTTTTTTACATTACTACTTACTGTTTTTTAGGAAGATTGGAGTTTTACGTTTCCACACATGGTTGCGAAAGAGGAAACCATTCGAGTCTTGTCACCTGCGAAAGAGGATAGCCCAGACGGGATCCTGCTCCTGGTAATTTTACGTCTATTTGGTTTTTAAATTTGAGGTACTCTCATAGACGGAACTTGACAAGTTTAATTGGAAGGGCCAAACTAACGTATTTGTTTTAGGAGGGCCAATTTACATTGTCATTTAACATTCCTACGTATATAATGACTACAACTACAAAGTGTAAGAGTTAAAAGTGTACTTACAATGATTAATTTGTTCGCACATTCATGCACGTACAGGTGAGCAAAGAGTTGCAAGCCTCTTCACCCTGCATGATTGCCAAAAGGAGGTTCACGCTCCTTAGAGCGTGTATGAAAATTGATCAAGGCACGTGGGTCGTTGCAGAAATTTCACATTGTCCCTCCTCAAATAATTTTCGTCGGCTTCCTTCTGGATGCTTGATTCAAAACATTGCCGAGGATCTATCAAAGGTAGGTTTGTATACACACACACACACACACACACACACACATTGTTTATACACACAATCCCATCGCGTTGTGCCGTTTTCCACAGGTTACATGGGTGGAACATATGGAAGTTGAAGAATCACTGCCAAACCAAACGTTCTACAATCGTCTAATCAGGAGTGGATTCGCATTTGGAGCTGAACGAATGGTAGCGTGGCTTGAAAGATCATGTGAAAGAGGGTCTCATTTGAATGCTACCTTTGACATGCACAGTAAAGCTCGAGGCTTTGAAGGAAAAGGTACTAACATTTATCATTAATATGATCTAAAGCATGCTGCTTTGGATATCTCTGTATAGGCTATGTGTTTTTTTTAAATCGAGCAAGCTATTCAATCATGAAATAACATTTGTTACTAACATGTGATGAATAAGCTAATGCTGTTAGATCAGATAAAAAATCACCAAAATTCTATCTTTGACAAAGTTTGGTCAATGTTTCACATTTGACATCAAAACTCGGTGTATAAATTTCACTGGGAAGAACAATTCGCAGAGTGTAGTTGTGATATATAGTTATGTTTTGTTTTGGATTGTTACTTTCTTGATTTTTCAATACTGCCGCTTTGTGTACCAAAGGTAATTTTATGAGTCTTAAGAAGATATATTGTAGTGATTATTTGGTTTCAACATATATCAAGTGTTAGTTGGATTTATCACCAAAATATTGGTTGTGAGCTTTTAGCCAAAGTGTTTCCTCCTAACTCCACAATTCAACACATGAACAGAGGTTACATGGATTGGAGAGAAGCTAGACTTGATGGAGTTTGGGGACTGCATGGTGCGTGGCTTGTTTGAGAATATTAGTCCTAATGACGACTGCAATTCCACTCTATGGAGGTCTGTTACTGGTTCTGAGGACTTGAAGGTTTATGCCAGTCTTTATAAGTCTTATTCCAATCTTTATATGTCCCCTGCCAATTTTGAAGTTGCGGGAGGTGTGGTGGCCTTCGGTGTAAAACATTCTCCCGAGTTTGTGCTTGAGATGCTTGGAGATGAACGCATACACCATGAGGTACAACTACTAATAAACCAACACACACACAAACACACACACACTTGCACATGCTATACGCATATTTACTACATTTCAATCTTAATTTTGGTGACAGTGGGATGTGCTTGGGGGGCTTACAAAACTATATACATTCAGAAAATACTCAACCGGCGGCGACTCCAGGAACAACATATCTGCTTCTATGGTAATTAGTTGTTTACCCGATCCCCCCCCCCCCCCCCCCCCCCCCCCCCTAATTAATTAACTCCTCACAACATCTAATGATGTGTAACAGATTGAGGGTTCAAGCAAGATGTTAATCAAAGAAGTGGATGTCAACCGGTCTGGATCACTAATGATGTGGTCCACTGTTTCAAAGAAAGATTTTGATCTCATCATCAATGGCAAAGGGCTCAATGGCAAAGAAGATTCCGTGCTGATATCGGGGTTTTCCATCAGCACCGATGGCCACACCACTGCTACTAATACAGGTGGTTCAGTTATTACATTGGTATTACGGATGTTAGTTGATGGCAACCAGTCGTTGCAGGAAAAAAGGCAGCAGTCGATAGAGTCGATCACTTTTGCTATAAATCAGACTGTAGGGAGAGTTAAGGAGGCACTGGAGAAACAACGACCACCTTCTCCTTCTAGAGGTATGCATACAATACGCACTGCATGTCTGTTAATTAGATTGTAATTTCCAATGTGTTTTGCTCACAATCTGTTTTATTTATATATACACACAACACACACAACACGCACATATATAAGCCTTATGGGATTATCATTTTCCTAACATTGTTTTCTAATCTGTCTTTTCAGATGAACAATTATCAGGAGATTGGCAGCAAGTCGGAGTTGATGACATTGCAAGTGATCAAATCCTGCAAGACGAATTACGAGTGCTTAATATGAATTAAAAAGACATCTAGCTATCACGTACAGCCCTTTTCGTCTAATTTATCTATCAACTATTATGTTCAATTATGATATGAGTTGCTCAGATTTATGTTCATACTAGCTTTTGATATTAAACTATTATGGTCTACAATGAACGAGGTTATTTTTATGAGTTTCAATTGAATGTTCAACTTTCTAGCTATTCACTTTTGATTCTTGTACTACTATTTTGCGTGGTAACTTTTATTACTTCATTTATACTACAAGTAAGTATATAAATTACGAACAGTTTGATACATTGTATAGTAGTACAACCCGAGTAGCAAACATTGTTTGTCGATTTAGGTACGACCTTTAACTTTGTTGGCTGCTAGTTTATGCTTTACTGTTTTCAGAGAAACCTGCCAATTACCCGAACCCCCAAACCCGGACACGACCCAAATTGACACCCCTAGACTATATAATGTAAGAGAAATGGGGTCAAGTGGGCTGGATCAAGAAACAACGGGTCCAAATGTTTTCGCTACTAAATAAGACACATTTAACATTTTACTTCGAAAAATATAAAAATAAGACACAGTTAGGTCTTATGATATGTTTATTTACTTGTTTCCATATCATGGTATTGACACCAAAGATTCACGTAATACCGTACTTCTATAAATACTGAACGGACACTCACTTACAAGTGTCGAGTATGACCAAAACTCATGTTGGGCCGAATTCGGGGGAGTGTCTTATTTACGATTAAAAAAACGTAAGCCTTCTTTTACAACTACAATTTGTTTAGTATGTTTGAAGATATAAAGATATGTTAAGGTATTGTAGTTATGAGTTTTGAGGGTATAGTGGAGTGAGGGACCAAGGTTACACAATGAGCTTCACACACTCAAAACAGTTGTTTGCATGATTGTAATTATTTGGTGTACGGATACTAAAGCACCTTGCAAGTCATGACTCATGGTTGAGGTTTAACTAGACCATTTCATCAATTTTTATGATGTAAACAGGTTTTTAGGCTGCCCGCAATGGGTCGGTCGATGAGGGTCGAGTTGTAATTCAGCCAATAACTTGACCTTAGTCGTGTGTCTATTTCAAAACAAAAAATAGTACCGTTTTGAATATTAAAAAAAAAAAAAAAAAAAAAAAAAAAAAAAAAAAAAAAGCTTTTTAAGCAAAGTACATGAACCAAACTACAACTCATCAATCCCATCACTCACAAACAATACAAGACTCGGGAAAAAAGAAAAAAAAAATCTCAGTTGTGTGGTTTAAAGTGATTATCACAAATTTTTAAAAGATTTAACCACAAACTCGTCAACGATCTTGAAGTATAAAATGAAAACAGACGACCAAGGTCTTGAAGATATGTCGTATCTCTTCTTTCTAAGTTATGTGCTAAGGTGGTGTTTTGTTCGTGGGTTTGTGTTTCGTGTATGATGTGGCTGCTTGTATTTTGGAGGAGATTAAAATGAGAAGATGATGCATGCTGCGTCCTGGTGTTCATAAGGGAGGAGATTATGTGTGGATGTTGCGTTTTTTTTTATCTTGGAGTTAAAAGGATGGATCGAATGTACATAGTGTATTGGAGTGATATAAGGTTGGAAGTGAAAGAAGTGTTGACTAGAGTTTAGTTTGTATTTGTGAATCTATGTATGTTTGAGATTATGTTGAGATAAGGTAGGTGAGTGGTAACTTCATATGTTTGAGATTATGTTAAGATAAGGTAGTGAAAAAAAAATTGAAAAGAAAAAATGTTGATTGTTTTACTTTGCCTAAAAGTTCGTCTGCAGGTCGCAGGAGAGATAAATCTGAGGTGACGGGAAAAATGAGAGTCGCTAAAAGTCAGTGCCAGGGGTAGCCTAAAAGATAGAGGTAATTGTTATCAAACTCATCTATTTCAAGTAAGATTCACCTCACTAAACCTGCAACCAAACAGGTGTAGTGGTCACCACCAAACCAAACACATAAAATATCTCTATATAAAAAATATGCCCCATAATATACCCAAAAAGAATAAAAAATAAAAAATAAAAATAAAAAAATTATTGAGTTTGGTGATCTGCACCACCAAAATGCAAGTTTGGTGTGTTGTTCAAGGGGGTCTGTAAGGGATGGTGTGTGGTGGTGACATCACCAGATGGTCGACCACCACCGATCACACCTGACATAAAAAGCAAATGAATTATTAAACGAATGAAATGTATGAAAATGAGAAGTGATATGCACACCATAAAAATTAATACGCACATTATAATTATGCATATATGATGTTATACCACATATATTATTAATTTCATATTGAGGTGTTCGTGTCACTTTTTCACTTGTCATAAAACATGGGCTAAGGCATGAAAGTGATAGTATATTGTAAGGAAAAAATTTGTTTCATAAGTGCTTGGCAAACATTCAAATCTTACTTTAATTACTACCTCCGTTTCAAAATTATAGTCCCCTATTGATTTTTTCGGTCTTTATCTTTCAACTTTGACCTTAAATATTTTTGTTTATATTACATAATACTTGATACAAAATATATGAACGAATTGAGTTTTAAATGTATTTTCATTTGGTATAATTTTTATCAAAAATTGTATAACACAAACAAAAATATTTATAGTCAAAGTTGAGAAAAAAAGACCGAAAAAATCAATAGGGGACTATAATTTTAAGAAGGAGGGAGTAACTGTTTACTTTTGTTAGTATTTAATAGTTATCAAGAATCTTTCCAATTATATTTAAAGTAAGATTTAGATAATCATCAACTAAAGTCTACATAGTTTTTATCAATGTTTTAAAAACTGATTTTTTAATTGACCAGGTTAAGTCACCGTGTCACAGTTCAACCAATTTAACTGGTTTTCTGCTCAAAACCGGGTTCCAGTCACCCGACGAGTTGACGGTGTAACAGGACAGGTCAACTCGGCCGGGTTTTAAAACACTGGTTTTGATATAAAATTTCTAATTTATCGAGGTTATTCGGATTCTTTTTACAGTTGTATGGAACTTTTATAAACCAGTGGTCTAAAGTCTAATAATCTATTCCAACTTGTTATTCGCCAAGTCTCATATTCTCCTATAAATATGGAGCTCTAAATTACAACCTCATTCATCACTAAACTCTCATAAGAAACATACTAAATTCCAATACCAAAATTCTATAATACATCATGAAAAAATGGCAAATCTTTCTTGTTTTCTTGTTAGCTTCATACATAGTGTTCATGTCCATACAGTACCACCAGCCTGAATACTTTTCCATCAATGGCATTACATACCAAGTTCGTGTCGTAAATGGCTTCACGAGCAACTCCTCACTGCCTCTCGTCATATGGTGCGCCTCACAAGATGGTGACATTATTGGTGGTCGAGCTCTTCAAGAAGGTGATGACTTAGCTTGGGACGCGACACTTAGTTTCTGGACGACCTCAAACCCTGCTTTCACTTGCACCATGAAATGGGATCGAACCAGGAAGAAGTTTGATGCTTTTCGGGTGCACCATGACGGACCCAAGTGTGGAAATCTTAGGAAATGTTCGTGGTTGGTTAAGGAAGATGGTTTTTATTTTAGCAACGATGAATTCAGTTGGGTTAAGGATTTTTCATGGTCATAGTGGCTCTTAGATTAGCATGCATGCTACCTTAGCTTCTTTTTCTTTTTCTACGAAAAAAAATGAGTTATGGGTCTCGTTACGATATGTTTTTCGTATTAATTTTGCACTTACAATGGTTTTGACGGATAGTATAGTTAAAATGTGTGGCTATTGTACGGCTTAAACCCTTTCTATGTTTACATGATATGTTAACTATTTGGATTATCAATATCTACATTCCAAATAGTTAACATTTATGAGAAAGTATGTGGCTATTGTACGCCGTTTATGTTATTTTGTACTTTTATGCATGCGCATCAAGACTATCATATTATTCATATCATTAGACACAAAATATCCATTTTTTTAACAGTAAATTAAACCAAAAAAAGCATCATGCCTTTTGTAAAAATGTTGCCACTGACCACCTTTTTGTATATTTGAAAAAAAAAAAATTATTTCATTATTCTTACAAGCAACTATCCTTTTATCATAAATGATGATATATATGTAACGGATTGTTTAACAAAGTGCCCTAAAGACATTGGTTAAGTGATTAATTCAACGTAAATTTCCTTTTAACTCAAAAAATGCATTTAAAACACAATAGTTAAAGTTATAAATGACATTAATTAAATGTGATTTTATATTTAATGAACGCAAACTTCCCTAGTTTAATTATTTAAACAAATGCTCCGGGCATTTGTTAGATAAACCCTATATGTAATTAAACATGTAACAATATAACTAAGAACATAATACGACGTTTTTCATTGAAACGAACTGTTCCGATCCATCCGAGACTGATCATCCAAAGATGCACTAAGAATCCAATTATAAGCTAACTATTTGGAATGCAGATATATTAGGTATCAGGACGGACGCACTTGGGAGTCGGGTGTGGCCCGAGTCACGAAGTGTAATTTATTCTTAAAAAGTGTCGTTTTTCAATACGTGCAACCCCGAATAATATTTTTTGCTACTTTATTTCTTTATAGTTGAACTTGAGTTTAACCCCAAAGTATTTTATGGTGCAAATTTTAGAACTTATGATAAAAACAAGTTATGCAAGAACCCTTTCGAAAATTTTTGTGCAACACCCATTTCAAAATCTTGGGTCCGTCCCTGTTAGGTATTACTGTTCATGTAGCTATGCGATCGATCCTGGTGAAACTTTCTTTTTAAGGAGTAGTCGTTGTCTATCGGGTGGGTGGCTCATAATACATTAATACTACTAAAAAAGGTGACTTGATAGTGAATAGTAGATGGTGTGCAACTATTTTTGGTGACAATCAAACGCGGCTTTGCATTTGGTGGCACAACTACATACAATTGTTTACGTATGCATGTTTTCGCAAGCATAATTTTCGAAAATAGCTATAATATCTAAACTTGATTTTGGTCTATTTGAGTTAACTAAAAATGATCTTTATAAGATATTAAGTATAGATATTCGACTAGTAAATTATGATCCGTAAACATGCAACTTGTATGCTTTCTTAAACATCGGATAATTAGGCATCCCCACACTTTCAAAGTTCAAGACAACTAGGCTTAATTTAGAAATGCAAAGCACTTTAACAACTTGGCCAACATATTGATTGGTTTTTGATTCGGGAGATAAGCTATTTAATTAGATATACATGATCCAAGTACCCTCACCTTTCCTTTTCTGATCTTCAAATCATGTATAATTATATTATAAGATGTTGCCTTTTGAGTTATAGGTTGTGTTTGGCAAATAGCTTATAGGGGTTTGGGCTTTTAAAATAAGTCGGCTAATAAAATAAGTCTCGTTTGTCATGAGGCTTATGGAAAAGCTTATAAAATAAGTCGGATAAAAACTTTAGCCCCATAAAATGGGCTAAAAACTTTAGCCCGGGGCTTTTGAAGAATAAATTACTTATTTACCCACAAAAATATCTAAAATATACAAAAACTCATTTAATTATGTCCTTTTTAGTAATTTTGCAATAATAAATCCCAGCCTCAGCCCATTTGCCAAACAAGATTATAAAAATACAAATTTTAATTTCGGCTTATAATATACTCGCAGCTCCAGCCTATTTCGCCAATCATTCTGAACATACCCATAATCCCATAAAACACCAAAAGTATTCCCACTTATATTAGTTTTAGCTTTAGCACCACACATTTATCTCGTGTTTGTCGTCTTGCTTAATGTTGCTTTGAGTTTTGACCCTGATGGGACTTGGACACATATATCTTAATGAACAAACCTTTCATGTTGCAAATGGGGGCTAATCAATCAAGATTTACAAAAGATAACATATGTTTGTCGTGACTTGTCGTCAAGTTTTGTAGGGAAACCTAGCCAGCTAGGGCAGACAACGGCCACATGGATTGGTTCATTAAAAAGTGGAGTGGCATACACACTACCTCAAAAAAAAAAAACACAACGGGCGACCAGAATTTTATCGATGCACCGATGTCCTCGTCAAAAGCAACTAAACGATAAAAAAAAGAAAAAAAAAAAAAAAAAAAAATCCCATTTTAGACTTTGATTGTGAGAAGAATTTTACAAAACCTTTGGCTATGTCACGTCCTGATCACCAAAAGGGTTGACCACATTTCCAACTCACCCCATTTTTTATTTTAGCTAATTCTTGCCTCTAAAATGTCCTCGCAATGTATATACATTTGGCGAGGGCATGTCCTCGCCAAATCTCTTTTGTTGTTGTTTTGTCATTTGACAGGATAAAATAAACATAAGGTGGGATGTATTAAATATAGATGAAAATATTTGGCGAGAAAATGTCCTCGCCAAATGGTATTTTTATAATAAAATAATTTTAAAATGATTTAAATTGATATAAAATGATTTTAAATTAATTAAAAATAATTTTAAACTAATTTAAATTAATTAAAAATAATTTAAGTTAGTTATAAATGATTTTAAAATTATTTAAATTAATTATAAATGATTTAAATTAGTTCTATGGATTTTTATGTGTTTGCGGATTATGTTAGGGATTGTAGTTATGGATAGTATGGATGTTTATATGTTTAGAGATATTTTAGGGGTTATTGTTATGTATTTGAACCATTTGGCGAATTTTTTAGTTTTATAATATAAGGTTTTAGCGACTTTGTGGTGTTGTAGTGCATTTGTATGTTTGTACGTGTTGGGTGAAAACAAGTTCCGGAAGGGCTTATAATAGGTAGATTTTTTCCGAAATAACATGGAAATAAACCACAATGCATCATTTTGTTGTCAAAACGTGTAGAGGTTTTGGCGAAGACATGTCCTCGCCAAAGCTAATAAATACTCCCTCCGTCCCAAAATTATTGTCTCTCGACAAAAAAACACACAATTTAAGAAAAGTGCATTTGTTAAAGTTTTCTCTTTCTTACTTTTTAGCATAATGACAATTTTACCCTTAATTAATTAATTATGGTATTCTTTAAATTTGTAATAATAATTCAATTAAGGGCAATATGGTAAACTCAATCAAACTTTCCTATTTATATTTAGTAGTGGACAATTAAATTAAGACATCTAAAAAAAATGAGAAATGATTTGCACACTCATACTTTTGATTGGGACACTCTACTGTGTGCATTACATACTTGTACAGTACTTACAGTGTGTTTTAATTGCTTGTACAATTGAGTGTCACAATAAAAAATGTGAGTGTCTCAACCACCTCCCAAAAAAAATATGGCCTATTAATTTAGGATGAAGGGAGTAGTTTTTAATTTTAAACTAGTCCTCGCCAAATGTCTTGTTGGCCCCGCGTTATTTAGTGTAAAAAATAATTAATTAATATAATTAATTAATTATATTATTCAATTAATTAACCAATTAACATAATTAAAAGGGCTTTGGTTCACTAGCTTATTATGAGCGTAGCTAAGCAAGGCAACCTTAGATGACCTTATGTTAGAGTCCTCACTAAAAAATTTTACTTACCACTTAGTGTCAAATTATTTTGATCTCTTTCACTCAGTCACCACTCATATTTCCGTAGTCTTCACTCACCACTTATCTATACTAAAATATCCTTACGAATAACATATAAATACACTCAACACATGGATGTAACTCCTCCGTGTAATGTCGGCCACTCTTACGAACCAAAAACCAGCGTGAGGGGGGTGTAACTCGTGAATCACGCAGGCCACATCGGCCCACGATTGACCCATGGCTCGACTATGAGCAGTTTTATAAGGTTGTTCTATTTTTGGCAAACTAATCATAAAATGTAATATCCATCATCAATAATAATAAGTATTTATCGTCTTGTTAAATGAGACTTGGACACAAATATGTTAGGGTTAATGGCATGTAATAGCAACGTACTTTCCCATTTGTGCCATTATCAGATACGAACCCAAAATATTACAGATATCAGATACGAACTTTCAAATTTTTTTTCATTATCAGATACGAACTTTTTTATTACAGATATCAGATACGAACTTCCAAATTTTTGTTTCATTATCAGCAACGTACTTTTTTATTTGTTTCATTATCAACAATTTTTATTTTTAAAGTTTTTCTTATATTTGAACAAAGGAGAAAAGTACGTTGCTGATAATGAAACAAAAATTTGGAAGTTCGTATCTGATATCTGTAATAAAAAAGTTCGTATCTGATAATGAAAAAAAATTTGAAAGTTCGTATCTGATATCTGTAATATTTTGGGTTCGTATCTGATAATGGCACAAGTGGGAAAGTACGTTGCTATTACATGCCATTAACCCAATATGTTAATGAACAATCCTTTCATGTTGCTAATGGGGGCTTTAATCATTCAAGGTTTATTAAGATAGCATCTGTTTGTTGTGCATTGTCAAGTTTGTGGAGAAAGCTAGGGTATACACCACATGGATTGGTTCACTAAAAAGTCGAGTGGCATATATATGTTATGTTAAGCCAAGCTTATGCATAAAATGGCTTTTTGCTTTATGAGCCTAGCTGGCTAATAACGCGTGAACCACGCAGGCCACATCGGCCCCCTCACTTGACCCATGCATGGCTCGACTACAAGCAGTTTTATAGTTGTTCTACTTTTTGTGGCTATAAGTTTGGGTACTTGGTGGATCCTTAATTTATTAGCTTAGGCTTTATGAATCATAAGTTTCCAGGACACCATTTGATATCAATGAACTTCCAAAACTATCGTTTTTAATGTTTAACACACGCAGAGCCTAATATACATCTATGTCCACAACAAAACTTACTGAACTTTTAGAAGTGGAATATGAGTCAAACAAGGTTTTAAGATTTGAACTATATTATTAATATTAGTGTTTGAGATGACCGTAATGCACATGCACCTATATTGTCATGAATGATGCGCATGATCGGATAAATGAGAGTGTACCATTTTTATTTAGTCAAATCATGAAACTTGCTATTTCTTTCATGGTTTTAAGATTTGAGGTTTGTGGACGTTATTAATCATCTTCAATGGCTATCCTTTTCAATACACGTATACATGCTTGTTTAATTTCCTCATGCTTTTGAGTTCACTTATCTGAATCTAGTCGCAGATGTGCAGAGACTAGTAACATTCTTGCGTTTTACAACGGGCAAGCCAACAAGTCCTTTTAACTAGTGTTATAGGCCCAACCGATACCAATAGAGTCGGTTATATCAAAAGTATGCAGACATAACGTTTATGTCACTTCTTTATTTGTGTGAGTACTTACTTGGTGAAATAAAACATGTCCCTTTGGGTTTCATAAAGCCAAGAAAGGTTTCGATTTTTAAGAGAATGTAATCTCTCACTTGCTGGTGCATCAACTCCTCATGAACTGTTTTAGTTCAAGAAAGTTGACTTGATTGCTTTAACCTTTGTTTTTAAATCCTTACAAGTTGCATGATCATTGCCAATTCAATGAAATAACATTACTAGTCAGCCAGCAAAAGTGTAGTAATTTGACCATGCCAGCCGGTCATATGCAAGTTCGACACAACTCAGGGACACAAGATCACCGATGAATTCTTGATGCGTAGTCTAAACTTTTCTGTTAAGTGCACTCGGGTCCAAAACAATCGCGTTTATAAATCTTGTTTAGTTTTTCTTAAATGCATTTGGTTAATTTTGATCCAGTTCCGTCTCTTGAAACTGGATTCAGGTATGATATTAGAAGTTGTATATATACATAATACAAATAATGAGATATATATCATATACAGAAATGCCTTAAGACATGATAAAAATGACAGAAAATTCATGTCGAGAAGCTAGCGCAAGAGGAAAATATATATGTACAATCTCATTGAGTAGTGTTTAATTAAGTGAACCATGAGAAAATTAGAATCATAATTATATCAGTTAATATCAATATCCCATGTAATTAAACCCGCATACATACACTCACAAGAATTCATCTTTTGTAGAAGGATCATCGTTTAGTGAAGAAACGAGGTTACCAACTCTTTCATTTGATTCAATCAGCATCGACACGACTTCTCTCATTGATGGCCGATCAAAAGGTGACATGTGTGTGCACATTATAGCGACTTTAAGGACAGATAACATGTGGTTCACTACGCGGTCATCTCCCTCAAGATCCAAACGACTATCAAGTATCCCAACATCTAGAGAATTTTGACGTATATAACTCCTTACCCATGTTACGAGATCTCCTCCTTGATCTAATGGTTGTACGGGTGCTCTTCCTGTTACTAGTTCTAGAAGAACTACCCCGTAGCTGTATATGTCACACTTCTCGGTCACCTTCATTGTGTATGCATATTCTGAAGAAGATACAAAAGACCATAGACAAATATAAGCATATACATTGATAAAAAGTTAAAAACAGTTAAGTGCTTATATGCTTACTTTTATAGCAGATAGGTTGGATTGCTTATTTAATAGCTAATTACTTATTTTTGAAGCACATACAAGTTTTTGGATTCAACTACTCATCTGTTTCTAGAGTAAATAAGCCCCTAACGCAATGGTTCATTCCTATGATATTTGCGATGAAATGAATACAAATATGAAGTATGAGCTTACCAGGAGCTATGTAGCCGTAAGAACCCGCAACTGCAGACATGGACTTAGACTGAGGCATGTCAATCACTTTAGCCAGGCCAAAATCACCCACATGAGCTTCAGCATTCTCATCAAGTAAGATATTATTCGACTTAATATCCCTATGAATAATCCTCGGCTTACAATCATGATGTAAATAAGCAAGACCTTGAGCTGCCCCAAGAGCAACCGTATACCTCGTTGGCCAATTCAATTGACACGATGAACCATTATGAAGCAATTCCCCCAAACTACCCCTCGACATATACTCGTACAATAACAAATTAGATTCTTGGTAAAAACAATAACCGTAGAGCTTAACAATGTTACGATGCCTTATCTTTCCTAACGTTAGTATTTCCGCTTGAAAACTGTTTTCAATGTTGTTCCCTTCGCGATTCGAAGCAAACTTTTTGACAGCAATTGTCTGTCCCGAATTCATAACCGCTTTATAAACTGTCCCAACGGCTCCTCTTCCGATAACATAACTGTCGTGAAAGTTCCGTGTTGCCTCAACTATCTCTTGGAATTTGAAACCGTCTTTTGGCGGGAAATATATATCCGATGAAACCGGGGATGATTCTGCTGTTTCGATATCTACTGATGTAACGTTGGGTGTAACGCCTTTTTTCATTAGATATAATAAAACTGCGATTAAAACAAGTGAAACCCCACCTATGGCAGCCGCGATTATTGTAACTAATTTGCCCCGAGAGTTATTATCACCATCGAAAGAAGGTGTGCCAGGTGTGGAACCTGATGTTCCACTACAACTCGGTAACGGCCCTCCACAGAGCCCCTTGTTCCCAAAGAAACTGCTTAGACCCATGTTTTGAAACAACGGGACAGAAGGTATAGGGCCCGTGAGTTCGTTGTAGGAAACGTTGCATGTCATCAAACTTGACAAATTTGCAAAGGTTGCCGGGATTTCGCCTGTAAGGTGATTGTTATCCAGTAGAAGATTCTCGAGTAATATCAAATTCCCGAGTTCTGACGGTATCGGTCCCGAAAGATTATTGTGACTTAAGTTCAAAGCAATTTGCAAGCTCGTCAGGGACCCGATCTCAGGCGGTATGGGTCCTGATATGAAATTACCGCCTATTTGAAGCTCGGTTAATCTTGAGAGGTTACCAAAAGTAGACGGGATTGGCCCGGAGAGTTTGTTTTGTGAAATCAAGAGCAACTCGAGCTGGAAAAGAGAGCCTAGTTGACTCGGAATATCGTAGGAAAACCCGTTGTTACTAAAATCAAGTCTTTGAAGCTTCTTGCAATGCAGTATCCCCGCTGGTATACTTCCGGTTAACAAATTCGACGAAATATTAATCGTTACCAAATGAACAAGCTTTTTAATGTCATTAGGTAAATTTGACGAAAAATAATTACCCGAAAGATCGAGCCTTTGCAGCTTTTCACAGTTCCCTATCTCCTTCGGGATCGGGCCACTGAACCTGTTTTGACCGAGTTCAATAGCTGAAAGGTTTGCTAAGTTACACAACGACGAAGGGAAGCTGCCTGTGATCTTGTTATTACTTAACCGAAGCTGAACTAATGATTTGCATTTAATAATCCCATTGGGGATATTTCCATACAAATCATTTGATTCAAGGTTTAGTAACATTAAGTTACCACGCCAGCACACGTAAGGCGGGATCTTCCCGGTCAATGCATTGGCTGAAAAGTCAACCACCCAAAGACGGTTGTATAACCCGAGCAATTGAGGAATGGTGCCATTTAATGAGTTGCTAAAGAGCTGGAGCTGATACATTTTTGGCAGAAACTGAAAACCAGATGGGATAGGGCCCGTGAGGGCGTTTATGGAAAGATCAAGTTTCGTTAAGTTTTTCAAGTAAGTGAGCTCGTTTGGTATGACCCCGTGAAGCTGGTTTTCAAATAGATAAAGCAATGTAAGACCTTTGATTCGACTAAACTCAGTTGGGATTTCGCCTACCAAATAATTTTCTGAAAAATCGATTTCTATAGCTAACGAAAGATTGCCAATCCCTTTCGGGATTGTTCCATTTAATCCGTTTCTGTATAAGTACAACTTCTTTAAGTACCTAAGATTCCCAATCTCTCTCGGGATTTCACCAACCAGATTATTTTGGTACAATGCAAGAGTCTCGAGCGACGAACAGTTTGTTAGCTCACTTGGAATGGTCCCGGACAACTGATTATCCCAAAGGATTAAATCAGTTAACTTTGTTAACAAACCGAATCCCTTAGGTATCTCACCGTCAAAACTATTTTGAGCTACACCAAAATACTCTAAATTCACACAACCACCAATCCCACTCGGGATACTACCCGTCATACCATTTTGCCCCGCTCTAAACGTCGTTAAATTCCTAAGGTTTCCAATAGAATGAGGTAAAGATCCCTGGAGATTGTTAGTGTAAGCCACAAATTCAACCAAAGACAAAAGTTGGCCAAACGACTCAGGGATTGAACCCGAAAGCTTGTTGTTGCATATGTTTAAATGACTTAAATGAGCAAGGTTACCTATTTCAGCTGGTATGCTTCCTTCAAACAGATTACGGTTTAAATAAAGCATTTCCAAATTCGAGCAATTTCCGATCTCTTTAGGAATGCTACCACCAAACTTATTATCCGAAAGATCAAGATAAGTTAACGAAACCAAACCTCCTATACTCGGGCTCATGGCTCCTGAAAGATTCATGGAACGTAAATCAAGAGACCAAACATTTTGGTTGTAATAATCATTTGTGCAAGTTACACCCATCCATCCACAAGGTGTGTTATCTGATACATTCCAGTTCTTTAAGTACCCGAATTCGTCTGTAATGTTTTTCTTTAGCTCCAAAAGTAACATACCATCTGAATTTAACCCTTTGCAGCTAAATATCAAATAATGAGCAACTACAACCCTTATGATCACCACCAACAATCCATAAAGCTTTGACATTTGTATTCAACAATATTCGAACTTCCAAGACTTAGAAAAAAGTCAATTTATGATCATCTGCATAGAATTTAAAAGGGTATAAGAATCTACAATCTTTATCAAGGATATCAACCAAAGTTGTCCTTTTTGAAAAAATCAAATAAGCCCACAAAAAGTGGCACAAAATTTGTCACTTTTTAATAATCAAAACTTAGTATATAGTCCAAAAGATCAAAAAATAAAATATGGGCATGAAACAAAACATAAAAACAATAAAAGGGTATGAAAAAAAAAAAAAAAAAAAAAAAAAAAAAAAGATCTACATACCTTCAGGAATCAATATCATGCAAAAATCTTGAATATGGCACTAAAGGAACTCAAGTAATTCCTTGAGATGGTTCATAAAGAATGAAGTTCATGGAGTTGAAGTATATGCAAGAAAAGTGGGATCTTGCAATCTAAAAAGATCCATAAAGTTTATTTAATTTCTTGGTAAAAAGAACAAGTGCTTTTCAGCCCAAAAAGAAATGAGATCAAATGCAATGAATCAAAAAGCTTATTCTAATGAAGGATAAGATTAAATAATAATATTTGATTTATGGGGTAATGAAATGAAAGATTAATTAGTTATGAAGCAAAACAACACATAGACACGTCTTGTTTAAAGTTGGCATTATGAAGTTTTTATAAAATATATATGTCATGATAGATAAATATAGTTTTGTGTTATATCAAGAAGTGTTACATTGAAGCTACAATGGCCGACCAAGCATGCAATGAGTCACATATATATAAAAGTTTCTTCTTTTTTAGTGCTTGAGAAAGGTGTTCTTCTAACCTTTTGGGCATTAAAAGTTTTAAATACATTTTTTGACTTAACTTACATGTGCATTATTGCATTAATACGAAAGGTTAGTCTAATTTAATGTGCATTAATCTAACTTCTTGACTTATACGAATTTCAACTTCATCTAAATTCAAGGCTGCTCAAATTAAGTTTTTTTCGGGCTTAAACGGAAAAGTGAGTTCAAACTACATATAACGAGCCGAGCTTAAACTTATAAGAATGAGTTTTTGATACTTATGATACTCATATTTTGAAGTTACTCAAGCACGTAAAACCTATGTAAAATATGTGTGACTGTCTGTAGTATACAATTTTACATATGTATCTTTTAGCTGCCAAACACAAATGCGCCTTCCAAAACCTAATCGAGCTATTGACTCAAGATGAGTTCGAGCAAATTCTCAACCCGAGCTTGGTTTAACTCTTTTGCAACTGAACCGTACCGCAAATAAATATTGTGAACATTTTAACATAAAATAATTTTAATCAAAATGCTTATGTTTTAAAAGATATCTTGTTACTCTATTATATCAAACTTCTTAGAATATATGTTTTGAATATTTAGCTAATATAGAATAGTATATCAAGTTTTACATGCAATTGGCTACCAAGGGTAACCTTGGGGAGGTATTTTTGGAGATGTCTCAGGTTCGAGTCTCACCATGGACCTTCAGGGGCCCGAAAAAATAGAAGCAGGAGTGGGGTTTATCCCTTAAGGAGAAATATTCGATGCTTGCATACTGCCCAATTGGATGTTACTGTGGGCTCAAATCACTAACGATTTGTAGAAAAAAATACTTAACATTAAGAATGCAAAATCGCCCACAACCTCTTTAGTTTAAAGCTTAAAACAAATGTAAATGATAAGAAATTAAGAGATTAGGTGATGAAAAGCAATATAATAATGGTTCTAATAATGATGATAATATATACAACTCTACAAACATTTTATATCAAAATAAAAGAGATTCCAACTAATATGAGGTATCATATTATATTCTGACTGGCTAGAGATATTATTTTTATCGTACACTTGTTTGTCTTGAATTAGCACAATAACATGTAGAATAAGTTGGATTGTGACAGGTTTTAAATTTTTATTAGTGGGTTGGGTAGTGAAAGATCCATATAGCAGATGAAAGTGAAAGTTGGTATTTGTCCTAATACAGTGTCGTCTTCTTGTACCACTAAGATTTGTTGCACGTGAGCTTATTAAGACAGTCATTAACAAAACTTAATCGCAGTTTAGGAGATTTGATTTTGATCTAAATCTCAATATAAATCATGTCATTAATTAATATATGTCATATGACTATAGATCTATACAAATAAATAAAACCAGAGCTCTATACAATGGTATGCAAGACGTGATATGGCACATGGTCTCAAAGTATATATACCCCGTTATGTATTTGGAGTCTTAAAATTCACTTTCAACAAAATTTGGTTAACGTTATTTGATTTAAGTTGTAAATATTTGTTAAAACTTAAGATAAGTAATTAGAATAATATATCTTGGATTTAAATAATTGGTATATTATACGAGTGACAATGATAATGACAATTGGTATCGGATTTGGTATGGGGTATAATGACAATGGATATGAAAAAGTGTATCATTACGATTGTTTATTTTTAGATGACAAAATATAGAATGAAAAAGTGTATAGATGTTTGAGTTTTATAGTGTAAAAGATATAGGCCCACGGGAATTGATTTCATATACATCAAATTGATGGGTAATGAATCTATGGCAATGATATACTCAATTTATTACCGGGCTCACAAAACAAACACATTCAATGACTTTCAAAGTCATAGACTCTTTCCCATTAACCCCAACCAAACGGGCCCTTGCGTTTGATATGCTTGATGGAATCACTATAAGTATAGGTTTGAGAATATAGTGGAATGAAAATGGGTATGTAGATATCACTTTTCATGGTTATCCACATACCCACAACATCATACTCCTATGAGGAAACCCACATATCATGGGTATCCTCATTCTATTGTGGTTGACCCTATAACCAACCAAACAACATTAATGACTTTCAAAGTCATAGATTCATTCCCATAGTGGGATACCAAACGCACCATTACCCGTTTGGTTTGTTGTTAGGAATGACAATGAGTATCGGATTTGGTATAGGGTAGAATGGCAATGGGTATAAAAAAGTGTATCATTACGATTGTTTATGTTTCGATGACAAAATATGGTATGAAAAAGTGTATTGATATTTGAGTTTTGTAGTGGAAAAGAGAGGGACCCACGGGAATGGATTTCATAGAAATCAAATTGATGGGTAATAAATTTATTGCTATGATATACATATTTCATTACCGCACCCACAAAACAAACACATTTAATGACTTTCAAAGTCATAGTATTATTCCGATTGACCCAACCAAACGGGCAGATATAGTAACATAACATGAGAGTAAAATGTTTCTGTCAAAAACTTGAAGTTTATCTAATATTTTTTCGAAAGCTTTTATCATCAAATCTTCTCAAAAAAACTTGTAGATATAACAAAAACCATTAGAGAATTAAACATTGTTGATGATCCAATTAATATGATAAAGTTAAAATAAAGAGACAAATATTCGTGAAATGCGTAAAAATGATTTAAAAAAATCTATTAAAAAAATTTCAAAATACTTTTACAAGATAAGATAAGTGACGTTGGTGGACAAAAAATCTTGTGTAGTAAGTTTTTCTAAAAGTGTATAGTTTTGACTTAAAAAATCATTTGTGCATTAGAATTTTGTAAATCGTTATTTTGTGCATCAAAAATTCGTTTCTGTATCTAATTTCTGTTTAGTATATGTATCAAAATTTTATTACGCATCGAAATACAAGTTTAAAGTTTTGTTAATCAAATTTTTTTATGCATTAGAAAAACATATAAAAATTTTATATTTGAAAAACTTCTTTTACAACTTTTTTATGTACTAAACTCCTCCATCTTCAGGTAAAACTTCAAAAAGTTTTTATTCTTTTAAAGTCGTTTTACACTTCTCATAAATGTTTGTCTTTTTATTTTATATTTCCATCTGATTAATAAATACGAACAATAGATTGACAACAAGTATCTCTAGTCCTTTGTGACAGCAATACAAGTATGCAACCTTAAAACGCTAGTGAAGTAAACTAAACCTAGGCCTGTTTGGTAGGAGTTTTTTTTGGAGCTGTTAATTTTTTGTTACAAAAATAATCTCTTCTAAAATAAGTAGCTCCGGTTGGATACATTAACTTCAATATTTTATTTTAAACAAATAGCTTCTAAATGAAAAGCTAATTTATGAAGCTTTTTTAAATTTTGGAGCTGTTAATTTTGGATACATTTAATAGCGAATTTACCAAACATTTTACAACTTTTTTATGTACTAAACTCCTCCATCTTCAGGTAAAACTTCAAAAAGTTTTTATTCTTTTAAAGTCTTTTTACACTTCTCATAAATATTTGTCTTTTTATTTATATTTCCATCTGATTAATAAACACGAACAATAGATTGACAACAAGTATCTCTAGTCCTTTGTGATAGCAATACAAGTATGCAACCTTAAAACGCTAGTGAAGTAAACTAAACCTACGCCTGTTTGGTAAGAGTTTTTTTTGGAGCTGTTAATTTTTTGTTACAAAAATAATCTCTTCTAAAATAAGTAGCTCCGGTTGGATACATTAACTTCAATCTTTTATTTCAAACAAATAGCTTCTAAATGAAAAGCTAATTTATGAAGCTTTTTTAAATTTTGGAGTTGTTAATTTTGGATACATTTAATAGCGAATTTACCAAACATTTTTATTAAAAAAAATATATATACAGATTATAGCTCATGTTAACAGTTTCGCAGTTTACAACTTAAATATACAACTTACAGTTAATTTTTCCAAACATACCATCATTGGAGATTTAGTCCAATGGTAAGGGTGCTTGTGCTTGAGTCAATAGACCCGGGTTCAAGTCTCTTCCTTAGCACTAAAGTCCAATGATACTATTCCCCCAACCGTAAACGCTCAGTTGATCGGTTCAATGAGGGTCTATTAGAGAAAATGGCTTAGAGTTAGATACCAACTCCCAACTAATTAGGTCAATGAGAACATGTGCTCATCGTATGGGGTCTGGTCTTTAAGGAAGGATCCGGTTGGCATCAAAAAATGCATCAGATTAGGTGTTCTTACCGATTTACACTTTTTGGAGATTTTTGCCAAACATACCCCTAGCCTCTAACTTCTTTTTTTTTTTTTTTTTCTTTTTTTTTTTAAAAAAATTTATTTTTTCAAAAGTTATGTGTTAGTTTTCTAAAATGACTTTGTTAAATATATACTACAATATTTTGACTATTCAAATACTAAGAAAAAGCACTTATATTAAAAGACAAATCATGACCGGGATCAAAGTTAATGTGAGAGTCAGAGCACTAATGATTCTAATGTTGAAAGTGTATCAGTGTTGATGGGGTATCATATTCAACACTTTTGCTATTTTTTATATGCGCCAACTTGCATTTTAAAATTGGAAGCTTAAACCTTGTGCAAATGCACTTTTAATCTCAAGAATATATATATTTTTTCTTGAATGCACAAGAGTTTCAAACATTTTTCTTCCAATAAACCCATCATTTGGAGTTCGTTTGTGCAAAGTACATAATTCGGTGCTCTTACCTAATGTTGTTTGCTCAAAAAAATACCTAATGTGTGGCAGTTTACTTTCTTATTAGATACCGGATTTGATTTTTTATAAAGGAGATACTCCTTCCATCTCATAATTATCGTCAGAAAATAAGAATCACATAATTTAATAAAAGTGAGACCATTTTAGTTTTCAATCATAGAAAAAGTATATTAATCTAATATATTTTCTAGTTTTTACTTAAAAGGAAAAGTGAACAATTATTTTGATATATCCCAAAAAGAAAATATGAACAATAATTTTGAGACGCATGGACTAATAATTTAGTGTTTTCTAGTTTAGGCTACCCAAAAAATGTGAGTATTTGATGTTTAAAATTAGGGCTAATGACTTGAAAATGTATCTAACGTGTCAATTTTTGTTGTCCCATGTAGTAATCTTATTTATTTGCTACTAAAAGACAAACTTTTTAAATTTCGACATTTGTGTGTACTTTTTTAATGTCAAATAACCATTTTATTCTTCGAAATTTGAAAAAAGTAAAGAAAAAATGATCACAAAATTAAAGCAAAGGTTAAAATTTGAAAAGTTTGTGTTTTAATAGCAAAAAAATAAAATGTCCATACAAAATAAAAAAAATTGACAAGTTAAATGTATTTTTAAAGCATTAGCCCTTAAAATTATAAACATCTTGTTTGTGATAAACTAAATGTACTGTAATTGTTTGTCCATTTATGTGTTTGTTGCCTTATTAAAATGTTGAAAATGGTTTACATTAAACATAAACAAATTTAGATGTTTACACTTTTCATGTATATACTTAACTACAAAATCACTTAAAAAACTAAAGTTTGCCTATTTTCAATGAAGACAATAATACTATGGGGGAATTTATTCATACCCCAAAAGTGATACTAATATCTCCTTAATACATATTTTTTTATTTAAATTCTTTTAACTTTGTCTTTGTTATAAAAGAATGGAATGTAGAATACGTAACGTAAAATATAAAGTATGACAAGTTAAAAGTAGTAAAAAACATAAAATACGGAATGAAAATCATTAAAAGAAAAATTGTCTTATGTTGTTAATAAAGCGAAAAATACTGCAAAACAAAACGTACAAGTTTGACAAAATAACAAAAAATAGAGAACAATGTCAACAATGTCATGTGGTATAACTCAATTTGGAGTATGAGGATATACAAGAAGAGGATCCTCTTAAGTTGGTGGGACAACTTGACTCAAAGTTAAAGAATCCTCAACCACTAATTTAAAATTAAAGGTCAAAATTATAAGAGAAACCACATCATCTTAATATTTGATTTTAATTCAATAGTTGAGAATCTTCTAACTTGAGTTAAGTTACATGAGATAATCCTCTCCCAGATAGACAATAGGGCCATAAGTTTGGACCATAGACATAGGATAACACAAAGCTAACATGCACACTGTGTGCCCTTAAAATATGAGTAGTAATATTTACACATACACTTTTACTTTATATACATAAATTTACACATAAATTTAGTAGGACTACTAAGATTATACAACTATAATTTATATGTATGAAGTAAAAGTATATGTGTAGATATCACTACCCTTAAAATATACCTAATACAGTAATACCAGAAAAAATCTAAAACCACGGTACCATGGCTTGAAGTGTTTAAACACTTTGACCGATTTTTACATTGTACTTTACGTATTCCAAAACAATTTAATGGATATAAACAAATAAAGCGTACGGTCATACAAAGTGAAAATCTAAAAAAATTTACATGTTCGAGATAGAAGCACATGGAGCGTGTGTACAAGTGTGAACACCTTCCTTTTAGTGATAAACAATTTCGGGATTCTCCTTGTTTTCATCGAAACACCTCCACCGCAATTTCATCTCATGATTTTTTTAAAATGATTGATTCGTACATCATTTTTTATTAAATACATTATTTTGTATAACACTGTAATATACAGAGAGTACATAGTACAACACTGTAATGCGTAAAATATGGTGCAATAATAAAAAAGTTTGGTGTGCAAATCACCTCCATTTTTTAAATGATTTTGCCGGTTTTAATGATATAATAGCAACGAATAGTGACGAAGCTAGAAAATTTTCACTGGGAGGTCGGGATCTAAATTTTTTTTTCTAACGCTATTTTTCGGGTAATACCAAAATTTTGGGTGATTGAAACCGAATATACCGAAATTTTTCTACACAAAAACTATATACCCCCTACATTGCAAAAAAAAATTCGGGGGGTCGGCCCCCTATGTAGCTGCGCCCATGGCAACGAATTTTTTTTTTTTTTTTTTTTTTATTATTATTGTGATTTAGGACGTAAATTTTTGAAAAAGTAATGTTAATGAGAATTTTGATAAAGTGTTTCAGTTTGCATATTTTAATGGCGTGTCATATTATAAATTGTGTCATGTGTCAAACTTTCAAATATGACATGTCATCAAAATGTGCAGATTAAAACATTTTATAAAAGTTGTTACATTTACACAACAGTTAAGAACTTACGTATCAAATAAATTCATTGATGTGTAATTATCAAAACCTTTTTTTAAATGGCTAGCTTATTAAGTACTATTTCCGGCTTATAATAAGTTTCTATTTCAAATATGTACAAAGTTTTTTTAAAAAAATCACATTAACTAAACTCTTCACCAATTAAATATCATTTTTTTTCTCACTAAATCTTTGTAATATTGGTTGAAATACAAAATAGACACTTATTTGAGAACATTCTAAAATAATACTATCACCGTCCTACATTAAGTGTCTTCTATAACATTTTTAAATCTTTTTTCTCTAACTTTGACATTAAATATATATGTTTGTGTTATATAATACTTAATGTAAATTATACAAATGAAAACATATTTAAAAACTTAATTCATCAGTATATTTTGCATTAAGTATTATATAACACGAACAAAAATATTTAAAGTAAAAGTTGGAGAGAAAAGACTTAAAAAAGTAATAGTGAACACTTAATGTGGGACGGAGGGAGTAATATGTACAATTATTATGAGACGATAGTAATAATTATTAGTTAATTAACTAGCGTGCGCGGGTTTTTGAAATTTTTTTTGAATCATATATTTTTATTTATTAAAAAACAAATAATTTAATCTTTGTTTTGTTTGATTTATGATGTTTAATTATACTTTTTTTTATTATTAAAGATACTTATTTAAAAATTTTAATCATAGTGTTAATTGTATCTTATCTATATTTTTTTTATCTTTTACTTGTGTTATGGATAAATATAAAATATTACCTAATAAGAAAATAATCTTTTTTTTAAATAAAATTATTACTAAATAAGGTATGAATCCATTTTTTTGAAATAAAAAATTCCCAATAAGAGTTTTGTTTTATTATAAAAAAGATAGGTTAATAACATCGATACACTATATATAAAGTTACGAAGCAAAGCTTTTATGAAAAAAATTTAACATTGTAATGAAAAACTTTTTATAAACCTTTTGGTAAAACCTTATAATTAGTCATGTGTTTGAAGAAGTTAGAAATATTATTTAATTCGTTACTCTTTGCATCCGTAACATAAAAAGCTTTTGAAAAGTTTTTACCATTTACAAGCTAGCTTTTAAGCATATAAAACTCCTGCAGTATAAATAGGTGACTTGATAAATGTAAAGGGTATTTTGGGTGTTTGGTAGAAGTAACAGTGAGTAGTAGCCATAGCTCACAACTTTTTAAAAAAAGCATTAGAAAAATGAGCATTCTTAAAAAGTATCAAAACTCACCGCTCATTTGCCAAACGAACAATAAAAATCGAAAAGCTCATTGATCACCGCTCATCGGCTCAAAAAGCTCCAAAAAGCTCTGCACCAAACATAACCAAATAGTTTGAGACGCTCTAAAAAAGCATTGGGTGTAACTCAGATTTTTACTTTATTTATTTATTTATTTTTACTGTTGTCTTGTGGTATCATTTCTTTTAAGAATACCAAAAATTTTGAATGTGCCGTATTAACATAGTGTTTCTAGTTATTGTTTTTTAGTTCATTTGTATGTTAAAAATAAATTTAGTATTTTTAATAATCACTCATATAACAATCTTCCTAATGTTAGAGTTTGTATTGACAACTATTAAGTACTTAAAAATCATTCATGAAAGTTATTATGAGGAATGAATAAATAATAGCGTCAGGTATGGTGGTTTAAGCCGTTTCGTCACTTTACCTTTTTACATTTCACATTTCATATTCACACGATAAAATACTTCTTCACCAATAACTCAAGCCATTTACCTTTTTTGAGACTCATCATACCTAATTAAAACACAAATTTAACAACAAAACCTAATTAAAAAAAAAGCCAAAAAGTGAAAATAGCATTGCACCAGTATATTCACTTGACAAATGGCACGAAAGGAGGGGCAGTGTGGTAACATAGAAAATAATATGCCATTTGAGTCGTCACATAAAAAATAACTCATAAAAATGCCACCATACCGTCCACTCTAATAATAGTCGTAAGAGAAGACATAATGAAGTGGAATGGTAGATTGGAGTACAACTATATTAAAATCAAAAGATACTAATTAACTACTAATTAATCAACGATTGGTATTAATAACGTCATTGCCGACGCATGAAGCATTCACGACTGTGGCTATACGTTGCACCAAAAGAAATGAGATTTAGTCTTATTAGGATTGATTACTTTAATCAAGTTAATTAGTTAAAAGACCATGCCCATGTTACCTCACTTTATTAATCCTTTTGATTATTATTAATCTTTTTTTTTCCTTCTTCTGAGTTTTAGTACATACTCACATGGTATAGGCGACTTTCGATAATTTTCTTTCGCTACTTTCATTTTCTATGGTGTAACTTTAGTAATCCAAATGGCAATTATGTAACATCTTTTAAAAAATCATGAGTCCGCCATTAAATATACGAGTTTCTCAACTTTTATACGGAGTAATAATAAGATTGTTAGAGAGAGGAAAAAAAACAGAAAAAAAAAAAAGAAAAAAAAAAAAAAAAAAAAAAAAAACTACAAAGCTTTTAAAATAAATAAATAAGCTATATGGTTCGGTGATTCGCCTTTTAAAAGAACTCCAAAATTGGTTCATAATATCTACTTAAAATATTAAGTAGGAACTTAAAAGATAACTTTAGTTAGTTTTGGTGCTTATAAGCCTCAGAGCTTTTATTCATAAAAAACTGGTAAAAATAGTAATATATTATGTAATTATTCATCTAGGAAAGGATATACATGAAATTATGCTTTTATAGAAACCATACAAGTTTTGAAGAGCTTGTCTTGTAAAAGATCTAGATTGCTTTTTTCATACAACAATATATTGACATGGTTTTATTTTTGCAAGTAGTTATTTAGTTTTTGATTTTTGGTCTCGTTTCAACATATGACTTACTTTTTAAGTTGGTCATGGGCCAAAACTTCTAACCCATCTACTTTTTATTTGGTTTAATTTTAGCCCAATTGAACCGGATAAGGAAATATTTCACAATTCACATTATTAGCAGATGTTTGATTGAGTTAAGGGGTGGTTTGTGATATTGTTGTTTGAAAATAGATTATGCGTTTTCAGTAATTAAAATCAGATAATCAGCTGTAACAACACGTGATTTTAAAACAAGGTGTTTGGATTTTATTAAGTTGTGCGATATTGCATTTACAATATATTGATATCAGTTTTTAAGTTTTTGATAGTTTGAATATTGGATAAGTTAATTCGTAAAATTACTATAATATCATTTTGAACTTTGTGTACATGAAATCTCATGGATTTAGTTCAACATACTTACCTTTCTGCTTTGACTAATGAAAAGATTGTGCCATAACAGTGTGATCCAATGGTTTGAGATGAGCAATGTGAATTTCATTTGGTTTATAAGGTTTCCGTAAGATCAGAAGCGAAAAATAAAGATTTCAGAAGCTTAGCCGTTCGGGTTTCTTTAAAGGGTAATTAACGAGAATCTAGAGATTATTATTGATTTAACAAATACTTAAGATTTTATCATAAACTGTTGTTGCTTAGGATTTAACAAATACTTAAGCTTAGCCGTTCGGGTTTCTTTAAAGGGTAATTAACGAAGAAGTTTCAATAGATGAAAGGGCTCAATAGATGAAGAGTTGCATGTATGAAGAGCCGAAATTTCCTCATCGGCCTTTTAACAGGATGTGGAAGATTTGGTTTCGGTTAATTATCATGTATCTTTAACATGATTTTCGAAACCAGCAGGGCCAGTAAATAACCAACATGAACTTAATTAGTTGATTGTTATATAGAACTGGTCAGTCAAGTGTCTTGGCCTAGATCAATGTTATCTTACTTTGAATAATTCAAGTCAAAAGGCAAACACACACACTATTTTGTTAGCTAGTCGGAGACTAAACATAATTCCCACTTAGCCGAGCCACACTTAGCGATATTCATCTATCTTGTTTTTCATTCCAAACTACACAAATTAGCGATATTCGTCTATGTATTATACTATTATAAATTACAATAATGATGCAACCTAGGTAACCTAATTAATAATCGGAAAAACAAAATAATTTTTGATTTAAAAAACATAAATTCCAAACCCTAGAAACAACAGGCAGCAACTCACACACATATCCAATTAAAACCTTAAACACAATATAACAAACATAACATTTATATTCATAAGAATACAAGCACTAGTTTAGGTGAGTAAAAATCAAATCGACAATATACATGTACGTTGATCCGTGTTACAAAAGTAAATAAACTTCCGAGAACACCTAAAAATCATGATAAAAAGTCCTTGATGGGTCTAGATATGGTGGTTGAGTATTCCTATTCAAGCCAAGGTTAAATGGTGTGATTACTTTGATTTTATCCGACTTGTGGACGTATTAGGTAGTCTTTCCCTTTATCTACTTGCTTCCATTCACACACTTTTAGGGATTAACCCATTTCATCATAAAGACTACTTAATTGACGTGCCTCATTCAATCTTTCCACAAAAATTATTTGCAATACCACACCATATCTCTATCACCAGTGAGCAAGCAATTTCTTTTAAGATTTTGTATGTTAGGCTTGTTAACAACAGCCCTCGGTTTCACATTTTCGACTCGCGTATTGTAGTCTCGGCTGTTATGGATGCATACCTTTTGGATGGTAATGATGAACAAGTAGTAGTAGGGGAAGGAGGAGGTGATTTGACCACATATTTTACAATCATGGATAACCAATTGCTTTACTTCATGGTTTCCCGGGATGGTCACCCATTTTACTTTGTTGGGGATGTTATGCATGTTGATACCAGTGGTCTCGCCTATGTGCCCACCTGGTACTATTTTGGTGATTGGGCTTTGCTACCCAGATCTTTTGAGCTTCACAAGGGACCACATCATGCACCAAATTTGAACCTATACCACATGACCTTCATTCTGAATGAATATGTGCATGTATGCCCCGTTCCCGATCTCCAACACTTTATAATATCTCTCGATTTGGATACTAATCTCTCAGCAAGTGTGTTTGATGAGGTCCTTCACTCTTAGTTTGGGGAGGATATCTCTCATTCTTTCCTGCAGGATGTGTGAGTTTTTATTTGGATTGGAGACGTTTGAATAGGAAAGTGAGAGAGAATCATTTTGTACAAAGATAAGATACCCTGCAACTACTATTTACTCTAGTATAATTAAGGTCACACAAAAATAACACGCGTATTGTATTCCTAAGACTATAAAGTGTATGATATGAGGCAAAAATAAAACTTTAGAAGAGGAAAGAGATATAAAAAAGTACCTCCAAGTTGACAAGTTCTCTTTGCAGAAGACAGATGCAGCGACCATAATAGCGCCCATAAACAAACATTATTCCGAGAACGCCTATTCCAACAGTAAATCATGATAAAAAGTCTTTGATGGGTCTGGATATGGTGGAGGACGGATGGTGAGATCACTGTGTACAATGAAACAATATGATCAATATCATGAAATTTCAATATAAAGCTAAAATTATAACAACAAAATTGAATACCTTCGCATAAAGACGCTGCCATTTTTTGCTCGTTTGAGAATATGCACCATTGATGAAAGATTGGAAAGCTGTAATGTATGAGTAATTTAGGATGTTTATATAGAGGGTGAAAATTTTAAAATGCAAGAGGTCAACATTCGGATTGCCAACATGGCAAACATCTGATCGTTGATCTAGTTAAGGTATTACAGTAAGATTTAGAGAGTGTTGGATGAGAAGATAATAAATGTTTGATGAGAGTTGTTGAGAAGAATAAGTGTTTGGGGAAAAGATATTATAACATTTGACTGTTGTTAACAACGTAAATGTCCCTTACCATTTCTGTTGAAATATAAGTAACCAGAGTTTTATAAACAAGCAAAGAAAAATATTGAAGGTTTGAAGCTTGAATTTTGCTTCACAACTTCGCATTTATAGTCATTTTAAGCCCACGTTTACATTTTTGATAAGCTCACTAAACACAATAAAATTTAGAAGTGAAATAGTTTTCTAAAAAAATAAAAAATAAATAAATAAAAAAAGTAAGAACAAAATTAATTTCAGAGAGTAAGAGGAGAGGGAGTGGGTGCGGGGAAGGAGCGGGGAAGGTGAACCCCCGCACGGGAACACCGCCGCCTCGCGGGGAACCCCGCACGGGAGAGGTTTTGAGTGGAAATACCACGCATGCGGGGGAAAAGAGACGTTGCAAAAAGAGACGTTGGAGGTGATGAGGAGCAGACCCAAACGGCTCTTTTTTTTTTTTTTTTTTTTTTTTTTTTTTTTGTTTATATACCAGCAGACCCAAACGTACATAGCACCAAAAAAAAAACAATACATCTTTCCCTCTTGCTACAATTCGAAAACAATAAAAAAAAAACACAATCTTCACTCACTGCTGCAATTCGAAAGCAAAAAAAAAATATGGAACGTGGTAAAAATAGAGATCCAAGAAGAGGTGGATCGAGAGGCGGATCGAGAGGTGGATCGAGAGGCGCAATTCGTCCTCGGATTCAATCACAACCCGGTCCCGAACCATCGTCTCAACCACAACCTTATCACCCCCAAATGTATCCTCAATCTCCACAAATTTTTTTCTCCCAACAACAAACCCTCCCGCAAATTCCCACAAACTTCGACCCATTTGAGTCAAACTATACTCAACAATCTCCACCGCCAAATCCTAACTTCAACCCGTATGCGCCGCGTTATTCCCAAGAAAAAAGGCGTGAACGGGTTAGTGAACCGTTACCCATTCCATTTGATTTCGAAGAGGATGAAGATTTCGACAATGTTGACATGGTACCCGAGACACAACCAAATGAAGATTTCGAAGAGGAGGAAGATGTCGAAGAGGTCGAAGAGGTTGTTGTAAAGAAAAAAAAAAGACCAAAGACTTGGACGCCCGATGAGGAGGAGGCGTTAGCTAAGTCTTGGGTTAAAACTTCGGTTGACAAAGAAATTGGCGACCGTCAATCCAAGAAAGGATTTTGGCAGCGAATTCTAATACATTTTAGAACGCTTGTCCCAAGAACCGAACGTACTCATCATCAATTGAATTCGAAATGGAGAGATATACATCCTTTGATCGCAGCGTTCAACGGTTACTACACACAAGCGGTATATTTATATATTTTTTATTTTTTTAGTTCTAAAAACGTTATATATATATATTTATTTTTTTGGATATTGTTATATATTGTATATTGTATATTGTTTTATAATTTTGTAGAATCGCTTGAGAGATAGTGGGTGCGACGATGTTCAAGTCCTTGAAAGAGCCAATCGTGATTTTGCGAAACAATACAAGAAAAGTTTCTCGCATTATAAAGCGTGGCAGATTGTCAAAGATCAACCAAAGTGGAAAGAACAACCAACTTTTACTCAAGAATCCACGGGATCGAGCAAGAAAAGAAAGTCGTCCGAATCGAGTAGCGCTCAAACGCCGGTGAACGTGGAAGATTTCGAGTGTGAGTTACCGAACCTCAACGAGAACCCAACTCCATCACGTCAACCAAAAGGCAAAAAAAAGACGACTCCAGGAGATTCAAGCCGAAGCTCGATGCGTGATGCCTTTGAAAGTTACACCGCTAAGAAGAAAAGTTTATTGCAAGCTCAGTTGGAGGCTCAAAAGAAAAAAGACGACGAATATTTCAACTTTATTAACGGGGAGGTTTACAATCGTGACATGAAGTTCGTTATGGAACCTCACGATCAAATCCCGGACCCGACTTTCAAAGATTTCGTCATCAATAGGAAACGCGAGCTATGCGCCAAATACGGTTGGCCATGTGGTTTGTAGGATTTAATGTTTAAGTTTTAAGTTTTTAAATTTTAATGTAACTTTAGGTATTTTATGGTTTTTAATAATATTATGTAATGTTAATTAAATTTTAATGGAATTTTTATTTTCAAATACATTTTTTACTATAATTTAAAAAAAAAGAAAAAAGAAAAAAAGAAAAAAAGAAAAAAAAAAAGTGAGTGAAGGGTGAGTGAAGGTGCCGCCCCCAAAAATGAAGTGAGTGAAGAGTGAGTGAAGGAAAAAGTGAGAGATGATGTGGCGGAATGAGATTGGTTGTGAGTGAGTGAAGGAAAAGGGATGAGTGGAGCACTCCCCCCACCCTAAGTGATCTAGTCACCAGTTACATGTTATAGGCAATAATGCGAAACTAAAAACATCCACATACATGCCAAATGTTGTTGGGTGGCGAGAATTTTATTTTGTTTTATTTATTTACTAGTTATAATGTCTGAGAATGCGTGATTTTTTTATTTTTTTTTTATTATTTTTTTTTAATCATATATTTTTATTTATTAAAAAACAAATAATTTAATATTTATTTTGTTTGATTTATGATATTTAATTATAGTTTTTTATTATTAAAGATAATTATTTAAAAATTTTAATTCTATTGTTAATTGTATTTTATCTAGATTTTTTATATTTATCTTCTACTTCTGTTATGGATAAATATAAAATATTACCTAATAAGAAAATAATATTTTTTTAAATAAAATTATCAAGGTTGCAAAAATCGTGAATCGGTAGCCAGGCGGTCGACCCCCCTGTAGCTTGTAATCGGCCTAGGCGGGATTAATCGGTGATTAATCGGTTTGGCATTTTCGACAAGTTTTATGTATTTCCAACAAATTTTAGGTATTTTCGGCAAATTTTAGGTATTACTGGCAAGATTTTTCTTAAAAAAACATCTTGAAATAGATATAAACAACAAGTATAACTTATTAAACCATTTTACTGTGAGTTTTGGGAATTTCTAGCAAGGTTTCAAGGTTTCCGACAAGCTTGACCACCGTTGACCGTCATTAACCGTCGTTGACTACGGTTGACCGAGTTGTTTGACCGATTTACACAAATCGGCAAGGTTGGTGACCTTGTAGCACCTAATCGGCGATTAATCGGCCTTGTATGCCTTGTTTTGCAACATTGAAAATTATTACTAAATAAGGTACGAATCTATTTTTTTGAAATGAAAAATTCCAATAAGGGTTTTGTTTTATTATATAAAAGATTTTTTTTTTTTTTTTTTTTTTTTTTTTTAGCGGAGTATTTTTGATGATCTGTTATAGAAATTTTATTGAGAAGTCTTTATGTTACAATAGTGTTATAGAGATGTGATGAGGTGACGACTTTATAATATGTTATAGGGTGCAACTACACCCACCTCTTTAAGCTGTATAAGGGCTCGTTTGGTTTTTGGGTTTTATGAAAAAGGTTTAGGATTAAGCTCAAATAATTTTTTGGTTGGTTCATTCGGGTTTTAATATTGGTACTCATGCCCTCAAAAAAGGGGATACAAAAAACCTTTGCTAATAGCCTGGACTATATTGTGGGTTTCTGACACCACTTGTCCCACTTGTCCTATCTTCTTACAATTTTTGTTTGTATTGTTCCATTTAGTTCTAATGTGAATAAACAATTGTCCATCAATAAACTAATACAATATTTTAATATTTTATAATTATAAAATTAAATCCTAATTTCTATCCCAACAAACAAAACAAACAACTTTTTAATACATTGATACATTTTCTCTATCCTACATTAAATTCAAATTCAAATCTTAATCCAAATTTAAATCCAAATCCGAATATAAATCCTAAACCTACCTGTAAACCAAACGGGCCCTAAGTTAATCTTATTCACTAACTAGCTAGTCACATGCATGCTTACACCGGTTTTGAGATGCGTTAAAGAATTTAAATCATCTTATTGCTCTAGTGGTTGAAATTTGAAAACTTTCACATCACCCTAGCTACTTATGTTTGAGTAAAAAACTATCGATCTTGATCACTGACATGCATTAACTATGAAGTGGTGTTTAACAGATACATGTTTTTTTCACAAGTCTTTTTGTAAATTCAAGATATTTTGTCAAACAAACATAAGATATTTCAAAGTAACATCAAGTATAAACTCGCACAAAAAGATTAGGCATTATCACATAACTGGGGTTGGGGGATGTCATGTGAGATCTGAGCAAGATGGTTGGAGGTCGTCGTAGTCGTTCTCTTCTTGATTTCCTTATCTTATTCGAAACTTAATAAGTAAACAATGTTAGGTCATTCATTATAATAAATCTTTTAAAAGGTTTAAACTTATGTACGTTATAACATTAAATTATAAACCTTTTTTGTTTCTTAAACCTATCTCCACTATGTATAAACATTTTCAAGTTTTATAAACATCTCACATAATCAAATACATTAAATTGTGAAAGATCCAACATCTTAGACCTCTTCAAGACACAAAGGCTTGAAATGGATCCCCACTATGGTTTACAAGTTTTTAAACCTCTACGTTATTTTATAAACTTTTTCATTAACCACCATAGTGGATGCCCTTAGATTACGATGTCAGAGATGAGATCAATATAGAGCATAAATTGTCTAAAGATTCAACGAACATTAATCCTAGTCATTCATTTTTTCAACAAAACAAAAAAAACTCTCTTTCCAATTTTTTCTTAAATTTTTTTTTTCTTTCTAAACGGTAAATCACTGAGCGGAAAAAATACACCATTGCAACAAGCTTTTTTTAGTCTTTCAGTAGACGAATACTTCAATATACTTTCGACGAACTTTTTTTTCCAGCTTTTTTAGTCCTGAAGTATATGCCATGAAAAATTAAACGTGATTTGTTCTTTTAAAAATCGCGTGTGATTTCACAAATCACATGCGATTTTCCTAAATCACAAATGATCTTTAAAATAACAAATCAACTCTTAACTACAAATCACATGTGATTCACAAAAGGTGTGAAACTGTGAATTCATGGGAACACCCTGACCCCGGGTGCCTTTTGACAGCAGTCATTGTTCATCCCAAAAGGAATAGTTCCGACAGCTCTCCTGGCCAGAGGGGCACTAACTGGAGTGAGCACAAGCCGAGATCGAACCCTTGACCTTTTATCTACAAAATCTCTCCTGGACCCATGAGTTTTTCGAAGGTGGGTACCACAAAATCACATGTAATTTTTTTAGGGCGTAAATTTCAACACTAAAGAAAAGAAAAAATAGTTCGTCGAAAATATATAGAAGTGCCCATCTATAGAAAAATAATTTAATTCTCGTCGCAATGGTTTGATTTATTTTGTGTAACGATTAACAGTTTGTGCGGTATTTAATTTTTCTTTTTCTTTAGTGCACGTTTGGTAGATTGAAATTCAATCGAGGTAATGTCAAACACTTTTCAATTTCTTTTAGGGCACGTTTGGTAGATTGAAATTCAGAGAAATAAAATGAAGTGCAGAAATCAAATCACATAAATAAATTCTCACAAAAATTCAATATAAATTACAGTGTTTGGTAACATCAGAAAATTGACTAAAGATATTATTATTATTATTATTATTATTATTATTATTATTATTATTATTATTATTATTATTATTATTATTATTATTATTATTATTATTTAGTGAGAAAAGTCCAAAATACATCCCTGTGGTTTGGCATTTGCTCGCTTTACATCCTTTTTTTTAGCTCAAAAATCATCCATGTAGTTTTATAGTTGGCACAAAACCATCCATCCGTTAGTAATATCAATTAACGAGGATTAACGATGCAAATTATTTTCCGTTATCTCCTAACAAGAGTTAAAATATTTGCATCGTTAGTCCTCATTGACTATAAAGTTAAAATATTTGCATCGTTAGTCCCTATTGAGTTAAAATATTTGTATCGTTAGTCCTCATTGAATTAAAATATTTGCATCGTTAGTCCTCATTGACTATAGAGTTAAAATATTTGCATCGTTAGTCTTCATTGAGTTAAAATATTTGCATCGTTACTATCGCCACCACCCACCACCACCACCCCCCACCACCCACCAACACCCACTGCCACCACCGCCACCACCGCCACCCACCTCCGCCACCACCTCCACCCACCACCACCACCACCCACCACCGCCACCACCACCCACCGCCGCCACCACCGTCACCCACCACCACCCACTAACGCCACCACCACCCACCACCACCACCCACTGCCACCTACCACCACCCACCACCTCCAACCACCACCACCCACCTCCAACCATCACCGCCCACCACCGCCGCCGCCCACCACCTCCACCCACCACCGCTACCAACACCCACGACCACCTGCCGCCGCTACCACCACCACCATACACTGAATGAATATTATAAGTGGTGGTGGTGGTGGTGGCGGCAGCAGCGGTGGTGGTGGTGGTGGCGGCGGCGGCGGTGGTGGTGGCGGCAGCGGCGGTGGTGGAGGCGGTGGTTGGTGGTGATGGGTGGAGGTGGTTGGTGGTGGTGGTGGAGGTGCAATTTCAGATTAAATTCTCGCGCGTCTTGATGTAAAACATTATTCCAGACAACTTTTGTGTTTCACACTTTTGATGATTCAGACCAGAAACGGGTCAAAATCGTGAATTAAAATCGATTCAGAAACATTTTAACTCATAAAAACGTGAGAAAAACGGAAGAAATGGATAAAAACATGAGAAAAATGGATGAAAACGTATAAAGACGGACGAAAACTGATAAAAACATGAGAAAACGGACGAAACCGGATAAAAACGGATAAAAACGTAAGAGGACTAACGATGCAAATATTTTAACTCAATGAGGACTAACGTTGCAAATATTTTAACTCAATAAGGACTAACGATGCAAATGTTTTAACTCTATAGTCAATGAGGACTAACAATGCAAATATCTTAACTCAATGAGGACTAACGATGCAAATATTTTAACTCTTGTTAGGAGATAACGGAAAATAATTTGCATCGTTAGTCCTCATTAACTGATATTACTAACGGGGGGATAGTTTTGTGCCAACTTTAAAACCACAGGGATGATTTTTGAGCCAAAAAAAGAAAAATGATGTAAAGCGAGCAGATGCCAAACCACAGGGATGTATTTTGGACTTTTCTCTTATTTAGTTGTGGAAAGAATTCATTTCTTTACAAAAAGGATGGGAAATCAACTCTCCACAACATACAAAGAAACTAAATCTTAGGAGTTACAATTCTCCACCTTTTTATTTTTTTGAGGTACCAAACATAAAAAATGAATTGATTTCTATTTCTCCATCGTCAATTCTTTGTACCAAACATGCCCTTAGTGATTTGTAAATGTGTCTTTAGGGGCCGTTTATTTTGAGGGTTTGGATTGAGTTTTAAGTTGATGTGACATGAATGATATGTTTGGTTCATTCTTTTATTAAAGGGAATGATAGATGGAATGAAATATTGATAGTATATTAGGGTGCGTTTGGTATGCTTGATGAAATCACTATAGGTATAGGTTTGAGAATAGAGTGGAATGGAAATGGGTATGTAGATATCACTTTTCATGGGTATCCACATACCCACAACATCATATTCCTATGATGAAACCCACATATCATGGGTATCCTCATTCTATTGTGGTGGGCCCCATAACCAACCAAACAACATCAATGACTTTCAAAATTATAGATTCATTCTCATAGTGGGATACCAAACGCATATTTAATTAGGTGGGTATGGGTGGGTTTGATTATTTTATTTTATTTTATTTTTACATGTAGGACCCTCTTAATATTATTCCATATTATATATTATTTTATTATTTAAATAAACTTTTTTATTTAAAATTTATTATAAAACATATTTAAATATATATAATTTCTCTCTTCTATACCCACCTCAAATTCAAATTCTATACCAAATCCAAATCATAATCCAAACTCACTTACAAACCAAATGGACCCTTAGAATTAAAATTTGTAAAACAAAGAAAGGTTTGTGTATTGCTGTCAAAACTTTGTACTTGTGACATATACAAACAAGCATTTAAAGCTCTCGATGGACCCTTGCATACAGACGTACAACAACATGTGCACGCAAAATGCACACTTGCGCCACATTATGTTATGTGCCAGGTGCAAAACTACATCAATATAAAAGAATGTGTATAGATCAAGCATGCATATAAAACGTTTTGATCAAATCTTTTGTGCAAAATATGCATTGAGAAATCATATAACGGACAATCTTTGAATCCATTGACTATCGAGTGTTAAATTTTCACAATACCGAATATTAAATTAACTAATATAACTTGGTACGAAGCAAGGTGTTTTAACAAGATGTAAACTAGTAACTATTGTTACTCTTTATTAAGACTATAAATGATTGAAAAATAAATCTACGCAATCACATGTTGGTTCATATTACACTTATTTCTCCCCAAAACAACTTTCTACTACTGATTGGTAGTTGAAATAATGACGCTGCATTTATTGATTTGGTAGTTCATACCATCGACTATCATAGACCGGGGCCCGGGTGTAATAGTCACGTCAGTGTCATCTTCATCTCAGCGTCTCACCAGTTTTTTTTAGCACACAATCTTACCATTACTTTTAGAGGAGGAGTGGTCACCATTTAACCATAACACATAAAAATACTCCACTTTATACTACATACCCCACATGGCCACATACACTAAAAAAAAGTGTTTTGTTAGGTGGTGCAGACCACCGAATCTAGCCCATTTAAGAGTCTTCCGACACCAACTATTTAGGGGTGTCATGGTGCTTCACGCACCGTCTAGTCTTTCCACACGCAAAACATACCACCATTACGGGTGGTCTTGAAATAAGTTGAAAGCTAGCAAAATCAAAGTAAGCCATAAATTCTATAGGTTGGTAGGTTTGATTTGGTAGGTCATACCATCTTACAATGTGTTTGTTTTTCACATTTCAATTTTAAAGAAACATTGGTAGGTATATGCTATAAATTATTGAAAGAGACTAGTGAAACCTTTGACAACTCGATATCTAACCGTTGATCCCAACTTTACGTTGCTAGAACTTGTTTTAAACTAATACAACTGGTTTTATTCGATGTACGTCATTGGAATTCGCTAATAAAACCACAGCCTCACTTCTAAAATTATCTCAAGAAAGATCATCATCGTCTATAAGTATTAGCATAGTCACAAGTTTATTAACCATTTCGGGTAATTATTTGGTTTACAAAATTTGCTCGAAAGAAAAGAGATTATCGAAGTAAAGGCTAGAAGCAATGAAATCACTTTTCGAGCTTTTAATTAGTGATTTGAATGTGTCTTTAAAATTGAAATATGGAGTATATAAAACAGACGTTTGTGTATTGCTCTCGAAACCTTGTACTTGTGACGTATACCTAAACTCGCATTTACACCTCTCGATGCACCCTTGCATACACACGTACAACGACATGCGCATGCACATAGACAAACACACACACAAAATGCACACTCACATCATTATGTTATGCACCAAATGCAAAATGACATCAATACAAAAGAATGTGTGTGGATCAAGCACACATACAGAACGTTTTGATCCATCATTTAAACAGAAATGTTGCATGTTTGTTACAAGTTGTGTCTTTTGTACAAAATCTGTATTGCGAAATCATATAACAGACAATCATATCAATGCGTTGATTATCGAGTGTTTAGTTTTCACAATATCAATTGTAAAATTATTTGATTGATCACTCACTCGCTAGATGAATATTACTTGTTAGCTAGATGAATATTAATTATGTTATAGGTGGTGGTCATGGACGGATCCATATGTATGCCGGGTATGGCATGGGCTACCCCCGATTTTACGTCACAAAGTATAAAAAGATTTCAAAACTACCATTTTTGTGGTATGTGCAACCTCCAAAACGTCTTATGAGTAAATTCGCTTAAATGAACCACACACATTGTTTTATATCGAGGGGTCTAAATGTGTATTTAGGTTTATGCGACAGGTAAAAGGTTTTGAAAGCAATTAGCAATGTAAAACCCTCAGTTTTACACATTTCAGTTTTAAAGAGCAAATTTTAGAGTCTCTTGTTGTACTTTCGTTACTGTTTGTCATCAACCGCCACCAATAACATTAACGGAAGGCTTATCCAACAACCACACATGCTCGAAGTAAAGCAAATATAGTTTTGTCTAACCAAACAAAACATTCAACTATAGTGCCAAAGAAAGCTAAAAGTAACATTTTAATCGGGGCATCACGAAACTACACACATAAGCACACCGAATGACAACCTCGTCCCAATAACTTTGGCTAATAACTTAATATATAGCACGGAAGTTGACGTGATAAGTTCAATGTCATTCACCAAATATGCTTGTAACGTTGCCATACCACTTACTCTCTGATGGTTACGTGTACTTTAGAAAAATAAGCTACTTTTGAATTTGAAATATAAAGTTTGTTTAAGTGATAGTATTCTTTTATCTATAGTGAGCTTTCATATGCTTTTTAAATCAAAGTACTTCAAGTAACTTTAACATCAACTGGTTTGCTATACATATTTGGCACATAAATCTATTGGCGACGTTTTGCAATCTATAACAGTGGACGTATAATCTCGTATTGTCATGTCGTGATTTCTACACAGATCGTTCAAAGTTAGCATATGCTGAAGAAAACAGTGTGTACGAAGAAGTTTCAATAGATGAAAGGGCTCAATAGATGAAAAGATTTATGAAGAGCCGAAATATCATCATCTGCCTTTTAACAAGATGTAGAAAATTTAGTTTCGGTTTGTTATTATGTATCTTTAACATGATTTCTGAAACTAGCAGGGCCAATAAATTACCATCATGACCCTAGTTTTTTTGTTGTTATATTGAACTGGCGTCATGCCCTTAAAATTGGTCAAAGTTAAGTGTCTTGCTTGCAAAATCATAATCTAGAGTGGTTCCATACCCCCAAACAGCCTGCACGTACATTAGCCAAAAAAAAAAAAAAAAAAAAAAAAAAAAAAAAAAAAAAAAAAAAAAAAGCCTAGTAGTAAAGGAAGATTAAATTTAAAACCTGTTGATAGCAAAATGTACACATACCACTATAAATACTGTTGGAACAAGTCTAGCAAGCGCTATAGATAAACAATAATTGAGCAATCCTTGGGGATGTACGCCACAAGTAATAAAGAGTGTCGCTTGCTAGACTTGTTCCAACGCCTCATAGTAGCTGTGGTGATGTTTCCTAGTAGCGGTGGTGGTATTTCTGTTGCTGCTCAGAGTTGCGTTGAGACATGTGTTGCGGCTCATACCATAGGGACATTATCGTTCGACCTATTATTCTTTGCTGGAATGTTTTTATTATTGGTAAGTTACCTCCTAAACCAGTTTTTTTATTATGCATAAACTGTTTGGGTTGCTTAATTTTCGTACCAAAAGCAACCCCAAACAGTTTATGCATAATAAAAGACTGATTACGAAGGTAACTTACCAATAATAAAAACATTCCATCAGAGAATAATAGGCCGAAAGATAATGTCCCTCTACCATGAGCAATAACACACGTCTCAACGCAACTCTAAGCAGCAACAGAAGCACCACCACTGCTACTAGGAGGCGCAACACCACCAACGCTACTATGAGGCACAACAACACCACCAGGAGGAATGACGTCTCAGAATAGAGCTAAGAAAGCTCGTATCACTCGTACGGCTAACCACTCAGCAGCGCCAGCACGATCGTAATCAGGAGAGGTTGCATAGGCCCAAGCAGCCTGCACATACATTAGCAAGAAGCACGTAAGCTAATCCAAAACTCAATACATCTTTAACTTACTATAATTAATTATCGTTTTCTTTTTGTATGAAAAATAAATGAATGGGATGTGTTTTGAGTTGTACAATGTATTACTTTTGGAGTTAGGGTGTGTTTGGCTAATCCAAACACTTGCCAATCATTATGAGAGCTTATGATGTATATAAGTCATCAGCATAAGGTGGATTAATAAGCCTAGCCAAACACCCCTTAATTTTATCACCTTGTTTAGTATAATCTAATCCAACACTAAATATGGTATTATAAGCAAAGACAAACATTGGGCATGTATTTAGAAAGTGTTGTAGACGTGTTAAGTCACTTTATTTTTATATTAGTGGTGATCATCCATCAAGATATGAATACTAATAAGAAAAGATAGTGAGATTATACCTCTTCATTTCTGAGACCACCTATTTCAACAAGAAACTTGTTGTTTTGCTCTTGTATCATATAATAAAAGCAGAGGGTTTTGATCATAAGTTGGTGCAAACATATTAACCGGTGGTAGGAAATTCGTTTTTGCTGCTGCAAAAAAGATAAAAGAGTATAAATGATTTGATAATCTTAAGTATTGTGTTTAAAACCCATCAACGATTATAAGTAATCCTTAATGCAAACGAATAACCTTAAATATCGGTAGATGAAAGTTTAATATAAGTAGGGTGGGTGGGTAGTTGAAAAACTTTAATGTTGGTCAAATAGTACACACACTACAAAAAAGAATGAAACTAACCATTCTTGTGTTTGATCAAAGGAGAAACTCATAAATAAATTAACATATAAACTAACATTCTTGTCTAAAATAAAATAGGAAAAAAAATGACATTTTTTTTTCAAAAAGGAATAAAACAAGCATAAAAAGATAATTTCTTGTATAAAAATCAACACGTAAACATACATTATTTAAAAAAAAATCAAATGCTTTTAAAAAGATAGATTAATGAGCTAAAACAAGCATTTTTCTAGATAAATCCACATAAACACATAGATAATAGAGTTATTTAACCTAAAACAAACATTCTTGTCACAATAAAAAACATAGAAAAAGCATTTATCAAACTTATGCACAAACTCATACCGAATCAGTTTGCATGTTTCACCAAATAATTAAGCACTTATATTATTATGACCACATATTTAACTTTTAGCTACACAAGAATATTAGCAACAAACAAAAGCACTAGTTAACCAAAAAGAAAAAAAAGAAAACCTCAAAAACCAACGGGTGGTGGTGTGTTTTTGGTGGTGGTGGTGGTGGGATGATAGTGTTTTGTTTGCTGTGTGTGTGAGATAGACGGTGAGTATATAGTAGTGGTTTGTGTCTATTTATGAGGGAGAAAGAGAAAATATGCATGGATGAGAGTAAATGGGTGGTTGGATATTTGTTTGTATGCATGTGGTAATTGAAGTGGAATATAAATGCGGATAGTTGAAAGGAGCTGTGAATATACTTGAGAGTAAATGGGTGGGTGGGTATTTGTTTTGTGGTAAATGAAGTGGAATATAAATGCAGGTGAAAGGAGTTGTAAATATATGGTTGAGAGTAAATGGGTGGGTGGGTATTTGTTTGTACCACATGTGGTAAGTGAAGTGGAATATAAATGCGGGTAGTTGAAAGGATCAGTGAATTTGGTTGAGAGTAAATGGGTGGGTGGGTATTTGTTTGTAGTGCATGTGGTAAATGAAGTGAAATATAAATGCGGATAGTTGAAAGGAGCTGTGAATATAGTTGAGAGTAAATGGGTGGGTGGGTATTTGTTTGTAGTGCATGTGGTAAATGAAGTGAAATATAAATGCGGGTAGTTGAAAGTAGGGGTGTAAACGAGCCGAGACAGCTCGCGAGCTATTCGAGATCAACTCGTAAACTACTCGAAATCGACTCGATATAAACTAGTCGAGATCGAGCTCGAGCTACTCGATTACACTTTCGAGTCGAGTTCGAGCTCGAATATACTCGGCTCGTGTGGCTCGTGAGTGCTTATCGAGCTTTAATGATATTACAATTTTACCCTTTTATATGCATGTATTTACGCAATTGTCATAAAATCGAGTCGAGTAGAGCTTGTTTTTCATCGAGTTCGAGATTTAAATGTGGCAACAATCGAGCTCGAGTCGACTTTCGAGCTCGAGTTTGAGATGACGAGCCGAGCTCGAGCTTGAAATCCAAAGCTCGAACGAGCTCGAGACGAGTTTCAAGCTCGAGTTTTACTAATCGAGTCGAGCTCGAGCTTGGTAGTACTCGGCTCGTTTACACCCCTAGTTGAAAGAAGCTGTGAATATGGTTGAGAGTGAATGGGTGCGTGGATATATGTTTGTACTGCATGTGATAAATGAAGTGAAATATAAATGCGGGTAGTTGAAAGGAGGTGTGAATATGGTTGAGAGTAAATTCGGTTGTTAGAAAACTTACTATGAAGACAAATGATTTTTTTAAACATTTGTCTTATTTTTCTTTTCCAATTCAATGTCAGCAGAAAAAATGACGAAGAAAAATCATGTTTTCTGTTTGGGCCCAAAAAACGGATTCGTACTCACAAGTCACAACCCGGCCCGGGGGAATTAACCAAAAGAAACCAGGATAAAAAGGTAGGGGTATAAACTAGGGTCCTTCACAAATGCCATCATTTGAATAAGCTTTTTAGCTGTCTTGTTGGAAATGATTTTCATTCAATACATTTGTTTAATAATATTATAAGAAAAATGAAACTAAAAAAGACTTGCCAATTCTTACTATCGTCAAGTTTTTTGTCTATCAACATACACATTTAGTAAAGCTATTTATCAACTTTGGCATAATGTTTTAAGAACTAGTTTTTTAACAGATGAATTTGTTGTTTGCAATTCAACTAGTTTAATTAACTGCCGGTTAGAACGGTCTTTTCACCAAACTGGTTTCCAGCAACCATAGGGGTTTTTGGTTTGTCCGGGTAAATCAGCCGGCACCCGATCTTGTTTTAAAGCATGATATAGGTGTAGACTAGTTGAACGGGTGTACAAATATTTGGAATATAATTGCATAATAGTTAAGAAAAATAACATATGTGTACAAGTTACGTAGTATAAAACCTGTAGGACCGTATATTAATCAACCTTATCACACGATATATTAAGCTTATGGTATGGTGACAACAAGATATGTGTGCAAAGTTAGAGAGAGAAAGTAGAGAGAACGAAGAGAGAAATCTTATTAATAAAACACACACTTATATACAACTTGAAGCTCACACAATAAATGAGACATTGAGACATAATGTGCTATTTATATTCCTTAAGCCATACGAAATGGGCTTTCTATGGGCTTTCATCTATAGACTTTGGTTTACAAGGCTTTGGTACTAAACATGTAATCTATTTAACTTACCAAAGTCCATGTCCCATTAAATATTGCATATACTATTACACGACACAAAGTTATAGGCATTAGAATGACCGTTACTTTCTCTTCAATGATAACAAAACCTCAAATGAGTCATTTTGATCGGTAACAAAAGAGTAAGACTCTAGGTGAACAAAATTTTCTAAACATGAGTCATATTTACGAATAAACGTTTTAAGATGTTGAAAACAAGTTTAATTTAGCAAATAATGTGATCAATAAAATTTCATTTAGCAAATAATGTGCTGTCCCAAAAGTCATTTTTTAGTACACAAAAAGATTTGCATTGCATCCCTTTAAAACATTGGTTGATTGAGCCACTATGTTATACGAGCCACAAGTCACATGAACCAAACCAACAAAGCAAATGAAGTGTGACCATCATCAATAAACTTACAAAACACATCCCTAATAGTTAGTTGTTCAACCTCTTCACATGTTTGCTACATAAGCATCACATTTCACAAATCACACTGGCGTCGAAAAGGTGCCTGTTCATTAGGTCAATGCGTCGATAAGTTTTCTGTGAATTATGCAAGGTATTTACTAACCATCCAATAGGCAATGCATTGAAACGATTGTCAATTATATGAGTTCAAAATGCAAATTGAGTACAAAAGATTGATAACTTTCTAAATACATGTTGATGTGTACTTGACCCACACATATTGTTTATGTATACATATATACGTGTGTATATATATATATATATATATATATATATATATATATATATATATATATATATATATGTATATATATATATATATATATATATATATATGTGTATGTGTGTGTGTGTGTGTATGTGTATTTTGGTTTATGCGACAGGTAAAAAGTTTTGAGATCAATGTTACTTTAGTCGGAGCGCAGAGTTAGCCCGTGCGAACCGACTCTGGCATGAGAATAAGTCATCATATGTGTTTAGAGAGAGAATATGAGTAACAACATATGTGAGAAATGAATTGAAGATGATGTTGGTATTTATAGGTAAGTCCTACAAAGATCTAGACCATGCTACATTTTCAAGCCGGATTGGTTAGAGGGGGGCACATTCACGCTGGAATAGGAAGGCTCTGAGTGCAAGCTGCGGTGTCCTTCCCTTGTTTATCAGAAGTGTGCCCATGTCCAATTGTCACGGATACGGGAATACAGAGAACCATCACCAGTGGTAGGGTCCATGCAATATTCCATGTTTATCTTTTAATTCGGAGCCTAAGTCCCTTAGGAGGGTAAAACTCCTCGAATAGTAAGGCTACATGAGATAGGCTCCTTATGTATTGACAGATTCTCTTACGGTAGCCTAGCAGTCTTTACGACAACGAACACGTTGAGCATTATATGTGTACTGCTCAGAGGCGAGGGCCAGTCGTAACTAGCTAGGGTACACCATCAATTACCAATCAAGTGTGTCTGCGTTGCACCCTCAAACCTAAAGACTCACAGATCTGGCCTTTAAATCACGAATTCACATGGGCCTGAACTTCTAAACTCATATACTTTTCATCTGGTTTAATTTTAGCCCGATTCTTTAGGAAAGGAAGTCTAAAAAAATTTGTCTGATTGTAAATCTTCATACTATATACGATCAAGAAAAAAGTATAACTTACTATATTTATGCTGGACAAGGAAGTATAGCAAAATTTGTCTCATTGTAAATCTTCATATAGTGTTCAAGAAAAAAGTATGACTTCAATAGGAAACAAGGTCTTCTATTCACAAGAGACGCCTCAGTCAGGATCTTGAAGATAGTATTATAATTAAGAATGTTCGTTATGATTTTGGTCTTGAAGATAGTATTATTACAATATGTGTTTCATAAGAGAGCCATTACAAATAACTTCGTAAACCATTTTTTATGAATTTGAGTTATATATGATCTTAAAGATAGTATTATAAGAATTTTGGCATGAAAGATGCTCCAAGAATTTGGCCTTCGTACGCCTAGAATGATAGAAAGACCTAGAATGAAGTCAAGACCTCAAACAAATCGTATGATATTACCATCAATCAGTGCACCTGAACGTAACATTCTTAAGCTCCTTGAAGAGTCTGAGATGTAAGTACGTTAGTGCCAAAATTTCCTCAAATTTGTAATGCCGTTGCTCTATAAAGATTTCCTCAAATCTGCGAATATGAACACAAACACATGGTAATGTATGTACAGACCATAAAGCTATTAACAACTCAATAGTTTGATTATTTTCTCATCAGGATAATATGTTCAATCGTTGATTTTAAAATGTAAAATAAATGATAATTTGTACACAATTTATGTGACTAATTACATTGATCCTGTTAGATATTAGTGGTGATATTTAGATAGTCTAGGGGGTATTTGTGTAACTTTAGTTTATATCTTAGTCAAATAGGAAAGATTATATGTTGGTTCCCTTGCATTAGCCAACTATATATATACATCATATAGGGTGTTTTGACGTTTGCTGAGTTGAAGCATTCGATCGTGAGTCTTGGTTTCTTCTTTGTAGCAGCCGGTTTCAACTCTTTAAAGGGTTGGTTTTCTTCCCCCCTCATCTCTATAATAAGGAGGTGAGGGGGGAGGGGTTATTGTACATCATTCTTTTCGTACTTAATCAATAAACGTTTGGTTAAGGGTTAACTTGTGCAAGGTTTACTTTTCTGTCGATATTACAAACTATTGGTGTGTGTTCGTCTTATAGTATCGGTAATCTGCTCTCTAGTATCCAGGTTGTTAGACATTAAAAATCTAACAAGTGGTATCAAGAGCTTGGTTCGAAGGTTTCTGGTTACTAGGTTCGATATTGAGGGGTTCTTTTGTTCGGGTTTTTCATCATAGAAGAAGACGGTTCGATTTTCGGGGTTCTTGACGATCGACAAAAGAATGAACGTTTCTTGGTGATCGTTTTTTTTTTCTGGAAAGAGCACAAGGTTCATTATGTTTGGGCTACCAGGTTTTCGGCAACAAAAGGGTTACAGTTTGGGTTTCGTTCAAATGGTAACAAAGGAGCAGGTTGGTGTCGATAGCAAAAAGGTTTTCGGGTTTTGGAGGTTCATCTAAAACAGTTGTACGACACAAGGTTTCTTTGGGGTTCGGTTTTAGGACTTTGAAAAGTGTCGGGATTTTTTGCTTGGTACGCACAACAGAAGGGTATCAACTTAAAAGGGTTCTTTGAAGTTCGGTTTGTTGAGGTTTTTGCAAAAATAATACTTCGAAGGTTCTTAAGTTTTCGAGTTGTCGAGGTTACCGACACGGGTTAAGGAAAGCTTAAGGGTTGTTGGTTTTCGAGTTTATCGAAGATCGGAGCGTTTCGGGTTTTCTCGTCGAAGTATAAACGAAGAAGAAGAAGAAACAATAACAACATGCAGTGATTATTTTTGTTTAAAAGTCAACCATTACTTCAAACTTCAAAGGTATTAAATAATATTTGTTTAAAGCTTGGTGGGAATTTAATTCTAAGAATTAAAGAATCAGTTTTCAATATACATTTTTAAAGATTTAATTTTAAATAAAAGATTATTACTTTGGAGGGCTTTTGCACAAGGTACTTTGTTTAGTTTGGTGTTGTGAGGTTTATATCACAAGGTTTCAAGAATAAACAAAGGGTCGCTGAAAAGAAAGTTCAAGACTTGTCGAGGTTGCAAAGGTTTTTGCAAAAATAAAGTACGACAAGGGTTACTTCAAAAATCGTTAGGTACTTTCTTGATTCAAGGGTTGTCGATTTGTTGGATGGTTTGATTCCGAGGTTCAACCGATATTGAGTAAGAAAGGTTTTTGTTTTTGAAGGGTTTCTTGCTTTGATCGATTTCCAAGAAGGTTTATTCTTAGGGTTATATCGATCAAGCTAGGGTTTTTACACACTAGTAACTTTGCTAGATTGTGGTTTTTGTTTAAGAAAATTCACAAAAGGGATCTTGTGTTTGGGTGATCAGGTCCTACGGGAGATCACTAATGAGACGACTGCAGCGGGAATTTGAAAAAAAAGTTAGAGACTTTATACATGACAAGGTCTTTAGCTAATCGTCTGTACTTGAAAAAGAAGATATACTTTTCACATGCATCCGGGTATGAGTCAGGCTGAACATATTGATGAGTTTCATAAGCTGGTAGGTGACTTAGCGGCTATATATACTGCTATATCGGATGGGGATCATGCATTATTATTACTTACATCTTTACCATCGTCTAACGGTAATTTCGTGGATACTTTGCTATATGGTCGGAATAATTTGAAGCTAGAAGATGTGGTCGCGACACTTCATTCTAGTGAACTTCAGAAGATGACGGAAGCGAAGGTTGATGGTGGTGAAGGGTTGTTTGTGAGGGGGAAATCTGATCAAAGTGATATGAAGTAGGGTAAAGGTAGTGCGTGGTCAAAGTCACAGGGAAGAAGCAGCAGACTCAAGTGTTATATATGTCGGTCGATCAGAGGAGCATTTGAAGAGGGATTGTCCCAGGTATAATCACAAGAAATCTCAAGGTTTTGCCAGGAATAAAGATCAAGTATCCGGTTCTGGAGCTGATGGGTATGACAATGCTGATGTTATGATGGCGATGAGTGTTGAAAAGTTATTAGACTGGATCATGGATTCAGGGGGCTCATACCATATGACATACAGGAGAGATTACTTGTTTGATTTTAAGGAGTATGACGGTGGTAATGTACTGCTGGGTGATGGCAGGGAATGCCGTGTAGGTGGGACGGGTAAGGTTCAAGTACAAATGAGGGATGGGTCAAGTTTCATTTTGGATAACGTCAGGTATGTTCCAGAATTAAGGCGAAACTTGATATCGCTGGGTACTCTTGAAAAAGAGGGTTTTACCGTGAAAATGTAGTCGGGCAGGATCAAGATTATAAAGGGTTCACTGGTGGTTTTATCAGGAACAAGGAAGGCTAATTGCGTATATACCTTAGATGGTCAGGCAGTGACCAGGAAGACACTGAAGGGTAGGAAGCAGTTAGGAGAATCTCAGACTGGAAGGAAGATCAAGAAAGGTAATTTTCTTGTGTCTTGTAATCAGAGGTCTACACAACAATGTATGAAGAGTGGGGTCGCCAAACATTTGGGTGTTGCAAGGATACAACAACAGAATGGGTTGGTTAAGAAGACGAATGTGACACTCTTGGCTAAGGTACATTGTTTTCTGATTCAGTCTGGTCTGTCCAAGGTTATTTGGGCAGAGGATACAACCGCGTCTATATATCTAGTTAATAGGTCACCATCATCAGCGATTGGATTCAAGATGCCTATAGATATATTAGGGTTTTTTGGTTGGTTTGCTAGTAATAAGCAAGGGATGCTTGAACCGGTTAAGGTCAAGTGCATATTCCTGGGATACCGTGAAGGTATGGTGGGTTATTAGCTTTGGAGGTTTGATGACGTTACTTCCAAGGGGAGTGCTTTACAGGAATATGGATTTCAATGAGAGCGGGGAATACAAGAAAACTTTCATTGGTTCTGGTGTAAGTGCGGGTTCAGTGCAGGTGTTGCGGGAAGTTGAGTTTGAGGTGGAACCACTTGGGGATCATACATTTGAGGTGGAACCTCAGGGGAATGTCGGTCAGGTAGCTGGTTCACAGGAAGTACAAACTCAGGATTTGATAGACTATCATTCAACACGTGATAGGGAGCAACACATAGCACGAGAACTAGACAAGTATAGAGAAGACAGTAATAAGGCTGCTTTTGTAGTTGCGGTAGTGGAGAAAATATACACACATGAGTCATTGACTTTCAATGATACAGTTGCTTGTGAGGTGATTTCCTAGTGGAAGGCTAGATTGAAAGAAGACATGGATACTCGGTCAGATGTGTATGTGCTCAGCAACGATTGCAAAAAAAGCAGTGACGACAGCGATGACTATTACTGCGAGTATACACCAGGTATGTTCATACATCTATTTCTCTATATAGATGGTATGGTTTTTTCTTGCGGATGCAAGACTGAGATCTGTGTTACCAAAGGTTTGCTGGATAAAGCAAAAGGAAATATACTTGGCATGGAGATCATCAGGGATCAAGAGTGGTAATACTCTAGGGGTCACAGTCCAGGTTTCACAACGGAAAGTTGGTACAGACTTTGTTGGAGGGACACTCCATACTGTCGTTGGAGGGTAGTCTATCAGGGGACTGTGATGTGGAAAAGAATGGTAAGTTGTCATATACATATGCGGTTGGAAGCCGGGAGTATCAGATGGTCTGCACGAGACCTGACATAGCATTTGTAGATGTGGGTATGTTGGATAGGTTCGATCGTGGATTACAGACAAACGTACAGGTTTTGTGGATTTGACTACGCTATGGGGATATCGATCACTGTCATGGGTAGATCAATCACAAGGTACGGGTTTATCATACAAGGATGTGCAGGAAGCTTGGAAGCTATGATCTTGCACAAGGAGGTTTTGTTAACAACCGAAGCGGCGTATATGACACTTACGGGGGCTGTAAAGGAGACTATGTGACTAAAGGGACTCTCGATTGAGTCAGGAGCTAAACTAATGTTAGTAGCGGTTGTTGCTACTGGTGTCTTGACAAAGGCATCCCTGGTCCGAGGTTCTAGCACAGGTTGAAGTTGCTACGTATCGGAGAAGACTAACTATCACCACTAAGGTGGAAATTGTTAGATATTAGTGGTGATATTTAGATAGTCTAGGGGGTATTTGTGTAACTTTAGTTTATATCTTAGTCAAATAGGAAAGATTATATGTCGGTTCCCTTGCATTAGCCGACTATATCTATTATATATAGGGTGATATATGATGCAGAGTCCAAGCATTCGTGAGTCTAGGTTATCTCCATTGTTGCAGCCGGTTTCAACTCCTTTAAGAGTTGGTTTTCTTCCCCCCTCATCTTTACAATAAAGAGGTGAGGGGGAGGGGTTATTGTAACGTTCGTTCTTTCAAGTTTACAAACGAATACATATAATCGTTTGGGTCGTTATCTTGTGCAAGGTTACTTACTTTTCTGTCAAAACTTATTAGCTGTTGTAACTATGTGTTTTGTCTTCAAGTTTCGAAGTTCCGCTTTAGATTTCCAGGTTGTTAGTTGATCATATACTAACAGATCCAAAATTTTGGCGCTTCAATGTAATTGTTCCACATAAACCTCATATTGATCAATACTTATAACATGAAGAAGATAAATGACTACAAATTTGCAAACCCTTTTCAAACACGAGTTTTGCTAGACCAACAAATAAATAAATAAGTAAATAAATAATTCACAAAACACATCCACAAAATGATATGGCATTGTTTGATTGGTATTTGGCTAAGTTTCTCTCTCTTCTTTTTTATTTAGCCAATCAAATAATGTCATATCACTTTGTGGATGTGTTTTGTAAAACTTTTTTTTGTGGGTCTAGCAAAACTCTTCAAACACAGTGACCAATTTTTCACGGCAGAGTGGCGTCAAACATTCAACACTTCGGGCCAAAGTGTTATGCCTGACGGCAGTCCGTTTTAATGGGTCTGATACATGCTAGCATTTCAGTAGCTTTCTTAGAACACCAATCATTAAAAATTAAAACACGTCTTTAGATATTGACACAACAGTGCCAGTGTTATAGATATATTCTAGAGAAAATTGCAAAAATCGTCCTTGTGGTTTGGCCAAATTGCACGTTTCGTCCTTACTGTTCATTAAGTGCAAAAATCGTCCGGATTTGGCACTGTTTCATGCACTTTTGGTCCTTCGACTTAACTGACGTTAAAGGGACTTCATCAGCAGTTACACTTTAGCCCCTTTGAGATAACCACCATTGCAACACCCCTCCTTAACTTTGGCCAAACCACAAGGACGATTTTTGCAATTTTCTCAAAAAAAAAAAAAAAAAAAAAAATCCACCGTTATTTTTTTAAACTTTTATTCAAAAAAAAATTTCAAACCAAAAAATTTTCAAAAATCTTTCGAAAAATAAATTCAAAAAATATAAAAATTTGAATTTTTTTTTTAAAATGCGAAAAAATATATAAAAAATCGAAAAAACTTATAAAAATTCGAAAAAAATTATAAAAATTCGAAAAATATAAAAATTCGAAAAAATTTATAAAAATCCGAAAAAATTTATAAAAAGATTCGAAAAAACTTATAAAAATTCGAAAAAAATTATAAAAATTCGAAAAATATAAAAATTCGAAAAAACTTATAAAAATCCGAAAAAAATTATAAAAATTCAAAAAATATAAAAATTCGAAAAATTTTATAAAATTAGAAAAAACTTATAAAAATTCGAAAAATATAAAAATTTGAATTTTTTTAAAAAATGCGAAAAAATTCATAAAAATTCGAAAAAACTTATAAAAATTCGAATTTTTATAAGTTTTTTCGAATTTTTATATTTTTCGAATTTTTATAATTTTTTTCGGATTTTTATAAGTTTTTTCGAATTTTTATATTTTTCGAATTTTTATAATTTTTTTCGAATTTTTATAAGTTTTTTCGAATTTTTATAAATTTTTTCGCATTTTAAAAAAAAAATCAAATTTTTATATTTTTCGAATTTTTATAAGTTTTTTCGAATTTTTATATTTTTTGAATTTTTATAATTTTTTTCGAATTTTTATAAGTTTTTTTTGAATTTTTATATTTTTTGAATTTTTATAATTTTTTTCGGATTTTTATAAGTTTTTTCGAATTTTTATATTTTTCGAATTTTTATAATTTTTTTCGAATTTTTATAAGTTTTTTCGAATTTTTATAAATTTTTTCGCATTTTAAAAAAAAAATTCAAATTTTTATATTTTTTGAATTTTTATAAGTTTTTTCGTATTTTTATAAAATTTTTCGAATTTTTATATTTTTTGAATTTTTATCATTTTTTTTGAATTTTTATAAGTTTTTTAGAATTTTTAAAAAAAAAATCGAATTTTTATAAGTTTTTTGAATTTTTATAATTTTTTTCGAATTTTTATAAGTTTTTTGGAATTTAAAAAAAAAAATCGAATTTTTATAAGTTTTTTAGAATTTTTAAAAAAATTTCGAATTTTCATAAGTTTTTTTGAATTTTTATAAGTTTTTTCGAATTTATATAAATTTTTTCAAAATTTTTTAAAAAAAATTGAATTAAAAAAAATTATTTTCCAAAAAAGGACGGGCGCTGCAATGATTTCTGCCTTAAGGGGCTAACGTGTAACATTGGGGACCTAAAGTGAATTAAACAGTGCCACTTAACGGAACTCACTTAACCAACGTTAACATGAAGGACCAAAACTGCATGTAACAGTGCCAAATCAGGACGTTTTTTTGCACTTAATGAACAGTACGGACCAAACGTGCAATTTGGCCAAACCACAGGGACGATTTTTGCAATTTTCTCTATATTCTATCTTTACAAAAAGGAAATTCGGTAAACACATTTAGTAAAGCTATTTATCAACTTTGGCATAATGTTTTAAGAACTGGTTTTTTAACAGATGAATTTGTTGTTTGCAATTCAACTAGTTTAATTAACCGCCGGTTAGAACTGTCTTTTCACCAAACTGGTTTCCAGCAACCATAGGGGTTTTTGGTTTGTCCGGGTAAATCAGCTGGCACCCGATCTTGTTTTAAAGCATGATATAGGTGTAGACTAGTTGAACGGGTGTACAAATATTTGGAATATAATTGCATAATAGTAAAGAAAAATAACATATGTGTACCAGTTACGTAGTATAAAACTTGTAGGACCGTATATTAATCAACCTTATCACACGATATATTAAGCTTATGGTATGGTGACAACAAGATATGTGTGCAAAGTTAGAGAGAACGAAGAGAGAAATCTTATTAATAAAACACACACTTATATACAACTTCACACAATAAATGAGACATTGAGACATAATGTGCTATTTATATTCCTTAAGCCATACGAAATGGGCTTTCTATGGGCTTTCATCTATAGACTTTGGTTTACAAGGCTTTGGTACTAAACATGTAATCTATTTAACTTACCAAAGTCCATGTCCCATTAAGGCTATATTTGGCGCGGAGCTTTTTTGGAGCTTTTTGGGGTAATGAGCGGTGAGAATGAGCTTTTTTATTTTTGATGTTTGTTTGGCATGAGAGCTGTGGGCTTTTCTATTTTTTAGGAAAGCTCATTTTTCCAATGCTTCTTTATGAAGCTGTGAGCTTTTTTGGCTACTGCTCACAGCTCACAGCTACTGCTCACTGCTACTGCTCAATGCTACTGCTCACAGCTACTTTTGCCAAACATAGCCAAAGAAGCATTGGTAAAATGAGCTTTCCTAGAAAATAGTAAAGCCCACAACTCTCATGCCAAACGAACACTAAATATTGCATATACTATTACACGACACAAAGTTATAGGCATTAGAATGACCGTTACTTTTTCTTTAATGATAACAAAACCTCAAATGAGTCATTTTGATCGGTAACAAAAGAGTAAGACTCTAGGTGAACAAAATTTTCTAAACATGAGTCATATTTACGAATAAACGTTTTAAGATGTTGAAAACAAGTGTTGATATAAATAATGTTTGTGAATGTTATTAATATTTTTCAATAAACCTATGTTTTGATAATCACAAAACTTAAATCAAATTAAGTCAAGAATAAGGCATAAACAAGTATTTGGTGACAAATATTTACCTCTACATCTTATATCACTTAAGGTATGCATAAACTTCGTAACTTATGCATTACATGATCAAAGGAAATTTTATATTAATACATAACATTATATAAAATGATTTTAACATTTTATATATATTTGTAAATCATTTTTGGTAAAGCTTTATTAAACCACAAAAATGTGATTTCAAATTTCCAACCAAAAAGGGCAAATTTTATCCAGAGAATCTTTTCAAACGTTCAGGAGGGCGGCCCCCTTAATTTTACTAGGCGGCCCCCTTAATCATTAAGGGGACCGGCCTATAATTAAGGGGACCGGCAACGCTCCCGAACAGTAAAATCTGGCCCTTTAAATACTGGATCATTTTGCACATTTTCCTCACCTTTTTGCACTATAAACTTTCTGATCCAATCCTCTTCTCTAGATCTAAAATCCTTTGATCATATATTTCATAATTCTTTGTTTCCAAGTGATCCAAAGCTTCATCCATTCAAGTGCAAGAAGAAGAACACTTCTCTACATCCATCTTATTGTAGTGGTGTTGTGTATAGCTAGTTTCATATAGCACTAGTGATAGCTATTTGTTAAGGTGTTGTGAATACTTGTTGATTGTAGAATCTTGGTGTGTTGTAAACTAGTTTAGTAGTAGTGACTTAGTTGTGCATAGAAGAAGGTGTGAAGATTGACTAGGTGTGAAGACGGTGTGAAGTCTTGAAGAAGGTGTGAAGGTGTGATTAAGGTGTGAAGATCACGTGGTGTGATATTTGGTGTGAGATTGGTTCTAGCTACGATTAGAACTCGACATTTAGCTTAGTGTCGTTAACTTGTGTAAGCCAAGGTGTGTAAGGTTTCTCCACCATAAGGAGTTTGTTGACATAGTGAAGAAAACTCTCAAGTGTGGTACTCGGGGAGTGGAGTAGGGCAAGGAAGGTGTCCTTGTAGCCGAACCACTATAAATTCACGTGTTGTGGTTTGATCTTTCTAACTCTATCTTTTCTTCATTATATTTCAATACTTTCAATATTAGTTTAGACTTGCTCATATTGGTTGCTACTTGAATTCACTTAATATCGAATCGAAAGTTTTTATAACCAACAAAATATTTTGGAAATAAATTTAAAAAGGACGTAAAACTATTCAACCCCCCCTTCTAGTTTTCCACAACAAGTTTAATTTAGCAAATAATGTGATCAATAAAATTTCATTTAGCAAATAATGTGCTGTCCCAAAAGTCATTTTTTAGTACACAAAAAGATTTGCATTGCATCCCTTTAAAACATTGGTTGATTGAGCCACTATGTTATACGAGCCACAAGTCACATGAACCAAACCAACAAAGCAAATGAAGTGTGACCATCATCAATAAACTTACAAAACACATCCCTAATAGTTAGTTGTTCAACCTCTTCACATGTTTGCTACATAAGCATCACATTTCACAAATCACACTGGCGTCGAAAAGGTGCCTGTTCATTAGGTCAATGCGTCGATAAGTTTTCTGTGAATTATGCAAGGTATTTACTAACCATCCAATAGCCAATGCATTGAAACGATTGTCAATTATATGAGTTCAAAATGCAAATTGAGTACAAAAGATTGATAACTTTCTAAATACATGTTGATGTGTACTTGACCCACACATATTGTTTATGTATACATATATACGTGTGTGTGTGTATATATATATATATATATATATATATATATATATATATATATATATATATATATATATATATGTGTGTGTGTGTGTGTGTGTGTGTGTGTGTATTTAGGTTTATGCGACAGGTAAAAGGTTTTGAGAGCAATGTTACTTTAGTCGGAGCGCAGAGTTAGCCCGTGCGAACCGACTCTGGCATGAGAACAAGTCATCATATGTGTTTAGAGAGAGAATATGAGTAACAACATATGTGAGAAATGAATTGAAGATGATGTTGGTATTTATAGGTAAGTCCTACAAAGATCTAGACCATGCTACATTTCTAAGCCGGATTGGTTAGAGGGGGGCACATTCACGCTGGAATAGGAAGGCTCCGAGTGCAAGCTGCGGTGTCCTTCCCTTGTTTATCAGAAGTGTGCCCATGTCCAATTGTCACGGATACGGGAATACAGAGAACCATCACCAGTGGTAGGGTCCATGCAATATTCCATGTTTATCTTTTAATTCGGAGCCTAAGTCCCTTAGGAGGGTAAAACTCCTCGAATAGTAAGGCTACATGAGATAGGCTCCTTATGTATTGACAGATTCTCTTACGGTAGCCTAGCAGTCTTTACGACAACGAACACGTTGAGCATTATATGTGTACTGCTCAGAGGCGAGGGCCGGTCGTAACTAGCTAGGGTACACCATCAATTACCAATCAAGCGTGTCTGCGTTGCACCCTCAAACCTAAAGACTCACAGATCTGGTCTTTAAATCACGAATTCACATGGGCCTGAACTTCTAAACTCATATACTTTTCATCTGGTTTAATTTTAGCCCGATTCTTTAGGATAAGGAAGTCTAAAAAAATTTGTCTGATTGAGTAAATCTTCATACGATATACGATCAAGAAAAGAGTATAACTTACTATATTTATGCTGGACAAGGAAGTATAACAAAATTTGTCTCATTGTAAATCTTCATATAATGTTCAAGAAAAAAGTATGACTTCAATAGGAAACAAGGGCTTCTATTCACAAGAGATGCCTCAGTCAGGATCTTGAAGATAGTATTATAATTAAGAATGTTCGTTATGATTTTGGTCTTGAAGATAGTATTATTACAATATGTGTTTCATAAGAGAACCATTACAAGTAACTTCGTAAACCATTTTTTATGAATTTGAGTTATATATGATCTTAAAGATAGTATTATAAGAATTTTGGCGTGAAAGATGCTCCAAGAATTTGGCCTTCCTACGCCTAGAATGTTAGAAAGACCTAGAATGAAGTCAAGACCTCAAACAAATCGTATGATATTATCATCAATCAGTGCACCTGAATGTAACATTCTTAAGCTCCTTGAAGAGTCTTAGATCTAAGTACGTTAGTGCCAAAATTTCCTCAAAGTAATTTGTAAAGCCATTGCTCTACAAAGATTTCCTCAAATCTGCAAATATGAACACAAACACATGGTAATGTATGTACAGACCATAAAGCTATTAACAACTCAATAATTTGATTATTTTCTCACCAGGATAATATGTTCAATCGTTGATTTTAAAATGTAAAATAAATGATAATTTGTACACAATTTATGTGACTAATTACATTGATCCAAAATTTTGGCACTTCGATGTAATTGTTTCACAGAAACCTCATACCAATACTTATCACATGAAGAAGATAAATGACTACAAATTTACAATAATTTGAAATTTTTCGATAGAAAAAAAGTTGCTACGAGCTACTGATGCTTTACCCGTAGCTTTCTGCCAAGGGTCATAGCGTGTTGTGTGGGGTGGGGAGCAGGATGATTATATTGGTATTAATTAGATACATCAGCCAAAACATTATTTGTCTTTTAGAATCATACCTTGATCACTAGCCGACTTGTCTAGATTTTCATATTGCAAACCCTTTTCAAACACGAGTTTTGCTAGACCTACAAAAAAATTTTCACAAAACACATCCACAAAATGATATGGGCATATGGCATTGTTTGACTGGTGTATTTGGCTAAGTTTCTCTCTCTTCTTTTTTATTTAGTCAATCAAATAATGTCATATCACTTTGTGGATGTGGATGTGTTTTGTGAAACTTTTTTTTGTGGGTCTAGCAAAACTCTTCAAACACAGTGACCAATTTTTCACAGCAGAGTGGCATCAAACATTCAACACTTCGGGCCAAAGTGTTATGCCTGATGGCAGTCCGTTTTAATGGGTCTGATACATGCTAGCATTTCAGTAGCTTTCTTAGAACACCATTCATTAAAAATTAAAACACGTCTTTAGATATTGACACAACAGTGCCAGTGTTATAGATATATTCTATCTTTACAAAAAGGAAATTCGGCAAACACATACAGAGCACAAGAAAACTCGAGGGGAAAAAATTCATGACAGTTGCTACATATGGGTATGAACCACAAAATTCCGGTTAAATCCACAGAATATAGGAAAGCAAACATAAAATGCGTCATGGCTTCACACCGCTCTCAGTTGTACTCTCACTTGTATGCATTTCACTAATTTAGTCTCGTGTATGGCGTTCACACGTTATCACCCCTAAATGTCAGCAGCAAAGAAGTTATCTGATAAAGTCACCTGCAAAATAAAATGAAATTTCCCATTATTTATTACAATCTAGCATGTCACAGAACTGGAATACATTCAATTTAGTTTCAAGAATTTATCGTCGATCTGATACATGTTTCATAACCATAAGGTAGTAAAGACTATGTTCAAAACCGATAGTCAGGGGTTAAAAATTTGTGTTTCTTATCAATACAGGAAGAGGGGTATGATAAGATGTTCACTATAGATAAACTTTCAACCTCTTTACTTCCCCTTTTAGCAAAAGAAAAAATTTTGATTTACTCGCAACATGTTGAATAGTAATAACCAAAATCTATCAATTCATAAATACAATGGTTGAAAGCTCAAAATTTCCCCCTCTAATTTGTATAAACTGAAAAAATAAGATCAGGGCTGAATATGAAAACTAATCTCGCTACTGTAAAACAACTTTTTTGAGATCAGACACAACCCAAATCAGCCAATTTATAAATAAATATGTCAAAATTTCAAATTTAGCACCTCTAGTTATTCTAGATAACTATACGAAAAATAATGTCACTACTGTGCAACAGAATTGCTACTTTTTAGAACCTTTCCTAGTCTTTCATCTTGGGTGGGAACCAAAAAATGCTATATGTCGAGTACTCATGCGCACTAACTAAAGGGAAAGTATGTATTTAGTTCTCAAGGATATGATGACATGAACTTGTGCATCTGCATTGCAACCTAAAGGTGCTCCAACAACTTGGTGTTACAAGAACCTTTTTTATTCTGTATTTTCTGCATATAGCAAGTACTCTTTTATTGCAGCATGAAAAACCTAATTGGCTAGCAACATGGGATATGTATATTCTTATTAGGGGTGGGTGTGTGTGTGTGTGATTGTGGTAAAGACATCATTTGCTGCAGAGTATTATTCAAAAATGGTAAGAGGTTACACAGTAACGAAAACATTTAGGGCACGTTTGGTACGATGGAATGGAAAGCTAGGAAATGAAATGAGAGTGTTTCCTTAGTTTGGTTGTTACAGAGAATGGAATCGAAGAATCAAAATTTGATTCTCTTTCCGCCTAAATCATTCTCTAAAAAAAGCATAGAATACAAAGAATCAGCCAATTTAGACTAGACCATTCACTACTCCCATTCACGTGAGAATCATAAAAAAGGTGGGGTATATAAGTTCAAGTCATGTGCACCGCACATGCTGCTCATTTAGGAAAAAATTGAAGAACCCTAATATAGTTTTCTAATCTTCTGGTCTTGTTCATCTCTAATTCATCTTCATCACCAAACCTTCTATGAATTTTTCAGGTCATATACTTTTGACCTTCATCGATTTTGACCTAAATCCTAATTCAACAATTGATTAACATAACTATTTTTGACCTTCAATTTTCCAATGATGCTTAACGTCTTCATCCTCATGTTCTCAAATTATGTTCAAGTTTGTATTTATTATATTTATTTACGTTATGAATATCAAGATGATGGAAGAAAAAAGACCACATCAAAACTATAATCGTTAACATATACAGTAACAAAAACATTTGTACAACATGGAATGGTATTTACAATATTTTCAGTAGTAAAAAAATGTGAAATTGAGTTATTCAAAAAATTGATAAAGAATAGATTGACAAAATTTATTCAATAAATGAAAGATGATAAACTGAAGGAAGTTGGACAAAAGAAATTAATACGAACTGATCAAAAATATTGTTACAGTAATTTTGTTTCCATTCTTCAAAACTGTATTCCTTGTTTGTCTCAAACAAGAGAATTAATTTGTATCATATCCCTTTGATTGATTCTTTATCCATTACCAAACAATACAAATTATTTTCATTCTTTAATTTCATTCTCTTTCTTTGCAATTCCATTCTTTATTGCAATTCCATTCCGTGTCATTCACTCGTACCAAACACCCCCTTAGAGCAATCCACAAGTTGTGCATACCTGGATCATCTGAGGTAAAGTTAGCTGACGGACTACTTCAGGGTTTTGCATCATCTCTCTTAACTGGGGGTTGGAATCGAACATACTGTGTAGTTGTGGGTTTTGGCCAATAATCTACGATTTCATATTACTTGGAAGCATTAAAGAACGATTGAAACCAGCTATGATAATCAATATAAGTAGTGTTAATAGTTAGCATATATACCTGGTCCATAATATGTGGACTGGAAAGCAAGGTTTGCATCATCTGATAAATAGCTGGACATAGCATGTCTGGCATGCCTCCAGTCGGGAGGTCTAGCCCAGAAACATATGGTGCTCTCGTACCAGCATTTATCTGATCACCACCACCTAATAATGTGCAACATTCATTTAGCCCATAATTATCAGAAAAAAATAAGTAATAAAATGGAGCGCTGAAGAAATTGGAATGTTTGGTTTACTTGTAGTAGTGTTAGGAAGTGGGTTAGAATTAGAAGGTGGAGTCGTTTCGGTAGTCCCAGCAAACGGGTTCTGGTCTAATTTCAGCAAGTTCTTCTTGTCTATCACCAAGTGAATCGTGTGATCTGCCTGGAGGCCTACATGATATCAAAGAAGCATATAAATCAAAAACAGCTAAAATACGCTAAAAAAAGGTGTTTGTTGATGAGCTTATTTGACGGATTTATGAGCTTATCGAAATTTTGAAAAAGCTAAGATGCTAACAATCATGCAGTAAATAATCATGCAGTAACAAATCCATGACATCTAAAAAATAAATAGCCGATACATATACCATAGCTATCTAGGGTTCGATCATCCTCCAAAGCAATTCCTCTATAAATTATCTTCTGGTTAATAGCAGGAATCTCAGAGATTCGAACCAATATATCCTTAAGTTCAACAACCTTTAACACGGCGTTATTATTCAATGTAACAGGAAACATGACCCCGTTTGAACATATTATGTTTATGTCAATCTCACCCATCATCAATTAATTAAAACAAAACCCAAATACTACGACCGAAACCCGGCCTTGACGAATATTCTTTTTGTGTTTCAGATGGATTGATTATGAATGAGGGAGGGAGGAAGGGTATAAATACACACGTGACAAGGAGTTCACAGGAAGCAAGCGAGAAAAAAAAATATAGCAGTACAGCTAGGGTTTTATTTTTTTGGAGAGGATCACCATATTCCGCTTTTCTTTTTTGTTTTACACTATGGCCCAAAATTAAAAGAATATTAAAAACTACACGGCTTTTTTTTTTTTTTTTTTCCTCCTCCTCCTCCATAAAATACATAAAAACGATTTTATAAGATTTTATGTCACATAAAGAAATATTTAAGTTACTTTATTCAAATCTTTTAATAATAATAATAATAATAATAATAATAATAATAATAATAATAATAATAATAATAATAATAATAATAATAAACAGTGTAAGAGGAAGATTTGTGATGGCCATTACACTGCTGCTGTCAGAGTTCTTTCTTCTTCGGGTATTGCGGCATATGATGGTACTACGTGAGGATTTAAAAGCTAAGCACCCTTTTCAATCTGCTCCCCTTTTGCCAGATATACATATTGATCATCATCACCTTTTGCATCTCCTGCTACGGTTCTTGATATGATTAAGAGTTTCCCTCGTGGTACTTCTTGTGGACGGGATGGTTTGCGTGCCCAACACCTTTTGGATTGTTTAAATGGTGTTGCTGTTGCTATTTTTGATGAGTTATGTAACACCCCCAATTCATGATGCAGCGGAATTCAACTTGGGTGTTACTCGACGGCACAACAGTCATAATATAGAAAACGATCTCTAACCGAGTCGTTTTAAAAAGAGTTATCATTCGAATTTATTCAAATATATCAGAGTTTATATAGTTAGGTCCCAAAAAGGTTTCATGTTTACAAAATACATCAATATGAAGTCTTTTGATGTTTTATCGAATGACAAAGTAGTTTATAGCCTTCTTCATTTAGCCCGTGCCCCTCCGTGCCCTTCTTGATTATCATGAACCTGAAATACATGCTTAAAAGGTCAACACAAATGTTGAGTGATATTCATAGAGTTTGTTTAATGGTTGAACACAATATGTTGGTAGTATGAGTTAATTAGACTCATAATCATGGTTGGAAAACAAAACAGTTATTATTATAAACTAAGCTCATGCAACCAATACGTTAACGGGTACCAATATCAATCGGCGGTTTTGTTGCCCCGGTAAGTACTTTGCCGTCATACTTAATGTTTCAAATATAGTGCATTCATTTGAACTCATCTAGTCAAACAAATGGGATTCGTCAATCCCAATAGGCCTATTCACAATACTCGCACTCACTAATACTAGTGATTAAATGGTTCATGATAAGGGGCCTAGGATTGGCAAGGATGGTACTTAGTAATAATAAAACAATCAGGCAAGAATACAATTTGAAAGCATTGTGTTCGGTTAAAATAGCGTGTATTCCCCCCAAGGGTTTGTAAAACATTGAAGTAATGGAAAGTAGGGCTATGAACTCACCTTAAGTTAAATAGCAAGTAGTGAATGTGATGGTTGAATCGTGAAGGTTTCTACGAGCAACCTATAATAGAATATTGCGACTTAGGATTGGAGTAAAGATTATGAAGAATTGCCTATATATGTCTTGCATTTAGTCCATGATGTAGTACTTAGTATAGTGTAAGTCTTTGAAAAGAAATGGTTTATGAAACATGTATAGTTTATATATCGCTTACTACCGTTCGGGCCGACATAATTCAGAAGTCATGTAGTAAATGTTCGAGGTTTCAACACACAATTTAACCCTCGCCACCATTAGACGATTAGTTTCACAACATCTATGTCAATAAACAGATGTATTTGCTTACTATTTGCGTGTTCCGAACGTCGAAATTGAAGCCCAAGATAGTCTTCGTAAGGTAGAACACGATTTCTATGTCGAGGCATGGCTATATGATATTCAAGTTGGTCATGCATTGGATATTTACTTGGCTCATCGTCACTATCCGACCCTTATTGACCCAAATCGTCAAAGGTGGCTTGATCGAAGATGGGAAAGAAATGGATGGATAAGTGGACATGTCGAGGCCAATCGAAGGGCTACTCGGAAATGAAATCCATGAATATAATCATGATTATAGGCAATAATAACTTACATTTGTTATCATCCTTCATGTTATCCTATATTATGGTCAACTATTTAACTTTATAAAATGATTTCTACCAATAAAGTTTTCATAATCGCTTCCATTTTGTGTCAATTGTATAGTACAAATTTGCCATGTTTCACCCTTTTTTGATTTTCACCGACTTTATTATTTATCATTTTAAAGAAGCGTCATTTGATTACTTTGAAAGAATGATTGATTGAGGTTGTGTACTTACCAAAAATAAGATAAAGATACTTAAAGAAGTTATTTTGCATGTATCAATCAATTAAAATTAAACTTAAATACTACTCATTATTATTAGAAACTTATTAAAATGTAACCGAAACGTATGTAATAATTAGACCCTCTAAATTCAACACTTGCAATCTTTTCTAAAAATATTTACACCCTTCGATTGTTACATATTTGATTAAATGAATTTGTCAATACGATTTTTTCTATAAATTGAGGATTGAACTCAACTCATTATTTACAAACACACTAATTACCAATTATCCTCTATGGCATAACCTATAGAACAAAAACTTTTACAAATGTTTGAAACATTATTACTCAACAAATCTAAGGATGAGTGTTCAACTGTAGATCATCCAGAGCAAAAAGAAAATGTACCCATTCCAGATGTTGGGCTTAATAATGCAGAAAATCATCAAGTTAATGTTCCTTTTAAATCATGCACATCATCAAAGACTAATGTCGATGATAATGCTTTTGTTTCTTCTCTTTTTGAAGAAGGAGAATCTTCTAAAAAAGATGAAGGTAATAAACTATAATTCATTCCTATGCTTGACACTTTTTTTAGTTGTTTAACATGTTCAATTCTTATTATCAGATGACTTCGACCCGGAGCCTATTATTGATTGGCTACGATTGAATGTTGGAAATGACGAAGCATGATAAAAACTTCTTAGCGGTTTGTTTTCAAAGATTAACAAGGCACAAGAAATGATCAATGCTCTTCGTGAAATGGATCATGATATTGATGATGACTATATTGTCGACCTAAACTTCTTTGATGAAGATTGAATCAAGTACAACATGAATGATTTCGTATGGCTGCTACATTTCCTTTAGATGATTTCAAGTACTATGTGTGTTCAATAAGAAACCACTATTGTTATTTTATGTAATGCAATTTGCAAGTTACTACTTTTATTTCAATATGAGCCAATGTCACAATCTTTAATCATATTACATTTTTTTTTTTTTTAATTTTTCTGTGCTTATACATCAATGTTCACTTGTGTTTTCGATTTTCAACTATCACTTTTAAGGAAATACGTTATTGTAAAACGTCTCATGTTCTTTGATAAAATTTTATGCGAAACGAACTCTTATAATAAATATTGAATCTTGCATTAAAAAAAAATCAAATGATTCAAAACTCAAAATAATCAAATTATTTCCTAATTTAGTCCATTTAACATTCAACCCATTTAAAGCCCACGCATTATTGCATTTACTATTCATGAAAGCCCATCATAATATTTCACAATTTTCAAATTTCAAAATCATGTTTAAACGCATGTGGTAATAATATTAGTTAGTGCATTCTCTATATATCCACATTCTCATTTACTAACAAGACTCATAATCACCAGTAACAACAACATGGTTGATGAAAACAGTAAAAAATTATCAAATCGCATATCTTCAAAAAAACTGCCCAATAAGAAATCTCAACAATACCAAAATACTTCTACCTCCGGTAACAATTCAAGATCGTTTCAATCTGTTGGTTATGTTTCTTCAGATAATGTTCCAAAACCCATGTTGGTAGATTCGCCTTCATCTAAACGAAGAGTTTCTTTGACAGAACTATTGAATTGTAAGCTTCTATTTCGAATGATGTATTTTTTAATTATTTTGCTACTTTTTCACATCGTGTTATTAATATTGAGTTTCCATTTTTTAGATAATCCACTAACTGTAAATGTCGCTCCATGGACTTTTTCCAATACACCCACAACATTACAAAGCAATACTTCAGGTATGTTGATTCTTGATAACAAAGTTTCCTTATGTTTATAATTATTATCTTATTCTTTTTATTCATCAGAAAAAAATATAAAGAAACGATAATCGTAATATGCCAACGACTCATTTTTGACATTGTGGCCGTGTTAACATCTTATTCCTTTGATTGTTTGAATTGATAGGTTCCGCTATTAGCTGTACACCGACTCAACCAACAACTTATAAAAGGCTGCCGCTTTCCGACATGACAAATAGTTAGTTATCTTTTCACCTTATACGACCGTTACAACTTTCTTTGATTCTACTTGCACAAGTATTTTTGTTTCACGTACACTCACTGAGTCTATTAATGTTCCTCATAGATTTTCCACATAGACCTGCTACGAATTCCTCGGTAGTAACACCAACAACAACTTCGCCAATTCATTTGTATCAAGGTTTGCTTACAAGAACATCTTTCAATTTTTAGAGAATTTATTACGTTATGAACAGGTTTACCGATTATCTAAGAAATGGTGTATTCTAATGTAGGAACCAATGCGCATAATCTTACTTTCGTGTCTCCCATCATTAGTCAAATCACTTCTTTACAAAAAGGTAAACTTTGTAGATTCCTACATTCATAACCATATATTATCCTCACTATATGTCATTATAATAATTATTCGTATTACTACGTTAGAAACTGTGTCATATACAACTTATGGAGTGGTCTCTAATAAATCAAAGCCACAAAATGGTCACTTATTTACTTTGGTACATCAATTCTTTGGAATTGTACGTTGTTACAACCACAATGTCATGAAAAAATTTGTGTTTTTCGCATGGTAACAAATGAGTTTTGCATCAATTTTTTTTTGGTGATTAGGTAACAATGAAACATCTTAAACTTGATTTGAAAAAAAATTGGTTGAGCTTAAATGGATAAATCAGATGATCGCAGTTTATATTTTAGCACAACATTTTTTTTCAAGCGGCTTATATATATATATATATATATATATATATATATATATATATATATATATATATATATATATATATATATATATATATATATTGTGCTAATATCTGTGTTGATTTGATGTTGTTTGATACAAAATATTTGGTTGTTATAATAAAAAATTATGTGATATTTTGTAAAATATTCAACACAAAATTGTTTGTTTCATTTTTGGTGCAAAATATTGTGGCAAGTAGTGCCTTTTAAAGTTGTTTGGTGTTGTTTTGTGCAACTAATTTTGTAATATGAAAATAAAAAAGTCGCTCGATTTTGTATCGAATGTTGTAAGTTTGGATGTTGCACATATTCGGTTGTGAATTTTGTTGCAAATAATCAAGCTATTTGTTCGAGATGAATAATCGTCAAGACTTGTTATTAACTCATATTGCTAATAATCGAACGGTTCGTCATTATGTAAGAAATGACTATGTGTTGAATATAACCATGAAGGACATTGTAAAATGTCAAGAAAGAACAGACGTAAAGAAGACAACGAATTATATTGGTTTGTGTAACTAACTTGAACAGTCTGATTGTCATCCAATGTGAGATATTGTCCATTTGCTAAGTTGGACATATTTTGATTGGTAAAATGAGTACACATTGATTATATGTGATTATAATCACATAATAAATTGTGATAATCACTTAATGATAAGAGATTAAATCTGATTATATATAATTACAAGTGAATTGGAATCATATGTTATAAGTGTAGGACTTACACATATAACTTTTGGGATCCTCCTAAAACATGTGTGGTTTAAGTTGGTAATTTGTCTAAAAGAAGAATGTTAGTAGATGAGGCTATGAGTAATCAGAATGATGCATCTTCTGTCATACGCTTGATTCCTTGGTATATAGCATGCTAGATTTGGAATCTGTTAATTATGATACGAAAAATAATTAACATAAGACATTCAAAAAATGTGCATACATTAGTATGATACTTGTGAGGTGACAAATTACTAATGATCTTGGTGTCATATCCATGTGAGAGAAAATCTTATAAACAAGATTAATATATTAAAAGGGAGAAGCTTTCTACAAAATTCTTGAGATAAATTTCATGTGGGGGATTCCGGCCTAGCTAGAGTTCAAAAGGACATCAACAAACATGAAGTTCTTGCCTAGTTGGAATACTTAAGAATTACGTAGAACATGATATATTTAAAGATTTGATCAAAACTCTATTTTGTATAGATATATTATGTTGATACGATAACTACTCTCAACATGAGTTCTCTATTGACAAATGTGAAGTCATAGAATAACATTGCGGATCCGCTTGTGAAATGCTAAATGCAAGAGTTAGTTAGCAAATCGTGAAGGGGAATGGGACTAAAGCCCTTGAAAAGTTTATATGAAGGAAAACCTAACCCAGCTAAATGGAGATCCTAAGATCTGGGTTCAATAGAACAACCTACTTATATAAACCGAGGTTACTGTGGGGGAATAATAAACTCCACATTTATTTAAGAGAGTTGGTAAACTTCCTAGTCCATTCCTATAACAGTGACAATATGAGATTAAGCATATGGGTTTTAATGATTAATCGAGAATCACCTATGTGAGAGAGAAGTGGGGTAGCTTCTAAGGGAATTGTGGGGGCGCAATTCTTAACAGCTCTCGCAGAACCATGCTAATGTTCATGACCATAACAAACATAACTATGAGAACCAAAAAGTGTCAATGAGATATTTGTATGAATATATATTGTCGTCTCTACAAATAGCAGACAGTACAAAGACATGAAGTTCTACTAGCTGCTAGGAGTCTAAGTATATTTCACGAGGGAAGGGTCAAAAGGTAACACCTAACTATCTTTTGCAAATATCAACTGCTCGAGTCATTGAATTTTGTTTTCTGTCATCAATTTCATTCATGTGGGGGATTGTTGGAAAATTTAAGGTCAAATTTTTTTAATTGAATGATAATTGATGGTCATCATATATACTAATGGGATTTAAGAACAATGTTAATGTTTGGTCATATGTAACCACCATATTAACTATTTGTTCATGAGTCATTAGTAGGATTAATAGTGTTAATTAATCCGACCATTTATTTTCCATTCACCTCCTTTTAGTAGGATTAATAGTGTTAATTAATCCGACCATTTATTTTCCATTCACCTCCTTTCACTATATACTAGAAGAGTCTTTTCTTCTTTGGAAACACCAAAATATACACATCTCATCATTCCTCTCCTTTTGTGTTACCATACATATTTCTTGTGTATCTGGTTTGTAATAGAGGGAAGACACAGTTTTGGTTCACCTTGATAACCCGTTTGTGCTAACGGAGTTATCCGTTGTTGTTGTATCCTGAGAGATAGACGTTCACGATTCTCAAGCACCGTGGAGAAGACGAATCTGTCTTAAGGAAACTGTGAGCATCACAGACCTCAATATTTTCCTTATTAGTTTACCTTGAGTCTATACAAGCAAAAGGTTTACGGTATTCTTTTCTACACTTTATATTTATCTCGTTATTATCATGTTTGTCTCTAATAGCAATACACGTAATATATACTACATCAAGTGTGTCTGCGTTGCACCCTCGAATCTAAGGACTCACAGATCTGGTCCTTAATTAAACCACGAATTCACATGGGCCTGAACTTCTAAACTCATATACGTTTCATCTGGTTTAATTTTAGCCCGATTATTCAGGATAAGGAAGTCTAAAAAAATTTGTCTGATTGAGTAAATCTTCATATGATATACGTTCAATAAAAAAGTACAACTTACTATATTTATGCTGGACAAGGGTAGTATAACAAAATTTGTCTCATTGTGTAAATTTTATATGATGTTAAAGAAAAAAGTATACATTTCAACTAGATAAAATATAACAAAAAAGAGGCTCCTTCATGTATATCTCTTTGGATAAAGTTTATATATGATCTGTGTGTATAAATATAGTGTCATTTAACTTAGATTGTTTATGGTCAACTACTCATTATGCATAACAATCTCATTTGATCGGAGTCTGTATTTTCTTCTTAAGAGGATCAGTTTTTGTAGGGAAACGGTTACACTTTTATTAATAAAATCCAAATTACGATAAATAAAATTAACAGAAAAAATAAATAACAGAAAAATAATTACAAACATAATGTAGGCACATAAACGATAATTAAATAAAATAATAAAATAGTCAAAAGACTTACTTGATCACCAAATAGAGATCAGCAAAGAAGCACTAAAAAGCCGAGGCACGTATTTAACACGCTTCCCTTAAAAGAGATTCGCCGTCTGTTTCCAGGTTACAACAGCCAAAACAGTAAGTTGTACTGTCGGACTTAACTAAACTGCCTGATAATACTTATTGATTTGATGTGTGAAAAACCTATGCAATTAGTGCCTCTATTTATACACAATAGACTCCCTCTATGTTTACTCATCCCACCGATGTGGGATTGAAAATAAACTACTTTTCCACTTTAGGCGTGGTACCGAATGCCTAACTTTGAGACTCGATATCTCATTCACATCAAATCTATTTTGGACACATAAAGGCTTATTGCGAAGCTCTCTTCGAGGAGAACGCGAACCTACTAACTATTACTTACATATATGACATATACATATAAATAATTGTGTCCAAAGTTGGTCAAAAGTCATTTTTGCCAACCAATTTTCCAACAGTTTTTCTGGGTTTTTTGTGATGTGATGTTTAGATGTATCCATTGAGCTCTTTGGTACAACATTTTCTGGGTTTTTTTGTTTTTATTTTTGTTTTTATTTTTTTTATTTTATTTTTTTTTTATTTTTTATTTGGTGTAAAATATTGTGGCAAATTAGTGCCTATTTAAGGTTGTTTCGTGTGCTTTTGTTTAGCACTTTGCAACTAATTTTGTAACATAAGAATAAACAAATTGCTCTATTTTGTACCGAGTAATGGAAGTCTGGATGTTGCAAATATTATGTTGTAAATATTGTTGCGAATAATCAAACTACTTTTTATTCTAGAAAGATGAACAATTGTTACTTGTTCGAACGCATATTGCTAACAATCTAACAGTTTGTCATTATGCACTAATTGTATAAACTAAGGTCACTACGGGAGAGTATTAAACTCCATATTTATTTAAGGGAGTTAGTAAACTTCCTAGTTCATTCCTATAAATAGTGACAAGATGAGGTTAAGCATATAGCTTTTATAGAGTAATGGAGAATCACCATGTGAGGTAGAAGTGGGGTCGCTTCGAAAGGAATTGTGTGGGCGCAGTTCCTAAAAGGTGTTGCACAACCAGGCTAATGTTCATGACCATAACGAACATAACTATAATAACCAAAATGTGTCAAGGACATATTTGTGTTGTCGTCTCCACAAACAGTAGACAGAAGACATCGAGTTCCTACTGGCTGCTAAGATGCTAAGTATCTTTCACGATGGAAGGTTCAAAGGGTAATACCTACCTATCCTTGGCAAATATCAACTGCAAAACTCTATTACAACATCAAGTCATTGAAATTTGTTTCCAATTTATCAATTTCATTAATGTGAGGGGTTATTGAAAATATTGGTCAATAGTCTTGAATGACAATTGATTGTGTCATTTAAAATACTAATGTAAGTTAAGAATAAAATTAATGTATGATTGATTTTTAACTCATGAGACATTAGTAAGATTAATTTTTGGTAATTAATGTGATAATTTTCCTCCATCTTTATTTCTTATAAATTAGTACTCTTCTCTCATTTCAATATACCAAAAAATACACTCACTTCTCTCCTATTGTTTACCAGCCATCTTGATTCGTTGTGTATCGGTTCTTAATAGAAGGAAGGCACATATTGGTTTGCCTAGATAACCCGTTTGAGTTAACAGGGATATCCGTTGTTGTTGTATCCTTAGAGATAGATGTTCATGAGTTCTCAAGCACCATTGAGAGGACGAATCTATCTTAAGAAAACTGTGACAATCATAGGCCTTAACATTTTCCTCATTTGTGTTCTTCGAGTCTAAATAATCAAATGGTTTACGATACTATTTTCTACACTTTATATTTACCTCGTTATTATCATGTTTGTCTCTTGTATCAATACACACCTAACATAACATGAGCCACTGCCATTGATGATTAAAATGGGAATATTTGGGCGAAATAAGAGTGAATAATGTTATCAAATATATCAATTTTTTTGGGTAAAGGGCCGTCACCCGGAAAAATACATTACTCTAAAAAAATGAGATAAGTATAATAGAATGTAGCTGAAGTACCACATTTACCTCAAGCAACAGCTTGAACTACCACTAGAATATTTATGACATGCCATAAATGAACAACTAGCTACCAACAACTATAACAAATAATAAACTATATAAGAATGACATGTCAATATTATGAACAACAAAAATAAAGGATTACTTCCTAGCATGGCCTTGAAGCTTGATCAAACTGGTCACAAAACGCATCCAATTATCCTGGTAAATCATAGACCTGAGCCGCATAATCATCAGAAATATAATCTTTAAGCTCATTACCTCCACCTATCGATGAAAAATAACTAGCCATTGGATTATCCGGCTCAAACACATCTTCATCGTCACTATTATACCCACTTTAGTTGAAGAAGTACAAGTAGAAGACGAAATACTGGGCTTAGAAGCTGTATCCTACTTACCCAAATGATCAACCTTTTTTATAGGTTTACCATCATCATCCACAAGTGTAACTTTCCTATCAATAATTAGCATTTTAAATTTCCCAATCTTCTCAACAATAGGAGTAGTACTAGTGGTACCCACCCTTCCATCTTTTACCATTAGGAGCGCAATTCACATTGGAATGACCAGGGATAGAAGAAGAACTAGGGATATTATCAGACATAAAAAGACACTGCATTTGTGTTTTAATATACTTCTTTTATTTCTAAATAATATTTAAATGTTAAATTTTATTATTAAATCCATTAAATAAATATAATTTGTCTATCTTAAACGTATATCGAAACCAAATCCAATACGAGTTCCAAATCCGAATCCAACTCCAACACCTTTTATAAACCAAACGCATAAACTATAAATAATAATACAACGGAACCTCGAACGTTTTCATTATTAGTATAGGTACAATGTCGAGATTTGATGTGAATGTTGTTTTACTGAGGAAGAGGGCGCACCCGTCGCGATCGCCATTTTTCGTAGTTTGTTCTGGGACGATGATCTTTGCTTTATTATCTTGTTTAGATTCCCTTGATGTCTTTAAACTTGTTCTTGGTGCCCGCATATCAGTGTTTCTTCTCACACAATGGTTGGTGGATTTAAAGTGTTTTCTTCTGTATACAAAGGTTAGTTAGTTAGTTTGTGACATTATGAAAGCTTGCATGTTTTTGTTTTTCGGTTTATATATAGCGGAGGTGTGATGTGTGTCATGATATTTGTAGGTTGAAGATATTCATCTTGCAGATGCATGTAAAGTTACTACATTCGCGCAAATAGTACCACTACATTCGCGCCAGGTTCTAACTTAATTCCTTCAGATTAATCTTCTTCGATCTTAGATGCATGTTTAACTTATATATATATATATATACAACAAAGGGTTTATAAATTAAAGACTATATAGAGTCAACATAGTTTCCTTCAAGTTTCATTATAAAACTTAAAAAAGTTAATTATATTTTGCTTGGTTGTCTCGATCAGCTGGCAGGCTCTTTGAAAGAGGAGATATATTTTGATTTCCGAAAGCAGCATTTCATATATTCGCACGAGAAAGGAACTTTTTACAAGCTTCCCTACCCAACCAAGGAAACTTTTGGCTACTATCTCAGCAGCACCGGATACGATACCAATGCTCAAATTAAGAGTGCTGCTAAAAAATGGGGACGCAATGTGTAAGTTAGATAGATTGACCCCTAATTTATTTTCTGTTATATAAACACGTGGAATTTGTTGTTAAATCTTGGGAAAAATATTTAAAAATGTACCATACTTGCCAAAAAAATGACTTTCGTTTAGCGAACAAATTTTTTTCCTTATATGTGTACTGAACTTTCATTCTTTGGCCTTTTTGATGTATTTTTGACATTTTTACCCCTCAAATTATTATAAATCCAGGGGCAAAAATGTCACGAAAGTACATCAAAGTGAAAGTTCAGTACATCAAAAATGACAAAATAGTTGAGTTTAAGAGAGAGAAAAAGATATTTTTTTTGTACAGTACGCGAAAGTCATTTTTTTAACAAGTATGGTACATTATTAAAGATTTTTCCCTTAAATCTTCTGTGCGCTGCTGGCAGATTTGAGTATTCACAGACAACTTTCTGGGAGTTGGTGAAAGACAATTTCTTATTATTTCAGGTTCAGCATCCATTACCATGGGCGTGTGTTATTTCTTTTCTTAATCAATTATTTTTTGATATATATATATATATGAGTATATTTATGTTTGATCTGTAGGTCTACTGTTTTGGACTCTGTTTGGTAGCAGGCCGCGGATTTGTATATCTTGGTCTCTTGGGCCTCTTAATTGTGTTTGCGGTTGAGACAAATTGGTTGATGACTTTGAGGCATATAATTAGATGCGTTAGAGTAGATTCCAATGTGGTAATGGCATACCGTAATGGGAAGTAAGTTGTTATTGGATTTATGTTTTGTTTTTGCTATTCTTTTGGCTAATATTTAGTTAATAAATATTTGATCACATCCTGCAGGTGGAGAGGTGTAGCAGGGACAGATCTTGTGCCTGGGGACATTGTGTCTATTGGTCGTGCTGTTCGTCAAGATGCAGAACAATCTATCCCTGCAGACATGCTTGTTCTTGCAGGTAGTCTTATTGTGAGCGAGTCTACCCTCACAGGAGAGTCTAACCCTCAAAGCAAGGTGCTCCACTTTTTCAATTTACTAAGTTTAATTTGTGTCATTTTCTAGTATGCATTTAAGTAGACGTTATTATTTCTTGTTTTAAACATGTCCGTCTATTTTCTGTATACAAGTACAAACATATTCATTAAATGTGTGCATGTAAAAAGTTGTGTAACAATTGGATGTTTTTCAGGTTTCAATATCTGGTAGAAGACCAGAAGAGCATTTGTCTCTTAAACGAGATAAAAAACATGTCCTTTTTGGTGGCACAAGGATACTGAAGCATGTGCCTGATATGGTATTTCGCAATGTCTTGTTCTTTTTTCTATTGTTAATTGTAGTCTGAAATTGGCTTCTAACTTGTTTGTTTGTTTGTCCGTTGCTTCAGACCTTTCATATTAAAACGCCTAACGCTGGTTGTATAGCAATTGTCTTACGAACCGGGTTTAAGACAAACCAAGGGAAACTACTTCAGACTTGTTTGTTTTCACGAGAGAAGGTAACTAGGTTTATACATAGCGCACACACTTCTCATTTTTAGTTTTGGTTACCTTAGACGATCCTGGTATTTGATAAATATATACTCGGTGTAGGTTACTGCAAAGAGTTGGGAGAGGGGACTCTTTAGTTTGTTATTTGTTTTCTCTGCAATAATCGCACTCGCTTACCTATTTAAAAAGGTACGTAAATGTGTGCGAGCTTAGTCATCGTCTCCAACTCGATCCATATATTAGCTATTTCTATATAATTAATTAACCTGATTATTGTTGTTGAGTTAGGTGCTTGAGAGGAGTACACACAAGCTTTTCTTAAGCTACACCTTATGTATAACTTATGTGATACCCCCTGAGTTGCCAATGGAGTTGTCGACGGCTGTATATGCATATTTTGCTGCAGTAGGACGGCGTCATATATTTTTTATAAAACCAGTTGATATACCATTTGCTAGGAAGGTGAGCAAAACCAGATTTGGATAAATATGGGTTTAAAAATATTTCGGCTTTATTAATTACATTTGGTTCTTGTTTTATACTTCAGCTGGTGGACATATGTTGCTTCAAAAAGATGGAAACATGGACGGCATATGGTGACATGGTATGCCACTTACAAGTCTGCATTTATAATACATACTGTAATTCTTTTTGTTGACAGTCTCTTCTCCTATCCATGCTTAATATGTGGCCACCTTTATGATCTTCAGGTGTTTTCTGGGGTCGGTGGGTTGAGTAGGGTCGGTGGGTTGAGTAAGGATACCAAAACTATACCAGCTCGCACTTTGGAAATACTGGCGTCTTGCCATTCCCTGGTTTTTGTAGACAACAAGTTGGTATGGTTAATTATCTAATTATTTTTCACCTGCTTTTTTTTATATAATTAGGTAAAGTTACTAAAACGTCAATTGAAAATTCCTCATTTATAACAAGGCTAAATCTAAACTTTCAAGAGGTCTCTGATGAAGCATTTACATTTGCTCGTATGTAGGTTGGTGATCCTCTTGATAAGGCTGTGATCGAGGGAATACCTTGGAATTATGAATGTGAAGAGAATGCAATGCCTGAAACGTAAGACATTTTTCTTTATGGTTGCTTTCTGAAATTCTATTAAAAATTGGTAACCCTTTTCTGTTCACATTGTTTGCAGACGAGGTAGCAACGCCATGATATTAAAGACTGTTAAGAGACATCACCTTGCATCCAACTTGAAAAGAATGGCAGTTGTTGTCTGTATAAAAGAAAATTTTTATGCGTTTGTAAAGGTATGTAAAAAAGTCAATATCAGGCAGACTGACGTTTTTCATTGCTCAAAATTCCGAATGCTGTAATTTCAGGGTCCTCCAGAGATCATACAAGAAAGACTAAATGAGATACCAGCATCATATGTAAGCACCTATGAGATGTACACACGTCGAGGATCACTTGTCTTGGCTTTAGCATATAAGCCTCTTCCTGATATGACGGTAACCATTCTTTCCATCGTCTAAAACTATCTTGTATTATTAACTTTACCTTTTTTGTTGACAAGAAATATTTCCATTTGGTTCAATGGTTATTACAGGAAAGTGAGGCTAGAAGCTTGGACAGGGAAGTTCTGGAAAGTGGGCTCACATTTGCTGGTTTTGCGGTATGAAAAATCTATACATTGTATTTGATCAGATTATTGACCATATGCCATGTTGACATATGTTTGTTTGTTTGTCTGTCACATAAACTTCAGGTATTTAAACGCACCACCGGTGTAACTGTCTTGATGTCTGAGTTGAGAAAGTTTTCACATTACTTGGTGAGTGACACCGATTGCATTTATTATTACGACACTGATTTCTTTTGGTTAGGGTCACATTTCCATGTATTGATTGATATTTATTTGCTCTCTGATCAGAAGGCTCATGAAGGAAATCCTTGTCCCATGTTGAAGATTCTTGTAGTTCATGGCCTTGCAACCATCTATGTCATGTGTGTCATGCACTTGAATGGTGTTAAGTTGGGAACTTGTCAGGCCCTGATTAGTCGCCTTTTCAGCATCATCTGTATAAAGTCCATGTTTGATGCACATCCGCTGCGCACATTACCCACCCAGCGGCTGAAACCAAAAGTCATGTGGTTGTCAATACTGGGCCAGTCTACTTTCCATATGCTTCTGTTGATTTCATCCATTATAGAAGCTAAGAAACATATGCCAAACATACACATGGTCAATCCAAACTCAGAATTTGAGAGTAATCTAGTGAATACGGTCTCCTACATGGTAAGCATGATGATTCATGTGGCTACGTTCGCTGTCAACTACACAGCTCACCCTTTTTACAAGAGTATATCAGAAAACAAGAGGTTTAAGGTTACGATTTTGAGTGCAGTCGTGTTCGTCATGGTGATCACATTTGATGTCCTTAGAAATTTCAATGACTCGTTGATGCTTGTGGCATTGCCAAAAGGATTGCATCGCAAACTACTTGTGCGCGGGGCAATGATGTTCTTGGGGTGCTACACATGGGAAAGGTATTTGAGGTGGGGTCTTCCTGGTAGAATCCATACTATCATCAACAAATCAATCCATGGTTGCAAGCTAAAGTGTGATTGAGCTTCAGCTTCTTACTCATAAGTTCGCAATAACTCTAATCTTATGGTATGTTTGACAAAAATAGTTGTTGCTATTGTTGGTGATGTTGTTGATGCTAGTGCTGTTGTTAGAAAAGATTAAAATTGTAGATTTTTTTTGTTGTAGTGATGTTTGGGACATCTAAATTTAGAACATCTATATTTAGAAGTTTTAAAATTTTTAAGGCCAAAAACATTTCTTTAATAGGAAAGATGCATACCCATATAATTAAAAGCCTATAAATTTAAGTGTCTTTAAAAAGTTTAGGATATTACAAGTATACCTTTCAATGCTTGTAATCTTTTAAGACTTAGAAGAAAAGAACCATAGTGTACACAACTTTAATGCACATAATTTTCAGACTTACAAAACAAGAAGCATGCTGTATACCACTTTAATGCACATATTAAAATAATAATAATAAAAATAAAAACCCACATTAATGCCATAGCGATTTGTTGTGAGACAGTGTCGTTTTGGAAACTTGCTACTAAAAAAGGTGTGGGAGGATTGATGGACTCGATTGAGAGGAGGTTGGTAGCTAAAGGGCATTTTTGTTCCTTTTTTGTGGTATCCAAAACGGATTGCTGCTGGCACCTATGAAATTATACATTCATACTAGTTATAATACTCGCGCACGCGCGTTTTTTTTTTTTTTTTTTTTTTTTTTTTTTTTTTTTTTTTTAATTTTTGGAAATAATTATTTAAAAATTTTAATCCTATTGTTAATTGTATCTTATCTATATTTTTTGTATTTATCTTCTACTTGTGTTGTGGATAAATATAAAATAAATAATATTTTTTTAAAATATCTTATCTATATTTTTTGTATTTATCTTCTACTTGTGTTATGGATAAATATAAAATATTACCTAATAAGAAAATAATATTTTTTTAAAATAAAATTATTACTAAATCAGGTATGAATTGATTTTTTTGAAATGCAAAATTCCTAATAGGGGTTTTGTTATTTAAATTTGACAAAAATACACCATTGGTCCCTAATGGCGAGTAACTTTTACAATGATACATAGTATATGAAATTATGGTTGTTGGAATCTAATTTCTTTTATCTAGCTTTTGGGTTCGGTTTTGATGACATCTATTTTTAAAAAACATGAGATGTTATACGAGTAAGATTTTTTATGGTCATCTAGTTTTTTTGACATATTTTATTACATACACGAACTTCATCAAACATCATTTGCACAGATGATGCATCAAAGACAGTATACGAAGCTTGATTACCAAATTGCTTTCAATCTTCCATGACAGAAACATTTTTTGTTCTCCTAATTATTGATTTATTTCATTTGTTTAGTTTTCCTATTGGTTAGAGAGCATTACTACTTTACAACAAATCTTGATTAAACATAGGAGAGGGGCAACAATGAAGATGAAGTAAGACATTATTCGAGTTTTTATTCCTGTCTCAACATTGGTAAATATAAATTCAGTGCGCATGTATTTTAGGAATCGGTTAAATTTTATGTATTTCAATTATGAAATTGTCTGGCACTTAATTAGAACAATAAGTGACAAACTGAATATGTGACAGTGTTTGCCTTGGGGTTTTGTTGTGTTCCATCACACCAACACGCAAGTATGTAGTGACTACTCGAATTTATGTGGTTTAAGGTTTTATTCTTTCATTGCGTGTTTGTTAGGAAACGTAAATTAAGGATTTTTTTGGAATTAGTTGTAAATTAGGGATTTTTTGGCATTCTCCGCGCCGTTGCCATCCACTAGATCATATATTTAATCAAAGATGGGCTCCAACACGTGATGAGCCAAACATTAATGACCACATTGAACCTACAAAATTGACCAAATGAGTCTATAGCAAACATGATCCACGCCACTCGAACATGCATGATGGGTTGCAGCTGTTGTTTGGCTCAAGCACGGTTTCAATATGATGCTTTGGAGAGAGCATTGTGGCGTACACTACCTATACCAATTTTTTCAATATGGGCACTTGAATAGTTTGTTGCGCAGATATTTTCGAACCTGTTTGCAAGCGATCATTCCTTTACTTCTAGATCGAGTGATCAAAGAACAAAGCTCAAAGGGATGCAAATGATTGATTATCCTTATATAAACTTAATTTATACCGAACTGTAATGCAAGGACTCATGGTAAATATTCGTTGTCTATTTTAACAGTTAAAGTCGAGGTATCCAAAACAAAAAGATCTTTGTTGATAATTACATGTAGTAAAAGTATATAATATATAAAAACCCATAGATGATATCTACATTATAATAAATTTAAATTAATTGTCATTCAAGTCATTATTGTCGTATTGTGTATCATTTGATTATGTAAAAACTAATAGAAAAGATTTGATGATTCAAGACAATTATGATAGTATTTGGATTAATACAAATTACAAAAATAAAGATATAATGTAAATAAATGAGAAATATATATGAGCCCTGACTACGTCCGTAAAACTTAACTATAAACAAAAATTAAGAACCATAACTAAATAAAAAAAAAAAAAAAAAAAAAATATTAGACTATTTGATTTAATAAATAAAAATACATAAATAAAAAAGTTTTTAAAAACGTTATAACTAGTGTTATTATAAGGAAGTTACCAACTTCACATTGCGGGAAAAAAAAAAAAAAAAAAAAACCGTGTATATCAAAATATCTATATAAAGTTTTGGTATTTGACTTTAATTAAAAATATCTATCATAAATTTGTGTTAGTATAGAAGAGGTATTATGTAACTTAATTTATATTAGGCAACTAGGAAATTCAAGTTTGAGTGGGAATCAAATCGTTTTTACTCAGAATTTCATGGTCTATAAGTAGGGACCATTACGGTTTACTTTTATCTCGTACAGCAGCTCTTCTTTGCAACTCTTTTTACCTCGTGATTGAAGCTTTGTTTCTTGGTTAAAGGTTAACAGTTTGAAATTAATGGACGGAAGTGGAAACAATGTGCCCGCTATCGGCATTGACCTTGGAACAACCTACTCATGTGTGGCTGTATGGAAGCATAACCGGGTTGAGATTATACCTAATGATCAAGGAAATCGAACCACGCCATCAACCATTGCTTTCGTTGAGGATTCAGAACGACTTATTGGTGATGGGGCCAAGAACCAAGCTGCAATGAACCCTACTAACACAATATTTGGTCAGTCCGCTCATTCCTCTTTTCTTTCTACTTTGGTTTAATTTGTCTACTTAATTTTTTTATCAGTCATCAGATAGTTTGTAAATATTTTAAAGAGAATACAAATTATGTCGATCTTTTTTTTTTTGGTTAAAAAGAAAGTTAGTTTATGAACAACTTAGATCAGAAAAGAGTTAATAACTTTTTGTAATCACGAAAGCTACGCGTCTACACTTATTAATGGTTTACGATTATGAACAACTTAGATCAGAAAGTATGTACATATTGGTAAAATTGTTAGGTTTCCTTAACGAATAAAGCTAAGTTATTGTGCGCATATATCAGTCTTTATCAAATAAATTACCAGCAAAGTAGAAAATAAACTACACCAATACAACCTGAAGCAAAGACACGCAAAACACTCTTAATTAGAAACAAGACGTTAAAATTACGTCTAACTAGGTAACTTGACAATTCCACACAACACGGCATGTCTCAAATGGTAGGATGACTAAAAAAAGTATTGATTTAAACTCCGCCAATGAAAGTTAACATCAACACGTTGCGTGCCTCAAATTAAGAACTAACCGGAACTAGAATCCACATCATCAGCATTGTGGACTTGTTGATAAATTAGGATTGTGGACAACCTCTTAATTTACTGGCTTGTTGTAACGTGTTCACAATTAGCTAATACATTGGGTGCTAGTATATACATGATGTTTATTTATTTTTGTATTATGTTACATATTACACGACCTTTAAAATCAAAATCTTTCTTGATAGAGAGACTGGTTTTCACTTGAAAATTAACCTTTGGTTTTCAGATGCAAAGAGGTTAATTGGAAGGACATTCAGTGAGTCCCAAGTACAGCAAGACATGAAGCTGTGGCCTTTTAGGGTCATCAAAGGGTCTCACGACACACCAAAGATTGTTGTTACCTACAAAGGTCAAACGATGGAATTTCGGGCAGAAGAGATTTCATCCATGGTTCTTGTCAAGATGAAAGAAACTGCCGAGATGTTTCTTGGGGAAGTTGTGAAAAATGCTGTGATAACTGTCCCAGGTTATTTTAATGACTTACAGCGTCAATCAACAAAGGATGCAGGCACAATTGCTGGGTTAAATGTCGTTCGGATGATTAATGAGCCTACAGCAGCTGCAATTGCATATGGTCTAGACAATAAGTCTGATATTAACGGCAAGATAAATGTGCTCGTCTTTGATTTGGGTGGTGGCACTTTTGATGTATCTATAATCACCATCGAGCGAGGGGATATTTTTGAGGTGAAAGCTGTCAATGGTGACACTCATTTGGGAGGTGAGGATTTCGATAACCGAATGGTGGATCATTGTGCACGGGAATTCAAAAGAAAATGGAATAAGGACTTGACAGGGAACCAAAGAGCACTGGGGAGATTGAGATCTGCTTGTGAGAAGGCAAAAAAGGTTCTCTCGTGTATTAGTCAGACATCAATCGAATTGGATTGCTTGCATGAGGGAATTGACTTTTCTATCAAACTTAGCCGGGCTAAATTTGAAGAGTTGAACATGGATTCATTTATTAAGTGCATCCAGATTGTAGAAATGTGTTTAAGTGATGCTAAGATGAAAAGATCATCTATAGACCAAGTGATTCTTGTTGGGGGCTCTTCTAGGATACCTAAGGTTCAATGTATGTTGCAGGAATATTTCGATGGCAAAGAGTTATGCAAGAGTGTGAACCCTGATGAAGTTGTTGCATACGGTGCAGCCATTGTGGCTGCAAACTTAAGCGGTAATAGCGACAAGAGTGTTCAAGATTTGGTGCTGTTGGATATAACTCCTTTGTCACTTGGTGTCGAGACGCTTGGAAAAGTGTTTACTGTTGTGATCCCTCAAAACACTCAAATTCCTACGTGTAAATCCATAAAGTTAAAAACTATTAAAGACAACCAATCTAGCAGTGATATCGTGGTATATCAAGGTGAAAGATCCAGATCCACAGATAACAATTTGTTGGGAAGATTCTCAATTTCTGGGATACCACTTGCTCGCAAAGGAGTCTCTACAGTTTTGGTAAGCTTTGAAATAGATGCCAATAATATTCTCACAGTCACCGCTAGTATAGAATCAACCGGTATGATGAAGAAACTCACAATTACCAATACGAATGGAAGACTATCCAAGGGAGATATTGAAAAGATGGTTAAAGATGCCCAGAAGTTAAAACACGAGGACGAAGAATACAAGAAGAAAGCGGATGCCCAGAATGCATTAGAGGATTGCTTATACAAAATGAAGAATAAGATCAATGAGGTCAGTTTCTTGAGAAGGGTGATCCCTGGTATATGGAAGGAAGCGGGGAAAGCCATTGCTAACACGACCAAGTGGCTCGAAGAAAACCAAGCTGCACCTTTTGCTGAGATTCAACGCAAGAAGGAACACCTAGATTTTGTTTACGAGCAAATGGTTTAGCTTTCATGGTCGTTAAAACTTTTTGGATAGGCAAACTTTATGTTTATTGCTTGATTTACTTATATATGGCCATTTACTAACAGTGCTGACACGTGTGACACCTTTTTACCAATACTAGAAAAATGCTAACTCCTATGAAGACGTTTCAAACTTAAGAGAGATGCCCATACTGAACAACTCTTAAGACAATAACTTGGCGCCATACGGCACATTCTCCTTGATCACATCCTCAAGAGAGTCACATATACGACAATAGGGCCAGCGAATCTTTTGGCCACCAGTGACCGACCTCTGGATCACATTCGCCATTCTCTTTCACTTTCTGCATACATGCATTTTTGAACAGTCACTGAGAGTGAAAAGACCCTCGTGCAGATTAACAGATGCTCTATGGGCTATGAGGCAGTCTCATTCCATCTGCCCAAACTTGATCCCACCAAATCTTTTCCTGTCTGTCTGCTACTGGTTGTCGGGTGAGAGGGTGTACATGTTTCGGAACTTCACTTTGTCTTCAGACATATGTACAAGTGTCTGGTAAAAGGTGGATCCCATGAATACAAAGAGATTTAACGATTTCGCCAGTTCGCCCATCACATAGCCTCTCATTTCCCCACCTAGTAAATGTGAAATTAAAAAAAAAAAAAAAAAAAAAAAAAAAAAAAAAAAAAAAAAACGGTAAGTAGAGTTGGCATGATGGGCAGGTTGGCCAACAAGTTAAAAATAGTTCCGAGTGGTTTAAGTAGAGGTCAAAGCGGGCCTGGTCGGGTTGGGTTTATTAGATGATAAATATGGCCCAAGCCGGGTGTGAGGTTAGAGTCCATTAGGGTTGTAATCTATGAATATCAATCTATAATAAAGTTATACCTACGGGTTAATTCAATGTCTAACATGTTATCAAAGACCAAACCCTAACCCCTATTATTTATTTATTTATTTATTTTGAATAAACCCGTTTGTATTATGCATATTATTGATAACTATTTATAGAGACGATACTTAGACACTATTAAACTCTAATGGAACCTAAGCCCACATGCGCGCTTGGGCCGACTAATCTTTATCATACAATACTCCTCCGCAATTCGAGCGGCAAAATCGTGAAAGCTCGGATTAGAGTAGGAAACTAAAAAACAGTAGGGTTAGGGTTTGGTCTCGAATAACATGTTAAACATAGAATAAACCCGTAGATGTAAATTTATTATTGATTGAGATTTGTAAATTACAACCCTAATGGCCCTAACCCCACACCGGGCTTGGGCCATACTTATCATCTAATAGGGTCGCCATAGAAACCTTTGTGTCCTGTTGGTTTTGATAGGCCTTGCATTAATACAAATTTATACATGTTGTGGTAGAAGAAGGGAAGTAATGATACTACCAAAAAACCAAAGTACTTGAACTTTTAGAAGTCAGTATGATTCTAATTTTCAACCACCGTCACCAACTCCACTGTCATCACCACCTGAACAACAGTTACACTACGTCAGCAACAAACGTGTCCATATCGAAACTGTACAAGATCAACCTGACGTCATATACACATGAAGACAACCATGTGCTTTTCTCCATTTCTCCAACCTCTGCTGCCTCCTTCCATAATAAGTAAGAAAGTGTCTGAATTTTAAGTTTTTCTAATTATGTAATAGTCCTAAATGCATTATATATAGTATAGATTAAATGCTCAACACATGTAAAAAAAATGCATTTATAGTGGAGTAAATGTATTTAACTAAGATATGGTTGTATTTTGCTCATAGTCATAGTCAAAGTGTATTTACTACATCCGTCCATAAATAGAGTCAAACTAGTTCAACTTGACCTTAACTATATAACTGAATTGGGTTTTTAAGTGTATTTTTTAATGGTATAATTTTTTATCATGTATTATATAACAAACAAAAAATATTAATGTCAAAGTTGAACCATTAGCAGAATCATATGCAAAAAAAGGAAATTGTTAATTACATTCAAAACGAAATTTATTATTACCAAAAATACAACCGCTTTAGTTAACAATAATAGTACATCGTACATATTATATATTATATATACACATTGTGTCAACAACCCTAAAACAGATTCGATTGGATGGCAGAGATGGCTGTGTTAGATGTGGTCGAGGCTATACTATCAAGATCGGCTGTAGAAGATCTGATCCAATGGAAGCGTGTTTGTAAGTCATGGTATTATTTAATATCAAGTCCTAGTTTTGTTAGATTACATCTAAAGATAACCAGCAACAATAGACATCTAAGGATAATGATGCCAACATACTGGAAAACAGTCGAAAAAATATCGAATGAGAGCTTGTATGAATACAATCTATGGAAGGTTGTTGGTTCTTCCAATGGCCTTGTATGCTTCTCTCGCACACAAAAAGATGCTCTAACTGTGATAAACAATCCTTGGACTAGAGAGGTTACAAAACTGCCAATGGCGCCCTTTCTTCCCGAAAAGGTTAGAGGTTTGTTGACTTTGAGTTTTGGTTATGATTCATACATAGATGATTACAAGGTTTTTATGGCCATCCAAAAAGGTTTAAACGAGTCACTCATTCAAGTCTTGTCCTTGAAATCAAATACTTGGAAACTTATTGGACAATTCAAGTATTTGTTTTGTCATAGCAAGCATGGTATCTTGTGCAATGGGGCACTTCATTGGTTTGTGTTTGATTATCAAAATAATGCCGATGATCAATCAAATAAAGTAATCCTCTCTTTTGATTTATCTCGGGAGGAATTTACAGTAATCCCTGAACCTAATGACTCAAGATATGAATCATATTTCACCACACTGGGTATGTTGTGTTGGGAATTATACTAACAGTTACGACGGCTAGTAAAGATGTTACAACTGCAGAAGATTGTACTTGCAATGGAAACTCATTACCACTGCAAGAACAAATATTACCACTGCTTACTTGATAACTGTTAGAGAAACGCGTAGAGATAAATATAGAATAGATCTTGAGTATATCTTATTCTATTAGCATTATACTTATCTTGTAGAAGAGGACTCCTTGTTGTATAAAAGGAGATCCTAGGTTAAAAGTTAGATATATCTTTCTAATACATTTTTCCTAGAGCTTCAAGGTGTAACCCTAGTGATATCATAGATCACTCGTATTATTATCATTAATAATATTGGAGCTATTTGTTTGTTACATACATTGTTCTCACATACATATAACTGTTTCATTCACAATCAATCTTCTAAGTATCATTAAGTAGATTCCGCATACTTAGTGGTATTACTCAAAGTATCATATTAACACAAGTTCAAGGTGTTCACGATCCAACAAGTGGTATCAGAGCAAGGCTTTGATATTTTGATTTTGAAGACCCTATGGCAGACTCAAAAGAAACAATGGAGACAGAAACAAGCCAATCAAACATTGCTGCAAAGCTTCCTAAGCTTAAGATAAATGATTTTGAGATGTGGAGGCTTATGATAGAACAATTCTTTATGGTTCAAGACTACACATTATGGGAGATCATTATGTGTGGAAATTCATTCAAACCTGGTACAACTGTAGAGCAGGTTGGTGACAAGACAGTAACAAAAGTTAATACTGGTCCAGTCACTAATGATGAAAGAAGTCAACTGAAGAATGATTTGAAGGCTAGAGGTTTGCTATTGATGGCTCTACCCAGAGAACAGGTTCTGGCTTTTAGCAAATACAAGTATGCAAAGACTCTTTTTGATGAGATCTGTGAAGTGTTTGGTGGTAATGATTCCACCAAGAAGACTCAAAAGACTTTACTGAAGCAGACTTATGAAAACTTTGGTTCAACAAGTAATGAATCTCTTGATAGCATATTCACAAGGCTACAAAAGATTGTTACTCAACTCACTGCTTTTGGAATTGAGATGGAAAAGGAAGACCTCAATCTTAAATTCCTAAGAAGCCTACCTTCTGAGTTTGACACCAATGTTGATGTTTGGGAAGATAAGCCAGATCTAGAGACCATGAAGCTTAATGATGTGTACAATAACTTCAAAGTTATTGAACAAAGATTAAAGAAAGCTGGCAAATTAAGAACAAGTTCTGCAAGTGTAGCACTCATATCATCATCAATTAATGATAGTTCAGATGAAGAAAGTGATAGTGATGATGACAGTGGTAACATGATTGTTTCCACTGGTAATGGAAGTGTTTTCACTAGGAGCTCAAAGAAACAGGTTGCAGGACTAAGTGATGCTACTTTCTATGCCTTTATATCAAGCCAAGTGGGTGGTTCGATTCTCAATCATGAGGATTTGGATCAAATTGATGAAGATGATATGGAGGAGATGGACATTAAATGGCAGGTGGCATTACTAAGCTTAAGAACAAAGAAGTTCTGGAAGAAGACAGGGAGAAAGATAAATATAAGTGGCAATGAGACTGTAGGTTTTGACAAAAAGAAGGTGGAGTGCTATAATTGTCATAAGATGGGGCACTTTGCAAGAGAATGTAGAAAACCAAGGAAATATGACAACAGGTCAACTTGGTACAAAAAGGACAAGAACAAAGAACCTACAACTGAAGAGCTAAAGGTGCTACTGGCTATTGATGGAGTGAGCTTTGATTGGAGCTTTATGACTCAGGAAGAAGAAGATGATTCAGAATCTGCAATGCTTGCTACTGAGCATGCTCTCATGGCTTTTTCAGACTCTGAGGTACATACTGATAATGCTTCTTCTAAAAACTGTAAGGCCTTAAAAGAGTTAGAGACCTCAAAAACACAATATGATGCACTGATGCTAGATTTACATCATACTAATTATAACTTAGCAAATCATAAAAGAGGTCTAGGTGTTTTAGAAAAACAATTAGAGCATTATAGGGCAAATGAATCTAAGTTTAATGATGACATTGTTGTTTTAAAAAGAGACTTAGATTTTCATGTTGAAGTGAATAAAGCTCTTAGGGAAGAGATTGAAAAGGTTAAGAAGGCTAGTGAGAATATTCAGATAACTAATCAAACACTAGACCACCAATCTAAGAGCATTAGCAAAATTTGGGAAGCTCAAGTTGTGAGCAAAGCCAAATCAGGTCTTGGATACAAATCAGTTCCACCACCTCTAAGAGGTGTTCCAGCACCTCCTGGCATTGACCTAGCTCACACAGGTTTAGAAGAGTTTCAGGATCTACCTATGACCTATGGACCAAAATTTGTTAAACCAGTTGAAACTGAAAAGATTCAAGTTGAGGTTGAGACTTTTGATAGTGCTAGTGACTCATCTCTTAAAGATGAATGTTTAAATGTTGAGTCTAAATCTAGTGTTCATGAAAATATTAGAGTAGAAGAAAGAAAAAGTATTTCTGAAGTAGTCAAAGAGAAGCCTAGGACACAGTCAAATTACACTAGGCCTACTACTAGGTATGCAGAGATGTACAGGGATAGGTCTAAATCTCCTAGAGGGAACATGAGAAGTTGGAATCATGTTAAAACTATACTTGTAACTACCACATGGGAAGAAGGGAAGTTTTTGGGAATACAAGGGTGAATGGACATAATGTTAACAACATAACTCACCCAAATTCACTAAGCAAGATGGTTCCCAGGTCTGTTTTGCTTACCACTGGCATTAAACCTATTTTCACTGCTAGACCAGCAGTTGCCACTGCCAGTAGTAAAAACAGAATTTATCCTAAGTCCCCTGTCACTACTTTTGTTAAATCTTATCAAACAGGGAAAAAGACTCAATTTGAAAAGAATGTTCACAAGAAACACATGTGGAGACCCAAATTTACTAATCCAGCAGTTTCCACTGCTAGGCCTGCAGTTACCACTGTAAGACCAAATGTTTCCACTGGTGTCTATGTGAATAAGAAAAGGGTAAATATGGGTAATGCTGTTAAGGCCTCAGCTCGTTGGGAATGGAAACCAAAAGGAACATCAAACACAAACACTCCCAATGGTGTATCAATGACCTTTGATAGATGCAATTATATTGATACACGAGGCAGATCCAAGTCATTTGTGGCTTGGGTCCCCAAAAGGAACTAACTCCTTTATTTCTATGTGCAGGGACATTCAAAAACAAAAGAGGATCAAGGTTATTCAAACAGTGGATGTTCCAGGCACATGACTGGCAACAAGTCCTATCTCTCAGATTTCAAATCATTTGATGGACAGGCTGTCAGCTTTGGAGGAGGTATTGGTGGCAAGGTTTCTGGCAAAGGAACAATCAAGGCTGGAAACTTGGATTTTGAGAATGTATACTATGTACCAGAACTCAAGTACAACCTCTTCAGTGTGTCACAGATGTGTGACAAGAAAAATAGAGTTCTATTCTCAGAAGATGATTGCTATATCTTATCAAAGGATTATAAGCTACCAGAAGAAAAAGATATTTTGCTTAAAATCCCAAGAAAAGGTAATCTATATAGCATTGACATGAAGAAGATAGTGGCTAAAGATGATGTTACTTGCTTACTTGCAAAAGCCACTTTGGATGAATCTATGCTTTGGCACAAAAGACTTGGTCATGTTAACTTCAAGACCATCAATAAGATTGTAAAAGATGGTCTAGTCATAGGTTTACCTGAGAAGAGATTTGAATATGATCAAACATGTGTTGCTTGTCTTAAAGGTAAACAACACGGCGCTTCTTGCAAGACCAAGGCAGTGAATACTATTGATCATCCACTCTACATGCTGCATATGGACTTGTTTGGTCCTACTTCTGTTTGCAGCATCAATTTGAAGAAGTATTGCCTAGTCGTGACTGATGATTTTAGCAGATTTACATGGGTTTTCTTCTTAAATACCAAGGATGAAACTGCAGGCATACTCAAGACTTTCATCACTGAAGTTGAAAATCAAGCTGAAAAGAAGATAAAGATCATCAGATGTGACAATGGGACAGAGTTCAAGAATAGAGTAATGGATGATTTCTGCAAAGACAAAGGCATTAAAAGAGAATTTAGTGTTGCAAGAACACCTCAACAAAATGGTGTTGCTGAAAGAAGAAATAGAACACTAATTGAGGCTGCTAGAACCATGATAGCTGATTCAAAGCTTCCAGTGACTTTTTGGGCTGAAGCAGTTAACACTGCTTGCTATATTCAAAACAGGGTATTAGTGGTCAAGTCAAAGAACAAGACACCTTATGAGCTTTTCAGAGGAAGACCCCCACTTTTGAATTTCTTGAAGCCATTTGGATGTCATGTCACAATTCTCAATACCATTGATCATTTGGGAAAGTTTGAAGAAAAGGCAGATGAAGGTTTCTTTGTTGGTTATTCCATGGTTAGTAAGGCTTTTAGAGTCTACAACTTAAGAACAAGGAAGATAGAAGAGAATTTGCATGTTCAGTTTCTTGAAAATAAAGCTAACATAGCAGGTTCAGGACCTGAATGGCTATTTGATCTTGAGACTTTATCAAATACAATGAATTATGTTCCTATTACCTCATATTCAAGTGATGTTGATCTTGAGGATTAAGAGGAGTTTATTGATGAAGATGAATCTTGCCAAGATGATGAAGATGATAAAGATCAATTTGTTATGCCAATTTGGGAATTTGATGTTAATGCAGACTCACAACCTTCAACGAATACTGATCAGGAAGATAAATTTGTGAATTTTGATGTTCTGCATGATGATATTCCTGAAGGCAGTGGTAATCCTGTTACCACTGAAACACATGATGTTTCCACTGACGGTCCAGATGTGGAAAATTCAGCTTAGGAGACACCAAATGATGATGTTGAAATCACAAATATGCCATCATCTTATGAAATTCCTACCACATCACATACTACAGTTAACAAATCTCACCCAATTGAGAATGTTATTGGTGAAATTAATTCAGGTGTGAAGACAAGAAGGTAAACAAGGATGACAGATGTTCATGGGTTCATAAGTGAAGTCTATAAGTCCAAGAATCACATAACTAAGAATGAATGTTTATTCTTCTGCTTTCTATCACAAATGGAGCCTAAAAATGTTTCTATGGCTTTAGGAGAGTCAAGCTGGGTTGAAGCTATGCAGGATGAGTTGTTGCAGTTTAAGCTTCAAAAGGTTTGGGTTCTTTGTGATTTGCCTGATGGTATGAAAGTGATTGGTACTAAATGGGTGTTCAGGAATAAGAAAGATGAAAGAGATTTTGTCATCAAGAACAAAGCTAGATTGGTTGCTCAAGGATATACTCAAGAGGAGGGTATTGATTATGAAGAAGTTTTTGCTCCTGTTGCAAGGATTGAGGCTATTAGACTATTTCTAGCCTATGCATCATTTATGGGCTTTACTGTCTATCAAATGGATGTTAAGAGTGCCTTTCTGTATGGTACTATTGATGAGGAGGTATATGTTGCTCAACCTCCAGGCTTTGAAGATCCACAACACCCCAATAAAGTTTACAAAGTAGTCAAGGCTCTATATGGCCTACATCAGGCTCCAAGGAAGTGGTATGAAACCTTAGCTAATTATTTGATGAATAATGGGTTTCATAGAGGCAAGATTGATCAGACTTTGTTCATCAAGAAGGACAAGGGTGATATCCTACTTGTGCAAGTATATGTTGATGATATCATCTTTGGTTCTACTAAACAAGAGATGTGCAAAGGGTTTGAAAAGCTTATGAAAGATGAATTTCAAATGAGTTCTATGGGAGAACTTACATTCTTTTTGGGGCTACAAGTACAACAGAGTAAAGAAGGCATCTTTATCAGTCAAGACAAGTATGTGACTGAGATTGTTAAGAAGTTCAAGTTCACTGATGCAAAATCTTCAAATACCCCTGCTGATAAGCAAACTCATTTATTATTGAAGAATGCTAGTGGTGTTAATGTTGATGTCCACACTTACAGATCAATGATTGGTTCTTTGATGTATCTTAATTCATCAAGGCCAGACATTATGTTTGCTGTATGTGCCTGTGCAAGATTTCAAGTAACTCCTAAGACATCACATATGACAGCAGTGGAAAAGATTTTTAGATACTTGAAGACTTATCCTAATCTAGGATTGTGGTATCCAAGGGAATCTCCTATGGAGTTGATTACTTACTCAGATAGTGACTATGCTGGTACAAGCTTGGATAGAAGGTCAACCACAGGAGGATGTCAATTCCTTGGATGTAGATTGGTGTCATGGCAGTGCAAGAAACAGACAATGGTTGCTACATCGACTACTGAAGCAGAATATGTTGCAGCTGCTAGTTGTTTTGCTCAGATCCTTTGGCTTCAGAATCAACTCTTGGATTATGGGTACAATTTCATGAACACCATCATATATATAGATAATAGTAGTACAATTTGCATTATTAAGAATCCTGTGCAACACACTAAAACTAAACATATTGAAATTAGACATCACTTTATTAGAGATTGTTTTGAGAAAAAGCTTATTAATGTTGTCAAAATTCACACTGATGACAATTATGCTGATTTATTAACAAAAGGGCTTGATGTGGGTAGATTTCAGTACTTGGTAACAGGTATTGGAATGCTTAATCCATAAACTTTTGATGTCTAATAATTTTTAGTGTTGCAGGATAGTTTTTAATGTACTATTATTGTTTGTATATGTTTGTATGGTTTTCCACTAACACTTATGAAGGTGAAACAAGCTCAGTGGAAACTATGCATCATACAGTGGAAAGATTTGCTCTCACAATGGTAATAAGGAAACAAAGAAGATCATTTATTTATCACTTCAAAAGGTTGTAGAGTACATTCTTTCACTAAGATAAGTTCAAAACACATGCAAACTTAAACAAACAACCCACAACCTAACAACCTAAGATCTTCAGACACTACATAGGCTTTTTCCCTTTGCCCTCATAAGCATGCTTGCTTTTAGCTGGCTTGTTCCTCTTCTCATCATAGGAAAGCTGCTTTCTTGGACAAGCAAGCCCAAGCACTTGTGGTGGAGGCTTCAGATCTTTTGCAGGCTTTGACGACTCTGGTCACTTCATGTTGTGTATGGCAGTCTTTAGGGCAGTTGTAAGTGCCTTTGGTAGTTCCTCAGAAAGGTTAAAGGTTGGATCATATTCCTCTGTATCGACATCATGAGATGGAGTTGCTGCAGTATTTGATGGAAAAGCACTTGGTGGAAAGTATCCATTCCATCCAGAGGAAAGCTCTTCAGAATCTGAGCAATAGCTGATTTCTTCATCAGAAGAGTTGTCAGAGGAGATGTATACGATTGGGAACCAACTCATCTTTAAGTTTAGGGTTCGTTAAAGTGATGATTTGGTTGATGCTGATAAGTGTGTTTTGAGACCCCTATTTATATGCAAAGTCAAGGCCAATGGATAATTAATGAAGTATCTTTATTCCTATCTGTTTTGGTAGTTTGGAGGAGTAATTATGGAAGATATCGGGTTGACTTTGGAGCAATAAATGTATAAATAGTAACTTGGTTAAAAAGTTACTTGGGTTAACTAATATTGGTTAAGTTTGGTCCTTAAGATGTTTAAAGTGAATGGAGTTATAAGATGTGTAACTTAAGACACATAACAAATGGTTATTGATTCACCATGTCTAATTCACATAAGAATCAACTAGTCCTGAGCAAACGGCTACAGGTAAAGACACATCAAATCCGTTCATGGTTGATAGTTTACCAAAAACTAGGTTATCAACTCACCATACATCCTTGTGATCAAGAGTTGGCTAGTCCATAGCAAACGGCTCATGGTAAAGACATATCAAATCCGTTGATAGCTGATATTTGCTAAAAACTATGATAAGAGCAGCTACTTTTTACATGTTTTACTTACCACTGCTCTTTGAAAATTCTGTTGATTCTTACCACTGCAGGTTCACAGTTACCACTAACAGTGTAATTTTTTTTTCTTCCTTAATATGTGTAGATGCAGGGCATGACAACATAATTCAAGAGCTCTACCATGGCAACACTTAATGTGTCTGATTCTAAGGGATTAGATACAGATAGTGAAATCCCTAGCCAAATTAAAACATATGGGTGGTTCAGAAGTACTATCTAGTTTAACTAGGTACGAAATTGAATCTTTGCCTAAAGATGCACCTCTCCCAGAAGGTAATACATCTGGAAGTGCTGAAGGCAGTATGTTACAAAAGGAATTGATGGAGCTGTGTACCAAATTCTCATAAAAGGTGGATACAAAAGGAATTGATGGAAGTTCTTCTGATTTTTATCTGATTGTGCTGATTTTGGTGGAGATTCTCCCAAACAGGGGAGGATAAGAAAAATGATGATCAGATTCAGGGGAGGATTGCTCTCAGCATGTCAAAGTTAAAGATCAATATGAGGTTCACTTTCAGAAGACTATAAACTCGTTTTGCAATGTTGAAATCAAAGTTAAGAGTTTATGCAGATAATGAAAAGATTAGAGCTTTGACGATGTCATTTTGCAATGTTGAAATCAAAGTTAAGAGTTTATGCAGATAATGAAAAGATTAGAGCTTTGATTCAGAAGATTCAAGATCAATATGCAAGAGCTGATAAAGTGTTGAGAAGAACAAGATAAGTGTTTGGAAGAATTCCCATATCCTCAGGTTTATTGTATACTTGAAGAAACTTGTTGATTTACCTATAAATCATAAGTTTAGGGGAGGATTGTTGGGAATTATACTAACAGTTACCACGGCTAGTAAAGATGTTACAACTGCAGAAGATTGTACTTGCAGTGGAAACTCATTACCACTGCAAGAACAAATATTACCACTGCTTACTTGATAACTGTTAGAGAAACGCGTAGAGATAAATATAGAATAGATCTTGAGTATATCTTATTCTATTAGCATTATACTTATCTTGTAGAAGAGGACTCCTTGTTGTATAAAAGGAGATCCTAGGTTAAAAGTTAGATATATCTTTCTAATACATTTTTCCTAGAGCTTCAAGGTGTAACCCTAGTGATATCATAGATCACTCGTATTATTATCATTAATAATATTGGAGCTATTTGTTTGTTACATACATTGTTCTCACATACATATAACTGTTTCATTCACAGTCAATCTTCTAAGTATCATTAAGTAGATTCCGCATACTTAGTGGTATTACTCAAAGTATCATATTAACACAAGTTCAAGGTGTTCACGATCCAACATGTTGGAAGATCAACTATGCATATTTTCTCTTAATATGTACGATGACAATGACCTCCCCCGTGACATATGGGTAATGAGAAGCTACAATGTTCTGGAGTCCTGGGAACTATTGTCTAATGATTGCCAGATCAAGTACGAGGTTGTACACTATATGAATATGCTTGATTGCAATTCACCTACGAAGAAGACGATGAGTTTCTTTTGTAATTATAATATTAAATGCTTGTCAAGGGCCTTGAAATATATTAGTGCTCAGAAATTTGTGCCAAGCCTTGTATCTCCGGTATATGTTAATACCGGGAGACCAAGCCTACCAAAGAATAACAAGAGTGTTGAAGTATGGAGTACTGAGGTTGGTTTTACTTCACAATCCTTTCTTTTGATAATGATAATAATAATAATAATAATAATAATAATAATAATAATAATAATAATAATAATAATAATAATAATAATAATAATCATAATAATAATAATAATTATTATTATTATTATTATTATTATTATTATTATTATTATTATTATTATTATTATTATTATTATTATTATTATTATTATTATTATTTAATTTTTGATGGTGTGACTCTCAATAGTTTTAGTTTTTAGCAGGAGTTTCTGTGTGTTTACGAGGGTGTTTGCGACTACTTTATTTATTTATTTATTTTTTCTCCTACTTGTGCTTCTCCATCTTCTTAAAAATAAATACGTATAAACTAAACTGGTTAGTACTTTTAGAAATGGTGTTAAGATATGCTTAGTTTGTAAAAAAGATAGCAAAAAATCGCCTCTCTACCATCTTTGGTATGCAATCGATTGCTAGGACTGTTACTATTTTGTGAGGTGGTTGTGTCTTATCGTTTTTTTTTTTTTTTTTTTCATTTTGGGGTGAGATCCGATCTCCTAAACCTACTAATCATCTGATTCGTTAGGATTATGGGACGGTTTTCATACTTGTTTATTTAGTTGCCACCCCGTTTTTACAGTCGAAACCCTAATATATCCTTTAATCGATTTATCTTATATTCGTTTTTTGACGAGTGTTAAGGTAACGTTTCTGTTATGGTTCGATCTGGTTATCCTATTTTCCTTGTTAGAATATTTTTTGAGGATCGTTTTGGTGGTGATCTGATAAGCTTTGAAGCCATACGAAACCCTAATTTCTTAGGGTTTTGTTATTATGTCAGTTCATGTTGCAAGGCATTCTGATCATGCGTGATTTCCTGTAAGTCGACAATTGTGTGTCGTTTATGCTTGTGAATTGGATCGCAATATTAGTGGGTATTGAGGGATGGAAGTCGAGGGGTGTTTTGGTTTTTCCAGAACCCTTGTTCTCGTGCTGCTGGGTTTCGGGTCTCTTGACTTATGTCGGCTATATGTTACCCAGTTTTGGACGTTAGGGTTTCATCATAAATCCTATCTTTGGTTCAGATCCATGTTGCTTTTACTGAATTCTTTTGTATATGCATTGGATTTGAGTATTTTTGAGGTTACTTGGTACTTGATTGCTGCTGTGATCAGTGGCTTGTCTTGGATTGGAGGTTAGGGTTGGTGTTACGACTGGTGATCATTGCTACTACTACTGATTTAGTAGTGTATATGTTTGGGGTCGTTTTGTCTTGTTATTATACCTAGTTTGATACTTTGTAATTAGCTAGGTTTGGTTTGTGTTTATGGCCTGTCATAAACACTTGTTTATCAAGCGCCTGCGCTTGAGGTTAATGTGGTACTTCAGCCACATTCCATTGTACTTAAACGTTTTTTGGATAATATATTTACCGGGTCGTTGACCTTTTACCCAAAAAAAAATAGCAAAAAATAAAATAAAATAGTGATATGAACTAGAAGCTCATGCTAAGGATTTGAGGTTGAATATGATATAATACAAACTAATTTTAATTTAATATCAAATTAAGTAATATGAAATAACACCATGTTTGACATGATTCCGAACGGAGTTTTTTAGAAGTGAACTTGAAGTTGAAACTATAATCTCTAAGATGAAGGAAGGAAGGTTGAGGTGGTTTGGACATGTCACGAGAAGGCCACAATCAACGCCGGTAACAAAGAGTCGAAGCTCTAATAGTCGACGGCTTGAGGAAAAGGGGTAGGTCAAAACTTAGGTAGGGGTATAAACTTAAGCAGGATATTAAGGAGCTTCTTTTTGTCTAATGACATGACCTTAAATAGGAATGTCGAATGCGTGGAGAGATAAGATTAACATTTGCGGGTAGTTCAGGCTAGGTGGTTTGAGGGTTTGAGGTAGTTATTGCGTTTAGGCTTTATAGGTGTCTCTTAGTAGCTTTCCCACTTGCGTTTTTTAGATAAAGAGTTCCATTTCTAATTCCCCTTAGGTTATAGGCGTTAAGTAGCCTCTATTGTGCCTTTTGCTTTGCCCTAGGCTTAGGTCCCCATTACGTCGCGTCGCTTAGATCTTTGTTGCTCCCTTAGGTCTTGTTTTTTATTTTTATTTTTTATATTTTTTATGTGCCTTTAGCCCCAATTCTTTGCTAGCATTTTTCTTGATGCCCTTACCTTTTTGTGTTTATGCTTGTATGTTTATGCTCGTGCCTCCTTGTCTCAATAGCGCTTTATCTTGTGTTTATTATGTGTCCAGTTGCGGTGTATGCTTTTATATGTTTATCCCCTTTTTTCTCCTAGTTCTTCTGTTGGTAATTTTTTTTTTACTATTTGCTTTGTATGCTTGTACGTTTGTTTTTCATCTTTTATCCCTTATTCTACTTTTCCTTGCTATTCTCACCCTCAGACATGCACATATTTTTTGAGTCCTTTCACCAACACACTTTTATTTGCTGGAGGTCTTCCTAGAAGGAGTCCCTCTACTTTCGAGTTTACTCTGGGGAAGGGGTTGGATCTGTCTACATTGTACCTACCCATACCCACCCAGCGGGATTGGGTATGTAGTTGTTGTAGCATACGGTGTTTGAATATCAAAACAGTGAAAACATAAAAAAGTAAGCAATGCCAAACACCCGCCACATGTAAGGAAAGGGGGAATTGAAACTTTTATTATTATTATTATTATTATTATTATTATTATTATTATTATTATTATTATTATTATTATCAAATTTAGATTTATGATTGGCTAATGCCTTGATCTCAAAAAGGTTTAAGTTCGCAACTTAAATGCTTTATAGTATAGAGATAGTTATTCTTCACACCGCTCTATTTTTTTAGATATGTAAATTGAACATTGATCGTAGTTGAGCCTTATATATATATACTTTTCTAAGGTTGCTGAAGGAGAGGGCTTGCCGACAAAGATAAGGAATTTTATTAAGACTTCCGAACAGGTAAAAACATGTACTTTGTTGTCTTTTATTCTACAACTTGTACCTAGTTTTTAATTGGTTCTCCTTGTTAAACTTTCGAAAAAAAATTGAAGGGAAAGAGACACATTGAGAAAGTCTACAGGCGGGAAGTTGGAGAGACTGAGAATTTGTATCTGCATGAAGATGGCGAGACGTAAGTTCTTTTTATTCTATGTACAAGTCTTACCTGGTTTGGATTTTGTTATAAATTTAGCCTTTTAAATTTGCTTGAAAATTCATGTGCAGCAAAGTAGAGATTGAAGATAGAGGGAGTCACACCATACCTCTTGGTGCAGAAATAGGGTAATAATTAATTATCGAATAAGGAGATTGTCTTGTTTGATAACAAGGAGATTTACATCTATCTTTGCAAAATTTTAAAATTACATCGACATCTTTATTAATATGTTAGTTTCTTTTATATCCGTTCAAAACTTCAAAATATACATATAGGTATCTGATTGAGGCAAAAGCAGTCAACTAAAGTCAACCACGGATGTGGTCAAGATAGTCAAACTCCTTAGGCTCAATGCTCCGTGGAAGTATAGGGTTTCCCCGGGTCGTTATGTCCCGACGAGGTGTGGATGGTAAACAAACGGGTTTGTGATCGGGCGAATTTGAACAGAAAAGGGTTTTAAGTGAGTTGTATGATTAAACTAAGATATGAGGAATGAAACTAACTTAGAAACACTATATAAACAATTACTGATGATCAGATATACTAAAAACGTGAGCTAAGTCTAAAAACGCGTACGTTTGATTTAAATTTACGTTAACGTACGAAATAAAACGCGACTTTTATAGAAATAAAATACCTACGAACATGAAAATTACATTTTTACAATCCTAATGATAAAAGAAAATTTTTAGAAAATTAAAATTAATTTTTACACTATTTATATAATTGTTATTAATTAATTACTAATTTCCTAATTACTTTTAATTATTTAAATTACCCTAAAATACAAATAATTATAAAATTAACTTAAAAAAATAAAATTAAAACTTAGAAGAATTTAAAATAATATAAACCTAATTTTAAAACTGAAAATATACTTTTAAGACTTTTTATCTAATTATTATTAATTAAATACTATTTAAACTTAATCAAAAATTAAGAGAAAATAAAAATAAAGTGAGAAAAATACAAAATTAATTTTTAAAATTCTAAAACAACTAAAAACTATTTTCTAAAATATTTTTGGATTTTTTTATGATTTTTCTGATTTATTTTTTGGAATTTTTGATATAAAAAATTATGAAAAATTGAATAAAAACTAAAATTAAATAAGAAAAATAGGAAATGAAGTCAGAAAAATATGAAAACTTCAGGAAAATTCTAAAATATTATTCTAATCCTTGGAAAATTTTGAAAATGGAAAAATAAGCACTGGAAGTGCTTAATGGCTTAAATTAGCTTATATGGAAGTGCTTATTAATAAGCACTACTTGACTAAAGTGAATGAAACTTGAACCAAATGATATTAAGACTCAAATAAGCTCAAATAAACAATATTAAGACTAAATGAAGCTCAGAAATACTGATAGGGTTCAAACAGATGCAAAAAGCACTTTTGGTGATAAGCAATAAGCAGTTAGTTAAAGCAAATGGCACAAGCTCAATTAACAAAACAACTACTGGTACTAAGGAACTTAAATGAGCAATAACACTCAGATATGAATCACAATACCACACTTGCAGTCCTATAACTTGAATTCAGATATTAAGTTAAAACACCCAGCAAGACAGGTCAATTAAGCAGTCCTAATAAGCTGTTTTTTCAAAACTTATAGGGGCAAAACTCTTTCTTTCCAACTGAGATTCCAATTTAACAAAGAGATCCAATTCCCACACCTGTTAACTAGCCTAAAAGCAGCCTAGAAATCTGACTAAAACCTGATGAGCAGGGGAAATTCAGGTTCAACCAATCAACTTCAAACAACTTATTTAATAAGCAAATGAGTGCCAAACCAGAATTTTCTCTTTGAAATTGTTTAACTAATTACTAAGCTTGTAAAATCAGCAAACAAAAAGTAATTTGAACCAGTAATGAATACTAGAAAGACTCACAAAAGTTGGCCAAAAACTGGGTAGCAATTACTTTTGACTTTTTGAATATGAGTGGGACTTTGACTAGTGTGAATTTTGATCGCTTAATTATGACTGAAATTGTGATGTAAACCTAAAGTATGAGTGAATTGAGCTAAACCTATAACTTATGCAACTAATCAGAGGGATAATACAACCTAATTTACAAACTGTCATGCAAATGTGATGAAACAAAAGACGAATTGACTTTTTTATGAAATGACTATTGTTTTTATGCTTGTATAGACCTTAATACAACCCAAGTGGAATATCTAAACTACTTAAACCCTCTGAATCAATGACAATACCAGCAAAGCTGTCAAAACCAAACACCCCTTAAACTGCAGGTCTTAAACCTTAAACCTTAAATCCTATACTACTAGCTATTTGTATAATGTAAATCAAAAGCTAAATCTAACTTAACCTAAACTAGAGACAACCTCAAAAGTGAGTTTGTGGACTGTTTGGGCAACTGAAACAGCAGGGTGAAAGTGGACAGAATGGTGCAAGGGCTGCATGGTTGCTGGATAGAATCTGACATGAATCAGTGGTATAGCAGGCCACTAACAAGTTCATTAAGCCAAACGTTAAATGAACATGGAAAGGCTCACTAAGGCTAACTATGGACCTCAAAGCTATAGTGAAACAGGTAATAGGCATGTATCTAATACCTATAAGCTTAACAGCCAAAGCAACTAAACAGGCTCAAAGGACCACTGACAAGCTAATGGAAAGCTATTCTAAAACTAAAACTAAAAATCTAAAAAAAATATAAGCTACTAGTTGAGCAGCCAAAGTTCAAATGTACCAAGTTATAATAGTTAAAAAAAATTAAAAATTGAAATCAAAATGGATCTGAGACAAAAAAATAAAAAGATGCAAGCCTGCTGTTTGAGGCGTATTATGCAGCCCACAATAAGCTACTAATAAGCTTGAAAGTCAAAACTAAGCTTATTCCTAAGAAGTACCTACTCCTAACTACTTGTGCAACATATTTGAAAACCTAATTCTAACTTAAGCTTACCTAAGAGTCTAATTCAAATGGGGACTGCTGATGGGTGTTTGTTGTTGGTGCAGCAGTTAAAAAGGGTCCTTTGAACTTTAAAAGTTAAATACCAGGGGTGCTAACCATTAACCTATCCGAAATGGGTCTAAAGTGATGCAACAAATAAGCTAGCCCTAATATAAATCTATCTTAAGCTACTATTTAAATCAAACATCCAAACAGTCCTAAAGAGAGGCTCAGGCACAAGCTAGTTAATGAGGCATATGAAAAGCTGGAAATAAAAATTATAAGATCAACATGAATTAAGCAAACCACTGAATGAATACTTTGTTTTGAGCGCGTCTACTGAACAAATACCTAGTCTAGCTTATCTAAATCTCAGAATGTAAATAACATTGATCACTAAGCAGTTAACTAAGCAATGAGCATTAAGCAGTGTAAAAGCTGGTTCAAATAGTGGTAATGCAAGGTTCTTAAACTATCTCCAATCTATCCAATAAGCACATACAAGACACTACTGCACTAAATAACAACAATAAACAAGAATGAACAACAATAAGAACTGAGCAGGGTAAAGCTGATTAACTTTTTAGAGTAAAAGTAAAACTTTCATTGATTTAAAAATTACAAACTGAGATTGAAAACTAACATTACTAGAAAATTACACTTAAAACTAATTTTACACTACAATTACCTACTATTAACTACTGCCTTTACAAGGCTTACAAATTGACCTATTTATACAAAATGAGAAAACTAGGGTTTCTACACTTCTTTGTCTGCTTCCTCTAAGCCTCTTTTGACCATTTCCTGCCCTTGGATCAACATGGTATCATCTCAACCTTTAATTGGGGTTTTGGCGGGAAGTTAAGACTTTGTAATTTGGCTTCTTACTCTTGGCAGGGGGGGAGGGTTTTGTTGGTATATGGTGGAAAGTTGAATTAGTGGAGTGTGGCAGTGAGGGAGTGGAGGGTAGAGGTGATGATGGTGTTTGGTGTTGCAGAAGTAGCAGCAGGGTAGGGTTCACGGGGTGAGGAGGGAAGGTGGGGTTTGGTTTGACTTAAGGGTTTGACTGATGGAGTAATAAAACGGTTTGGGGTTGTTTATTTTATTTAGGGGTGGAATGGGCTTGGTAGGGAATGGGCTTGGGAAGGTGTGTTGGTGTTGGGTTGTTGGTTTTTTGGATTAAAAAAGGGGTAAGTAATATGTGGCCCATTTGTATGGTTTTATAGAAATAATAACACAAGGACCACTTTTGCACAAGCTGAAAAATCAGGGACCATTCATGTCATTTTTTCAATCCTTCAAATAAGGACCATTCTTGCCTTATTTCAATTCCACAAAGATAATTTTCCAAAATTTAAATTTCCCGGGGACTTGTTTTGCCAAATTGAAAAGTATAGGGACCAAATATGTAATTTTCTCAAACTTTTCACCCAAGGACTAAATTTGCTAATTTTTGACTTTTAAAAACCTTGGGTTGACTTTTCTTTCATTTTAAATCTTCAGGGACTAGTTTTGTCTATTTATGAAACTTGAGGGACTGAAACTGCCAATTATGCAAACTTTGTTCGTTTTTCATTTGTTTTTTAAACATTTTGCATCCGAAACATATAAAACACAATCCTGGGATATTTTCAGTATTTTGATGCATTTCTGAGTGTTTTTAAACGTTTTTGCAGTTCAGATTAACTAAAAATGATGAGTATTTACACACTCATCAGTATCCAAAACACATTTTCATCATATTTAAATAGATTTAAGGGTTGTTTGTTTAAGCTTAATTTTAGGCTTATCGGCCTACCTTTTTTCGGCTTATGTTTCATAAGCCTACTTTTTGTAGGTTATTTTCCAGCTTATATAAGTTTATTTTGCCATAATAAAGCTTAAACACAAAGGCAATCGAGTTTTAATTTATTTTCTATCTACTTGCATGTTGCTAAAAAACCGATTCATCTTAGCACTGTCATGAATTTATTACTTTTATCATTTTCAAAGAATGGGGTGTTTTTTATTTTCAGTTTCTTCTAACACAAAGACCCTTTGTGTGTTTGTTTAATTGAAAAGGAGATGAGTAAAAAGGTAATATTATATGTTAAACAATATTTACACGATAGCTTTTAATATTAAATGTATTTAAATATGATAAAAATATGCTTTAGGCTATATTTGTGTATTTTTGAAGTTTGAGAAGGATATTAAAGTAATTATAAAATTTACAATGATATTGGTATAATTTTAAAGTTTTGCAAGGATATATATGTAAATGTTCCGTAATAATATGAACAATGAACAATCTGTCATTGTATGATCATGGAAGATATTCTTGTGTTTTGAGAACTCTCTGTATCCAAACGGTTCATACATTATATGATCATGGAAACAAGGGCATCGGAGAAATTGAGATGTCACAAAATCCTAATTGTTCACCGAATGTTTTGGGTTAAATGTTTTTTGAGATCTCACCAATCTATTGTATCTTATGTCTATTTTATGCTAGTTATATGTTTCGTGGTATAGATGTGAATCAAACATGTGTGAATTCTTGGGGTTTGATATCTTTTATATAATAAAACAAAATCTCTAATGGGAACTTTTATATTTAAGAAAAAAGAATATTTTCTTATTAAATAATAATTAAATTAGTTTATTTTTTTATTTAATATATATGCGTAATTAAAAAGGGTTTAATATTTCCTTATTTAGCAAAGAGTTAATTGCATAAATCATCCTTGAACATTGGTCAGATTGCATGTTTCGTCCTAACCATTTTGAAAGTGCAGAAACCGTCCATGTGGGAAACCTTTGAGCAAATTTTGGTCCCTGGTTTTAACCGGCGTTAAATGGACTTCGCTAGAATTTACACGTTAGCCCCTTTGGCTCGTGACAATTGCAGCGTCCGTCCTTTAACTAACGACCGTTTATAATTTTATATTTTCGATTTTTTTAAGTTTTTTAATTTTTATATATATGTTTTTACAAAAAAAATACACGTTTTATATTCGTTTTTATACTCTTTTACATACATATTTATATATGTTTTTAAATACGTTTTTGTATATGTTTTTAATTAGTTTTTATATACTTTTTATATACATTTTTGTATACGTTATTATAAAAACGTTTTTATATGCTTATTTATACGTTTTTATATACGTTTTTGTATACGTTTTTCTTTGTTATATACATTATTACAAAAATGTTCTTATATACGTTTTTATACATTTTATATATACGTTATTACAAAAATATTCTTATCATACGTTTTTATACACTTTATTATATACTTTTTTATAGGTTTCTATATAAGTTTTTATATACGTTTTTGTATACATTTTTTTATATGTTATTAGAGATTTTTGTATACATTTTTATTTATGTTTTTAAATATGTTATTATATACTTTTTGTACATTTATACAAGTTTTGTATACCTTATTATATACCGTTTTATATACGTTTTTATATACTTTTTATATATGTTTTTATATACGTTACTAAAAAACGTTCTTATACACACTTTTATATACATTTTTATACACATTATTATATACTTTTTATATACGTCTTTATACACATTATTATGGACGTTTTTCAATACGTTATTATATATTTTTATACGTTTTTATACAAGTTTTGTATACATTTTTGTATATGTTATAATATACCTTTTTGGATACGTTTTTATATACTTTGTAAAAGTGTTTTTATATACATTATTATAAAAACTTTTTTATACACGTTATTATATATTTTTTATAAGTTTTTGTATACGTTTTCAAATATGTTTTTATTTCTTTTTATATACGTTTTATATACTTTTTACAACTTATACAAAATGGTATATAATAACGTATAGTAGAAAGTTTTTGTAATGAAGTATATAAAAACACATTTAAAAACTATATAAAAATGTATGAAAAAACGTATACAAAAAATATATAATAACGTATACAAAACTTGTATAAAAAGTATATAATAACGTGTAAAAAAAGGTCTATAACAACGTATACAAAAATGTCTATAATAACGTATATAAAGACGTTTATAAAAAGTATATAATAACGTGTATAAAAACATATATAAAAGTATGTATAAGAACGTTTTTGTAGTAGCGTATATAAAAACATATATAAAAGTATATAAAAACATATATAATAACGTATACAAAACTTATATAAAAACATACAAAAGGTATATAATAACAAATTTAAAAACATATATAAAAACGTATACAAAAATATCTTTAATAGCATGTACAAAAACGTATACAAAAATACTTAAAAAATATATATAAAAACATATATAAAACGTATATAAAAACTATTTAAAAACATATATAAAAGAGTATAAAAACGTATATAAAACATGTATTTTTTTATAAAAACATATATGTAAAAATTAAAAAACTTAAAAGAAATCAAAAATAAAAAATTATAAATGGCCGCTAGTTAAAGGACTGACGTTGCAACTGTCACGAGCCAAATGGGCTAATGTGTAAATTCTAACGAAATCCACTTAACGCCGGTTAAAACCAGAGACTAAAATTTGCTCAAAGGTTTCTTACAGGGACGGTTTCTGCACTTTCGAAATGGTTTGGACGAAACATGCAATCTGGCCAAAGTTCAGGGACGATTTATGCAATTAACTCTTTAGCAAAAAGACTATAAATTCGTCTTTTCAGTTTTCATATTATTATGTATCAAAAAATGAATAATACACGTGTACCTGATAGGTATTTATCAATAGTTTTGGACCACGGTATAAAGTTAAAGAAAAATAAACGCTTAACCACCAAACTCTTAGCCATCAAGTCAAAAGGTTCACTCTCTCTATCACATAGCGAGAAAAAACCTGGTTCAAGAAACACCTCTGAACAATTCTTCCATATCCTTTGTTTTTATATTCTTATGAAGGCAAAGTAATAAAAATACCGACGTACTACTCATTTTTCCCCAATTTGAAACACCTTTTTTTAAATTAGGGTTTAATTTAGTGACGGTGATCGTAATTTTGGGGGAAGGAGTTATGTTCTTTTTCCTCCAAAAAGCTTTGGAAAAAACCATCGTAACAGAAAAACCTTATAAAAGGTACATGTTCTTGTTGACTATTCATTGTTCAAAAATAAAGATTATATTATTTGTTTCTTAATAAATAAATACACATTAATAAAAAAAAAAATTAGAAAAAATCTCACGCGTACGCTTGCATTATAAGTATTAAAACCTTCTAAAGCAGAATAGTCGTTTTATATTTACCATGAGTTGTCAACTTAGGAAAAGAGAGTAATAAATATGTAGACGGAATAAATACCTAAACATAATTCGAGTAACTAATTAATTTTAAGGAATTACAATATTTATTAGGAATGTAAATTTTGATCTTCTTATATAACTTTCCATATATGCAAAAATACAACAGAGAAGATTACAAGTCAGAGAAAAATATTGAAAGTGCAAATTAGGAATGTAAATCTTATTACAACTATCCGTGAATACATATAAAATATTCTTACTTGTATATATAATACCCTTTTTATTCATCCCTAACCAAATTTCATAAACCCTAGCTAGCTTATTAGTTTCTTCAATGGATTCCAAGCTTTCCTACGACTTGAACATTGAGATTCTTTCACGAGCATCGTTAAAGAGTCTCAATGTCATGCGTTGTACAAGCATGGAATATAACAATCTCACATATGACTCACATCTTGTTGAGAAGCACAAGCAAAGAAACAACATCGTATCAGGAGTAATCATACAACATGATGGTCATTCAAAACACCCCATCCTAGAATTTGTACCGTCACATAAATCCGACAGTCTTGATCTTGGTTTTATACCAAAAGATGCTAGAATTCTATCATCTTCAAACCAAGGTATCGTATTGCTTGAGACTCCTCATAAATGGTATTTGAAGGTTTTGTACTATGTTTGTAAACCTGCGACTAAACAGCTTTTAGAATTGCCTGATCCTTGTGCTAACTATAAAACGAATCTGGTTGGCATCATCGTGATGGGTTCCGACCCATTACTGCATTACAAGATCGTCAGATTTTTTCTACCTGATATCAGGTAAGTATATCTAATTTACTTTTAATAGTAGACTTGAGGGAGAAAGTTAATAACATTAGCTAATAAGAGATCACGATCAAAAGATATACTACTACGATGCTAATCAATTAATCATAACCTTTAACCATGTTTTATCCAATATTAGTTAGTACTTAATTTGTTATCTAAATGTCCTTTTAGGTGATTATATAAGGAAATTTTATGTTCATTATATTAAAAATGTTACTAGCCTCTTACCTCTTATACAGTCCAACGTGGGTTGTTTGTTTTTCTTTTGAGTAAGAGGCGTTCAGACATATTGCCTCTTACCAGAACTTGTCTTATTGGATCCTATTGTCTCTTAGAATGTGTAATACGGTTTTATTATCATAAATCTAGAATATGTTAAGTTAATCTATTTAATGCTTAATTGACTTTGTTAAATTTATGATAAAAATATTTCGTTTGATGTTTATAGAAGTTACTTATTCATCGCAATGCGATGATTTTGTATATAAACCATATGCAGATTTTAATTATTCAAGACAACTTAACAAAAAAAAAAAAAAAAAAACATCGTTTGATTCACATTCAGATTTTCTATCTATCTCTTAACAGTAAGATGTGGTAGTTAGATTCAGACTCGAAACATCTATGTTAATATTTAGTTGTCATTCTATTTGTTGTTTCAGCATTCAGTTTAAGCGTCAAACTACATACTATTGTGACATTTTCGACTCAAAGGCATTTACATGGACACTACTAAAACCCGTGCATTTGCCTTATGGCGTCTTGTTAAGTGACCCATTCATCATCTGCAGGGGCTCAGCCTACAGTTTAATGTCAAACTGTGATATCTTGAAATTCGATGCAAATTCAGAAACATGGAAGACGTTGTCATCTCCAAATCAAATCTACAACACTCGAGCTTACACTTGTAGGAAACTTGTAAAGTACGAAGGCAAGTTGGGACTCGCTTGTAAGCAAACTAATGGTTTTTGGGAGATTTGGATTTACACTATTGATGAATCATGGGAGCAAACGTATATATTAAACGAAAAAGACTATATTAGAGGGATGTCGCTCGAAGCCTTCTATGATTCTAATACGAGTGTTATGTTGGATCACGATACACTCATTTTTCACAGTTTTAAAGGAAATACAGCCAATGATACAAATAAGAAAGTCACATTGGGTCATCCTCCTTATGCGACATTCAGCTTCCAATCTGATTACGAGCCAGTTGACTTAGAAGGTACATAAACGTCGACAATAGATGTTTGAGTTTATCATATTCTATATCCAGTTAAAGCATTTACAAATAGATGGTTTTGTTTACCATTCTATTCTATATTAATAATATAACTATGTTTTAAGGTTATTGATGTTGTTACAAGTTATTTATTGACTTCCCGTTTGTTTAACCATGTAGGTACGATTAAGATGTCATTAAGAAATCACTACAACAAAACCGGGCTATTGGGACCTTTACATGGGACCCTTTTTACTTGAGGGTCCTAACAACTAATTTATTAGGATTCGCTAGTGTTTTAGTCCTTTTACGATCAAATTAATAATACACTTAATAAATTAGTTCTATTAGAGAATATTTTTAGGACCCTTGTTTGCTAAGGTCTTATATAATAGATATTAATAGGACACTTCACTTGTATGTCCTATTACATCCAATATTATAGTATTATAGGACGTTTGTTCGTTGGGGTCCTTTCAGAATAAAACATAATAGGACACTCGATATGTTGGTCTTATTTCATTTAGTTTTATAGGACTTTTATCCATAAAGGTCCTATTTTGAGATAAACAAATAAGTCACCTCATACACGTCCTATTAAATTAAGTTTTATAGGACACTTGGTACACATGTGATCCTATTACCGGTTACATTGTCACGCTTTCAAGTGTTACACTAAACAAAGACCAATAACCAAATACTCGGTGTAACGCGTGTAAGACGTTCCCAAATATTAGTTTTGGGTACGGAAATACATCTCGCTTTCTTTTTATACAAATGGTTTAATTTAAAAGAACTTTAACCAAAATGTGGACACCATAAAAAATTTTGGCCTATCAACATGTAAGGGTGTCAAAACATATTAACTTGAATCACGAGACCTGACTCTAAAAAAACTTATTCGGCTCAGGTTATGCGGGTGATAGTTTTAACCTTAATTTTCGAGAATAACCAAAGAAGGGGGTTTTTAATTAATTTTCTTCATACTTTGCCCTAGTTTTGTACAAAAGTTTATGGACTTTGTTCTATTTTATTGCTATAATAGGGCTTATTGGGTTGACCAAAGCCCGATTAACCCGTTCCTAAATAACCTGAACCCTTATTAGGGTCTTGTATGGGTAATGGTTTTCAAATCACACTTACACCACCAACTATCTCACATTATTCTTGTAAATTTTTTTAAAAGATACTTGAAATTACAACCTTTTGATTAATGTGCAACTCACATACTATTGAGCCAAAGGTATTTAGTATATATCTTTTTAGGTATTTAAAGTGGTTAAAGATAACACATATGTTTATGTGTAGGTTCAGAATTTTCCGTTCTTACACATAATATTGAGTAATGATTAAACTGTTCGATAAGGCTTACCTTGTTCGTAACCGTGTATGCATAAACATGCACACATACTGATCATAAATATATGCCAAATACATATAACATCCTCACACAGACACACATATGGGTAGATGGAAAGAGATCCTTGTTCAGGCTACTTAAAAAATATCGAGTTTTTTTATTTTAGCTTTGATGTACGCAACCTAACCGCTATTTCAGCAACCGTTTTTGGATTTTTTTTTTTTTTTTTTTTTTTTTTTTTTTTTTTTAATTACATCCTAAATGTTAACCTAATGTGATTCAAAATAAAGTTCTTGTGAGACAATCATGGTGGTGTTCTGAAAAACCAGTTTGACTGGTAGATAAATTCAAAACACATATTGTTTACAAAAATAAACCTCTTTAATCGATTGATTCGATTGGTTGAATAAAAAACCGTTGGTCGGAATTTGTAGATTAAACTGAAAAGCCAACAACCTTTTGAAAAACCAGTTTGTTTTAAAAACCATAATCAAGAACGATGTATTAGACAATGTTGATTATAATATCGCCAAATCTTACGAGAAAACCTTCTACACATATACACATATCTAATATTTTTTTTTCTACATATGCTATATATAAACCAGGAATAATTTTTCTTGAAACTAATATTTTAAAATTGAGTATTATAACAAATATACATTTGATTAAAAATGGTAATAACATCTATCACAAAATCAATAGTTTTAATATTGTTCAATACTCAAACTTTTATATTTTTTCGTTTCTAGCACAAAGACTTTTTTTTTCCTCGCAACAACTATAAATTGAACCCGTAAGTGTTGCATCAAATGTCACATTAGAACCACAAGTTCACAAGTATAATTATTTGCCATTATATACCGTCACTTTACACGAGTATTCGTCTAGTATATTTTAATATTTTTAAGACTAAAATGTTTATACTTTGTTGGGAATTATGTGAAGTAAGAATTCTGCTGCTGTTTATGCTGAAAGGTTCTTGCTGAAGAGTTGGTTTCTGCTGAAGCAGTGTATCTGCTGAAGACATAGTTCAGCTTTATTAGTTTCTGCGGATATAGTATTTCTGTGTTTTATGTAATGTAGTTTGGATATGCATGAGTTTATTTAGGAAGTGATAATGCATATCTTTTAGAAGTTTTAGAGTATACGTTTCTTGAGAAACGGTTTAGGGTTCCTTGAGTATAAAAGGAACATACGATTTATGTATTGAATAACTTTTAGAAAATTCTTATTATAATTAAAAAGGATCCATAGAGGATCAAGAGTTCTTAGTATCAAGCTTGTGTTTTGTTTCCGCTTTATAAATACAAGTTGCAAAGATTGTCTATTAGTGTGTTATTGATTACAGTGACATTACTAACGATTCTAGAGTGCTCAAGAAGATCTATCAAGGTCTATAGCTCAACAAGTGGTATCAGAGCCTCGAGAGAGTCTCTACCATACTAAGAATCACAAATCTTACACCGTTACAATCCAAACAAATCAACAAACATGCCTGGATCAGATGATGATGTAGATACAACCCAGAACATTAACACCACTTCTCTTCAACAACTCAATCTCTCCAACAGTAATGCTAAGTTTCCATATTTGAAGAATGCAGAAGATTATCATCTGTGGTCCATGAAGATGCAGAACTGGATCACAAACATTGATTGGAATCTGTGGGAGGTTGTTAAGAAAGGGAATAGTCTGAAGAAGCATGTTACAGATGCTGATGGAGTTGTTACTATTGTAGGACCCAAAACTGCTGAAGAGATTCTGGCTGTGCAGAGGGAGAGTAAAGTCAGAACTATTTTGCTCCAAGCTATACCAGATGACCATATGGGTGACTTCCATTTTATGGAGGATGCCAAGGATATTTGGATGGCTATTAAAGCAAGATTTGGTGGGAATGAGGAATCAAGAAGGTTGCAGAAGTCTCTGCTGAAGCAAAAGTTCCAAGAATTTCAGATATCTGAAGAAGAGGGTATTCATAAGGGTTATGACAGGTTTCATCAAATATTGAGTCAACTCAATCAGTTGAAGGCTAGACCCGACAATGAAGACTGCAATTCCAAATTTCTGAGATCTCTACCACCATCTTGGTTACAAGTTTGTATTGCTCTCAAGACCAAAGGTGGGTTGGACATGATGTCTTTTGATGACCTCTACAATAGGCTTAAATCACTTGAGCCTGATGTTAGAAGTCCCATTCGTCCATCCACTCATTCTGCATTTGTTGGTGCCTCTACTAAACCTGTGCATCAAGCCTCAAGTTCATATTCATCAGGAGCATCTTCTCAAACTTATAATCAAACTGCTCCTAAATCAAAATCAAGTAGTGTGTTGGAGGATCTTATTCATTCATTTGTAGCTGAATATGAACCTCAGCAGTTTATTGCTTATGAGGACTTTGAACAGGTAGATCCATTGGAAATGGAGGAGATGCACTTGAAATGGGAGCTTGCAATGATCTCAATGAACATTAGAAGGTTTGAAGCCAAGTCTGAAAGAAAGTTTGGTTTTAATGGCAAAGAAGCAACAAGGTTTGATAGAAGGAAGGTTAAATGCTACACTTGTGGTCAAGTGGGACATTTTTCAAGGGAATGCAAAAATAGAAAGGCTGGAGATGAAGTTAGATATGGTTCTTATCCATTGGAAGCAGGGAATAACAAGACTGTACCTTCAAAGGCTATGGTGACTCTGGATCACCAAATTGATTGGGCTGATCATGAACCTGCTGGAAAGGAAGCTGCTACTTCTTCACAATTGAATCTGCTGGCATTCACACCTTCAGAAGACAAGAAGGAGTAAGTCTCCTTGATGGGAATCTCTCAGGTAAACAACTGTGTATTTGGATGTAGTGTAAGGTACAATGAGCTTAAATAAGAGTTTGATGAATTGAAACCAAAGTACAATGAGTGTTATATAGAGGTAGAGTCTTATAAAATGGCTTTAAAAACATTAGAGAAACAAAAAGTCTGGTTTCAAAAGAATCAAGTTAAATATGATGAAAAAATAAGAGTTCTAGAAAGTGATTTAGAGGTTGCTAAGATAGAATTAAAACGTACTGAAAAGGAGAAGTCTGATTTAGAAAAAGAAAAACAAGAGTTACAAGCTAAATTAGATAAAGAGATAGCTGGTCGTATGAAATGGCAGGAAGGGGCTTCAAATTTAGAGAAATTACTTGATAGTTCTCAATCTGTTAGGTCTAGAAGAGCATTAGGGTACGATAAATATATAGATCCAGAGGAATTAACTTACCCTGATATATCTAGTGTTTTTGACCCTGAACCTCTCCTAGAATTTCAAAAACCTGTAAAATATGTTAAGGAAGGGGGATTGAATGCTGTACCTGGACCTATTAGAGGAGAACACATGCCTATAGACTTGTCCAAACCTGTTGACTTTGATGGATCACATCATTTATATGGCAAAAAGTCAACTGACTTGCAAGACCCTATTGTGAAATCTAATGACTTTGTCTCTTGTTTTAATAGTGACAAGTCTTCTGATGAAGGGTCTACCTCATTTGCTAGCTGTGATTCAAGTGAGAAGTCAGACCTGCCCAAGACCATGCCCAAGACATCACCCAAGACTCCCCACAAGCCTTCTAGAGTTGCTGCTGATCACAAGACAGTTTCTACTGAAGACTTGTTTTTCAATTCTTTGCATAATAATTTTGGCTTTGTTAAAAACAATTCTGTTTGTCATGGTGATTTGAATACTTTTTCATGTTATGGAAATTCTTTTGGTTTGCATAAATCTTCTAAAAGGAAGAAGTGTTTTGTGTGTGGAAGTAAATATCACTTGATTAAGGATTGTACATATCATGAGCAAAGAATGGGTGCATGTGTTAGTCAAAGGAAAACTAGGCAAATGTGGAAGAATGTTAGTGAAATACCATCTTTTGTACCACATCAGCAGAAACCTAATTCTGCTGAATCTCATCTTTCATGGAGAAGAACCAGTACTAGACCATATGTTCGACCCACTAGTTCTTTCTTTTATAATAGTTATTGGCCTAATCACTTTGACTCAATGTGTAATGGTGGTGGGAAATGGAATACTGCTGTGAAGCCCTCAGCAGGTTGTTCTTGGACTAAGAAGGGACCTAATATGCATTACAGGCCCAAGAACAATGGTGGATCTAAAACATCTACATGGCCAGTTACTAATGATCCACAAGGCAGGCTCAAGTCAGCAATGACTTGAGTCTCCAATGTGTACTAACTTTGTATATTTTGTTGTTGTTGTAGGAACATCCTTTGAAAAGTACTGAAGTTGGTATTGTTGATAGTGGTTATTCTAGAAGTATGTCAGGGAACAAGGATAAGATGCATGACTTTGAGCCCATTGAAGGAGGAGGCACTGTAACCTTTGGTGGTGGAGATGGCAAAATAACAGGGAAAGGAACCATAAAGACACCCTTGTTAGACTTTGAAAATGTTTACTATGTGAAGGAACTGGAGCATTTTAATCTTATCTCAGTATCACAAATTTGTGACACTAAGCATAAGGTTTTCTTCTCTGAAGATGAGTGTCTTGTACTTTCCAAGGACTTCAAACTCCCAGAAGACACAACTGTATTGCTGAGAGTTCCTAGAACCTTCAACTTATACACATTCAATCTGAATGATGTTCAGCCTGAAGGTGATCTAACATGTTTGGTTGCTAAAGCTTCCCTGGATGAATCTAATAAATGGCATAGAAGAATGGCACATGTGAATTACAAGACCATCAACAAGTTATCAAAACTTGGTCTTGTTAAGGGCCTTCCTTCTAAACTCTTCACCAATGAACACAATTGTATTGCTTGCAACAAGGGAAAACAACACAGAGCCTCTTACAAAACAGTCCAAGCAGTGAGCTCCATTTCAGAACCTCTTCAGTTGCTGCACATGGATCTCTTTGGTCCAACCCCCATTAGAGTATTGATCACAAGTACTTCTGCCTGGTTATTACAGATGATTATAGCAGGTTTTGCTGGGTGTTCTTTCTCAAAACTAAGGATGAAACAACTCCAATTCTGAAAGAATTCATTATCTTAGTTGAGAATCAGCTGAATAAAAAGGTGAAAGGAATTAGGTGTGACAATGGTACAGAATTCAAAAATGTTGTCTTCATAGAATTCTGTAAGTCTAAAGGGATTAGAAGGGACTATAGTACTCCAAGAACTCCACAACAAAATGGGGTTCCTGAAAGGAAAAATAGAACCCTCATTGAGGCCGCAAGATCAATGCTTGCAGACTCCAAACTACCCACCATGTTTTGGACTGAAGCAGTCAGTACTGCATGTCATGTCTAGAACAGGGTATCCATCACTAGACTTCATATCAAGACACCTTATGAACTTCTCACTGGGAAAGTTCCACACATACATTACCTTAAGCCTTTTGGATGCAAGGTGACTATTCTGAATACTGCTGATATACTGGGTAAATTTGATGGGAAAGCTGATGAGGGATATATAGTTGGGTATTCAGCTCATAGCAAGGCCTATAGGGTTTATAATCTGAATGCTAAAAAGATTGAAGAGACCCTTAATCTGAGATTTCTTGAAGATCAGCCTAATATTCAGGGACAAGGCCATTCTTGGTATTTTGACCTAGACTATTTGACTGACTATTTGGGTTATACTAGGCATGCTTCTAATCCTGATGCAGGTACCAAAGATTCAAGTTCTAATCCTGCAGGTTCCATGGATGATGACTCAGAAAGTAAGTCTGAGCCAGAAGAGAATACTTTTGTTGTACCATCTTTTCCACCTAACCATTTTGTAGGTAATTACTCTGCTGCTGAACAAGAGGATGAGTCACATTATGCAGAAGATCTTGCAAGATTGCAGAAGCAGGAACATGCTGCTACTAAGGAAGCTCAGAAACTCAATGACAAGGTTACACAAGAGACTGAGGCTATCCTACATCAGTCAGCACAAGCAGTCAGTGGAAACAAGGATACTGCTGAAGGCACACCTCTTCCCACTGATAATGTCAAAGATGCTGATTCTGCTGATGTTCACTCTCCCATTTCTACTGAAGTCTCTGCAGATTTTGATAAGCCCTTTACCAGATTTCCAAGTCCTTCTGATCTTGGAAATTATCAACCAAAGCCTGGCTTGTTTCACTCAGCTTCTTATGATATTGAGTTTGAGCCTACACTCACCAACATTGATGCCAACATTGATGTTCCACCTACAGCTACCAAAAGGATTCACAATGCTCATCCCCTATCCAAGATTATTGGTGATCCTAAAGACCCTGTTCGAACTAGAAGCACTGTCAAGAATACAAAATATGGCGAAGTTGCTTTTATCTCTTATGTCTACAATCAAAAGAGGAACAATCACACAGATTTCAAACATTGTTTGTTTGCATGCTTTCTCTCTCAGATTGAACCAACTAGTGTTCCTCAAGCACTGGCTGATTCAAGTTGGCTTGAAGCAATGTAAGAGGAGATGCTGCAATTTAAGAATCAGCAGGTTTGGATTTTAGTTCCTCTTCCTGATGGGAAATATGCCATTGGGACAAAATGGATTCTGAAGAATAAAAGAGATGCCAGGGGTATTGTGGTGAAGAACAAAGCAAGACTAGTGGCTCAAGGTTTTAGACAAGAGGAAGGCATTGACTATGATGAGGTCTTTGCACCAGTGGCCAGAGTTGAAGCTATAAGGATATTTTTTGCCTATGCCTCTTATATGGGCTTTATGGTTTATCAGATGGATGTAAAAGGTGCTTTCTTGTATGGAGAGATTGAAGAGGAGGTGTATGTGACTCAACCCAAGGGATTTGAAGACCCTGATCATCCTGAGTATGTGTACAAAGTTGTCAAAGCTCTCTATGGACTGCATCAAGCTCCCAGAGCTTGGTATGCTAGACTCTCCACATTTCTGCTGAAGAATGGCTACAGAAGAGGTGCCATTGACAAGACTTTATTTCTCAAGAAAGATTCTAGGGATATTATACTTGTGCAGGTGTATGTGGATGATATTATCTTTGGTTCTACCAAAGAATCCTGGTGTAGAGAGTTTGAGGATTTGATGAAGGGAGAATTTCAGATGAGTGCCATGGGAGAACTCACTTTCTTTCTGGGTTTGCAAGTTCAGCAGAAACCTGATGGTATATTTATACATCAGGAGAAATATGTAAAAGATATGTTGTCCAAGTTTGCTATGGAAAATGTCAGGACTGCCACAACTCCATATGAGGCTCCCAAACCAAAAAACAATCTTACTCCTGATCTTCCTGTGAATGTTCATTTATACAGGTCTATGATTGGTTCTTTGATGTACTTGACTGCCTCAAGACCTGATATTACATTTGCTGTGAGTGCATGTTCAAGACACCAAGTCACTCCACTTACTTCTCATATGAATGCTGTCAAGAAGATTTTTAAGTATCTTAAAGGCCAACCACAATTAGGCCTTTGGTATCCCAAAGAGTCTCCATTTCAGCTAGCAGCTTATAGTGATAGTGACTATGCTGGTGCCAATTTGGATAGAGGATCCACAACTGGAGGGTGCCAATTTCTTGGAAGAAGACTGATTTCTTGGCAATGCAAGAAACAGACCATAGTTGCCACCTCTACTACTGAAGCAAAGTATGTTGCTGCTGCCAATTGTTGTGGACAGGTTCTATGGATTCAGAATCAATTACTGGATTATGGGTATAACTTCATGAATACTACCATTTTCATTGACAATCAAAGTACCATTTGCATTGTTATAAATCCAGTTTTTCATAATAGAACCAAACATATTAAAATCAGACATCACTTTATAAGGGATGCTTATGAGAAACATTTGGTTAAAGTGGTCAAAATTCACACAGATGAAAATGTGGTAGATTTATTAACCAAGGCATTTGATGGACCAAGGTTTCAATATTTGGTGGTCCATATTGGAATGTTAAACCCTTAACTGCAAAGTTTAAGGGGAGGCATAAGCCTCAGGGGAGGCATATGCCTCAGGGGAGGATGATGACTGTAAACTTTGTAATACTTGTATAAGTCGCATAATTTCTGAGTTTTAACAAGTTTTTAACACTAACCCTCTAACAGTTGTGCAAGTTGTTTGGTGTATTTGCTTGTTTGATGTTTGTTTTGCAGATGTTCTAAGAATGAAAGTTCCATGATTAATGTCACCAAGAGCTAAAGTCAAAGGAATGTGGTCGATATGCTGAACGTGGTTTCTACTGATCAATTGAAACATGCTGAAGGTCTTACACAATGGAGAAATTCAACTAAGATCTTTTCATTCATTCATAGAAACAAGTTACAGCTTACATTCAATGTTGCAACTGAGATACAATGACCATTCCTAAACTATTGACTAATTCAGTACTACTAGCTTCTGTCACTTATTACAAAATACTTGAGGCTATGACAAGTACAATGAAGAAGCTGAAGATGAAAATGGAAAAAGAAGAGAAGGAAGACTGGGAAGATGCTCATGAATTAAAGTCAAGAGAATACTCAAGAACTTTGTTCCATGGTTACATTCCTTAATCATTCACTTCTGCTTCTCCTTTCCCTTACGTATGATCTCAGAACTCTTGCTCTGTCCAATATGTTCTTGATGTGGAAGACCAGGTCCTAGAGCAGGAAGATCCAACACCAAATTTTGTGATGTTGGAAGAGATGGATCCCTTGTACTTGATCTTGGTTGGGATCTCTCTGGCGTGGAAGGAGGAAGAAATGATGGATCTTCATGTTCTTCCTCTGAAGAGTCTTCATCAGAGGTATAGATGAAGGGAGAGACAAGCTCTCTCTCTCAGCAGGATTGGGTGCATTGCTTGGTTCACCCTTCAAATGAGCATTCCATTGTCTTTCTTGTGCATCCCATCGGTTCTTCAATGCTCTTTCAAAGTCAGAACCTTCAAACCCCCATGGATATGGTGGTATATCTTCTTCTGATGATGGAGAAGAGGAATTTGAATCTGAGGTTTCTGGGTGTGAAGACATGTTTTGAATGGTGAATTGGGGTTAATAGAAGTTAGGGTTTGAAAGATAATTTGGGAAATTTGATGAATGAGATGTGTGATTTGAGGTGATTAAATAAGCTAATTTTAGGAGTTACGATATTTAATGCGAGTTGGGTGGCACAGTAAAATCAAGATATTGACCGAAGATATTTTTACCTTTGGTTGATTCTGCAGATAGTTGACTATGCTTCAGCAGGTTTGACTTTCATTGCTGCTGAAGGGTTAATTTTTAAATTAGAAGTTTTGTCAGACTTGGTCAATAAGTTGTTCCGATAATTTTGACCACGATTGGGGAACTTCCAAATTTAACTCACTCTGCATATCTTTTTGAATCAAAATTATTCGCTTATCACTTCAACTAAACCCATTATTCTCTGGAGTAATTCATTACTTTCTCACACACATTCAGTCAAATGGCTCAACTTGACTTGAAGGGCGACCATAACAAATATGCTATTCTGAAAACAAAGAAGGGACATGAAGAATTCGATTTGATGGTGGAGTTTCTAAAAAGGTCGAAGATTAATTATGCTTTGACATATTGTCCCTATTTGGTGTGTGAATCCTTGGTGAAACAATTTTGGGCATCTGCTACTAAGAGATCTGCTACAGAGATTGTAGCTGAAATAGATGGTGTAGAATATGTGGTGACAGAAGGGTTGATAAGGGCAAAGCTTCAGTTGGATGATGAAAATGGTGTGTATCATTCCAACACTGTAGAGATTCTTGCTGGACTAAGAGAAGCTGGATATCAAAGTACTGATACATCCAAGTGGCACAAGAATCAATTTTGTCCTAAGTGGAGGTATTTGGTGCATCTGCTGCTTCAATGTATGAGCAACAAGTGTGGTGGATGGAACCAGTTCTCTCTGCAATTGGGTTGTGGTATTGTCTGTCTTTCTAAGGGTGAAACTTATAATTTTTCTAAGTTTATTTTTGAAAATATGCTAAAAAATATAGATAAGGAACAGCATAAGTTTTTAATGTACCCTAGATTCTTACAGATAATCTTAGACATAACCACTGAAGATATGACCCATATACCCATTAAAAATCTAGGTTCTAAGTTGTTTGCCTCAATGAAAACTAATTATGCTAGGGAACATTACCCTATGTTGGAAGCAATGTTGCCACAAGGCAATGCTAATGTAGTTGAGGGGGATGATGCTGGTAATGTGCCTGCTTCTAATGCTGCTGATGATGGTAATCCATCATCTTCTGGTGTTGCTGCTGATGGTAATCCTTCAGTGGTAATGGAGGAAGCGCCAGCTACAACTGCTGAACCTTTACCTGATTCTACTGACTTACCACCACCTACCCCTGTACAAATGTCACCTAGCCCTACCATATCACTAGTTCAGGATGCTCCTACTGAGCAAATTCATGAGTTTAAAGATGACTTACAAACTCTTGAACCTGATCATACTAGACTACCTTCACCTAGTCCTTTGGGAGAGCAAATTAATATAGGTTCTCCTAATGTTGTACATGAGTCTGTTTCTCCTGCTGGGTTCAATGAAGCTCCACATACCACTGAGCAATCTGCTGGTAGAGCTGAGGACCCTATTACTCTCACTTTTGTATATGATTCTCTTAACAGGTACATGAAAATGACTGAAGATCTCCAGAAAGAACTTGCTGAGACCAAGACTACTCTTGGTAATGAAATTCAAAGTCTGAAAAGCAAAGTCAAAGATTTGGAGACACAGTTAAGTCAGCAGAAGCAAACCAAAGATGGATTGGACTCTACTGAAGTAGCAAAGGAGGCAAATTTGGATTCTCTTGAGATTCTAGCTGAAGTTGCTAGACAGTCTCATGTTGTTCCTCCTAAAGCTGCTGCAGCACTTCAATCTAAACCAATAATACTAGTTCAAAGAAGAAGTACAAAACAGTATTTGGCAAGACAAACTGCTGAAGCTTCAAAAGTATCTGGTAGTGATAATGATGTGCTGATGACTGAAGCTGTGGATATACTTCAGGAGAAACAATCATTAAGAAGGATTACTGCTGATCAATCTGTTGACAAAGGGGATACATCAGGAGAAACATATTTTGTAGCTGGGAAAGAATACTTGAATTCTCCTGTTCATCCTTCATCTGAGAATATACAAGTTTCTACCGATAAAGAGGTTCAAGATGTACATGATGAACCTATGGCAGATGTGCATGTGTCTAATGATGATGTTGCTGCAGCTAATGTTCCTCATGATGATTTGGATGAGCTTGTAACTGCTGAAGATAGAGCTAGTCAAGGTAAATTATTACAAGAATGGGAAAATTATATGAAGAGTGCAAATCTGGCTGAGGAAGTACAAGCTAAGTTTGATGCAGAATTAGATTCTGAGACTCAAAGATATGTTTCTACCTTACCCATTGCAAGACAAAGGGAATTGGATGCAGCAGTTCTAGAGTTTGATGAGTCAGACTGGCAGATGATTGGAAAACAGATGCTTGCTAATCCTACTGTAACTGCTGATCTTATTGGAAAGAGAGTGGGGGAACAAGATTATGAATCTGAGATTGTGAAACTGTTAAAGATGAGGATGAAGGCAACTGATGAATTAAAAGCTAAAGCAAAAAGGGAAAAACCCGTGACTCAAGCACAACAAACAGAGTATATGAGAACATATGTGAAAAATCAGAGCAGCTCAGTATATAATTCTGCTTGGTCTAAGAAACAAGTATGGGGACTTCCATTTGACAAACTAGTTGAGATTTATAATAGAATCAAAACTAGGAATGCTAAAGCTGGAATGGATGCTTCAAAGAATATTCCACTTCTAAATGTTGATGATAATTCATCTGAGAATATTCATCTTGCTGTTGAACAAGTATCTTTACCTGCTACTTTTACTGATATTGATGTTTCTATGAATAAAGGTAAAGCCAAAGTGACAACATCAGATGCTCCAACTAGGAAGAGAACTAGGAGACAATTGGAGCTGGAAAGATTAGGTGAAGAAACTGCTAGGAAGTTGACTGAAGATCAAGAAGCTGAACAAAGGGCTGAGCTTGCTAGATTTCATGAACTGAAGACAAGAGAAGTTGAAATTCAAGCTGCTAGAAACAAACAAATCAGGAAGGCCATGGATGAACAATATGCCTCTGCTGCACTTGAATCTTCTGAAGATTCTGCTGATGACCAATTGGATACTCCATCAGTGGATACTGCAGCTGCAGAAGGTGATTCTGCTGCTGTAGCAGTTCATGATGCTATTTATGTTCCAGGAAGAAGAGGAAAGAGAATGGCTAAAGTAGGATCATCACATTCAAAACAAAGTCTAATTAATGTGAATGATTCTGATGCTTCATTTATAAGGGAAGGATCATCTGATGATTGGCCAGAAGGAACTAGAGTTGTTCTGGTGAGTTGGGAGTTAAGTAAAGATGGTCAAATCAATACTATTTATAGATTGGATAAGACATCTATCTCCTTTGCTTTTCTTCAGCAGATTCTTCATCTTGTAAATTATCAAGATTTGGTCACTCTATATGAGTTGGTTACTAAGTATTATGCCACTCATACTCCTGAAGGTTCTGGATTGTATTTGTTGGGTGATCTTCAAGTGTTGTTTGATTCTTCTACTCCTACTGGTGTAAGTTATGATATCTGGAAGAACAATCAGAAATGGAAAGTTCAGAGTTGGAAGTTCTATCCTATGTCTTATGTGCATGTGCTGGAAACTACCACTGGTCTGAGGATTATCATGGATATTACCAACAAATATCCTCTGAAGGTATCATTGATGGAGAAAATGTTGCAACAGAAGTTGGAAATTCCTCCTGATCCAGCTGGTAATACAAGATTGTTTGCTGAATCTTTGGTGAAGGTTTTCAAACAAAGGATTAAGACTTCTAGAGCAGTATCTGAGTAGAGATATTATGTTGTATATTTATTTTCTTATTAAAAAAAAAAAAAAAAAAAAAAAAAAAAAAAAAAAAAAACTAATATATTGATGTATAGTATTTGTCTGCAGGTTTGGTTATCAACTTACCTGATGTTGACTAATCCATCATAAAGTTGGCTAGTCCGAAGGGTACAGCTTTGGTAAAGACATGTCAAATCTGTTGATAGCTGTAATGGTTTGCTCAAAACCATAGGGTTTTCAACTCACCCATGCTTTGTTGCTGAGTAGTTGAAATGGTTGTCAATTGACCATGGATTTTTCCTTTATGGATTCTGAATAATTGGCTAGCCCACATGTATATGGCTTGTGGTAAAGGCAGTGGAAAACCATATTTGGTAATCAGTTAACCAAGATGATTTTCATCAAGATAATTGGCTAGTCCTGAGCAAACGGCTACAGGTAAAGACATCTCAAATCCGTTTATAGCTGATGATTTGCTAAAAATCATGTGGTTATCAGTGTACCTTTGAACACTTGGCTACTCCAGTAGTGATGGCTATTGGTAAAGAGACATCAAATCCATTATTTTCAATGATTCACCTCTCACAGGAGTTAACACACCTGGAATTGATGAGAATAGTATGAAACTAATTTGTTTTGATGTAAATCTAGTCATTTGTTGCTGCAAAGAATGGAGCTTTCAAGTATATGCTGATCATAGAGATTCTGCTGATGATAATTCTTTGCTGGTGCTATTTTATTACAATCCTCTTGGTATGTTACTTTAAAGATCTATCAAGAATCTTGAACTTAACTAGGTCAAATTCAAGATTAGGGGAGGATTGTTGGGAATTCTGTGAAGTAAGAATTCTGCTGCTATTTATGCTGAAAGGTTCCTGCTGAAGAGTTGGTTTCTACTGAAGCAGTGTATCTGCTGAAGACATAGTTCAGCTTTATTAGTTTCTGCGGATATAGTATTTCCGTGTTTTATGTAATGTAGTTTGGATATGCATGAGTTTATTTAGGAAGTGATAATGCATATCTTTTAGAAGTTTTAGAGTATACGTTTCTTGAGAAACGGTTTAGGGTTCCTTGAGTATAAAAGGAACATACGATTTATGTATTGAATAACTTTTAGAAAATTCTTATTATAATTAAAAAGGATCCATAGAGGATCAAGAGTTCTTAGTATCAAGCTTGTGTTTTGTTTCCGCTTTATAAATACAAGTTGCAGAGATTGTCTATTAGTGTGTTATTGATTACAGTGACATTACTAACGATTCTAGAGTGCTCAAGAAGATCTATCAAGGTCTATAGCTCAACATACTTTCTAGATTTTATTCTTACTTTTAAATAGGGGTGGAAACGAGCCGAGCCGAGCCCGAGCCTGTCAGAGCTCGAGCTCGGCTCATTTAAGTTTTAAAAGGCTCGAGCTCGCGCTTGGCTCGTTTCGAGCCTTAAATTTTAAGCCCGAGCTCGAGCTCGTGATATGTTATATAGGCTCGGGCTCGGCTCGTTTATACGATTTGGAAATGAAAAGTTAAAGCTTGGCTCGAGCTCGAGCTCTAGCTCGGCTAGTAAAGATATATTACTGTATTTGATTCCAGCTAATGGTTCCAACTGAGCTAAATGAAAATGCGGTAGAAATTGCTATATTTGATGAAGAAATTGTGGAATTAGGTAGTGCTAAGTGGAATAAGAATGTATGTGGCCAGTTCTTGGGTTGCATGGTTAGTTTTGATGAGGCTAGATACCATCTAAGGAGTGTGTGGAATAAATATGGCCTCGAGGATATGACTGCTAATAACAAAGGAATTTACTTCTTTAAGTTTCAAGATGAACAGGGAATTTTACAGGTTATTAGTAATGATCCTTGGATGGTTAATAATAAACCATTGTTTGTGCAAAGATGGGGGATTTATGTTTGCTTGGATAAGACAGAACCTAGTAAATTACCTATTTGGGTGAAATTTCTAAATGTGCCACATGAAGCTTGGAGTATTGAAGGTATAAGTTCTTTAGCAAGCTCCTTAGGTAAACCGCTCATTATGGATGAGGTGACAATTAATGTGTGTAATACAGGAATAGGAAGACTAGGATTTGCTAGAGTGTTAATTGAGATAAGTGCTGAGAAGCAATTCAAAGATGTAGTTGAAATTGCTTATAGGAAAAAGGATGCAAGTACTAGTATGGTCAAATATGTGCAGGTTGAATATGATTGGAAACCTACTAGGTGTAACCATTGTTGTGTGTTTGGACATGATGTTGTGAATTGTAGAATGATTCCTAGAGAAACTGAAAATGAAAACCCTAATAAGGATAATAATGATGGTAATGATGGGTTTCAAAAAGTGACATATAGAAATGGGAATAATGTGAATTATAATAATAACAACAAAAGAAGTGAGCAACATGGTATGAGTGGCTATAACACGGAGAATTATTATCCTAATAGAATGGTTGGACATAAGCAAAATAATAATAAGCATAATTACAGGCTTAAGAAGAATGTTGAAGCTGCTACTCAACCTGATATGGATAAGAACAAAAAGATGGAAAAGAATACAGATAGTCATAGTAGCAATGTTAAGGAAACATGAAAAAATAAGATGAGTAATGAGGAAGTTGTGAATGCAGAACATAGTAAAGACTCAATGGGTAAGAGTACTAATGGTAGTCCTAGTGGTGGTAAGAAACAATCTGGTGTAAGAGTTATTGGTAATAATAGGTACTCTGTACTAAACTCATTGATTGATGGAAAGGATTTAAGGCCAAGCTATGAAGAAAGAAAACTTGTTGATAGTGTACTGGAAACAAATAGGGATCCTACAGTGAATGAATGGGAAAGTTGGAATGATGAGATGAAAAAGTAATACAAAGATAAAAAGGAATTGATAGTTGCAAATCAAAATTTAGAGAATGAAGAGGATATTGTGCAAGATTTATCTCCTAATGGAGATAGTGTGTTGAGGAATGAGGTTGAGAGTGTATGTAATCATACCGTTAACTGAAAGTGAATAATTGACTTAAAACTGTTCCCAACCATATGAAATTTAACCCATGCAAAAAATGATTAATTTGCCAAACCCATATGACCTACATGATTATATAAAACATGACCATTTTTACACGTTTAATTATTTGGACCACTATCATTTAGTTTAGTAGATCACCAATACTAGGATTTCAAATTTTCCCGTGGTTGATAAACGTTTGGTTTGGAAAATGTCTTTGATTCCGCATTGTGTTGCAGGAAGATATGATGAAACTTGACAGATGTGATGTGGGAAAAAAATACACAGTATGAGTTAAAAAAAAAAAAAAAAAAAAAAAAAAAAAAAAAAACTTGGTTCTTTTAGTAACTTTAACTGATGAGTTTTCTATGGTATGTTAAATCGAATTAAAGATATATAATTGAGTTTAAATTGTTCCGACAATGAGACTAGATACTTCAGCAAGGTTGCCAAGTGTATCACTTGCTGGTCCAAAATTAGTGACATTTTTTGTGTTAAGAAGTCAATGAGAAAGTTATACTATAGTTGGTTAGTCTTTTTTATGCTTCGTATAATTTTTCTTAAAACTTTCTATAGATCTTCATATGAGAATTGTCTTGATAAAAAAATACAAAAAAAATACAAAAAAAAGACAAAAACAAACTTACATAATACTACCTCCGTCCCAAAATATAAGTCCAGTTTGACTTTTTGGATCAAACTTTGACCGTAAATATTTTTGTTTATATTGGTTATCACTTAATGAAAATTATAACAAATGAAAATACATATAAAACACTATTAATTTATATATTTTACATTAAGTGTTATATAATACAAACAAAAATATTTAAGGTCAAAGTTCAATTCAAAAAGTCAAACTGGACTTATATTTTGGGACGGAGGGAGTATATCCCTTCTTCTATATATGACTTATAAGTTCATGGTTTATATTTTGGCATAATATGGCTAACATTTATATTGATGCAGCTGTTATAGGGGGACTCGCCAAGACAAAATAGCTATAAGGACAAGAAGCATTATTAAGGAACTTGAGTTATATAAGCCACTAGAGTAAACCATAACCAAGGTGTGCATTCTTTTAAGCTATTTATTTATAATAGAAGGAGAAATTACAAAGTTTTTGCAAATATTGATGTTGATTTTAGATGGCGACCATTTGTATATGTTTGTCGACGTTCTTTTTCTTTAGATACACTACAACAAACAGGAGGACGGGCGACGAGACTTTCGGCGGCGACGCCCTTGTCCCCGCCGAAAGTCGCTAAACGACAAAAACAGAGCTGAGCTGGCACACATTCTCGCTGACCGCCCATTACATTTTCAACGCAAACTTTCAGCGGGGACATGTCCCCGCCGAAAATGTTTTTGCAGACCACAACTTTGACCAAAATAGTCACATTTTCAAACCCACTTTTTAGCGGGGACTGTCCCCGCCAAAAGTGTTACATAATATTTGACCAAAATAGTTGCACTTTTTATTGTCGCGGGTATTATTCCCGCCATTACTTTTGGCGGGGAAATGCATAGCTTTTGGCGGGGACACGTGTTCCCACGTATAGTTTTGTAGCGTATAGCGGATAGCTAGCTTATGTAGTGATCATGTGATAATGGTTTTTGAACCGTATTTTACGAATTTGGATACAAACACATGATTATGTTAATTTTTAAGAAATTTGGATATGTATCATATTATGTTGGCGAATTTGTGATTTGAGTGTCTTGTGGTATTGTAATTAGGTGATATACAGGTTCTGGATTTGTAATGATAGTGTAGATTTTTTCCGGAAAAATTCCGGAAAAAATCTGGAAATTACCGATTTTGCAGCAATTTGCTGCAAAATGGGTCAGACACTTTTCGCGGGGACATGTCCTCGCCAAAAGACTATTGCATTAATAGTGAGAACAACTTTCAACGGGGACATGTCCCCGCCAAAAGTTAACATAAAAACTTGGAAAATACTTTCAGCGGGGAAGTGTCCCCGCCAAAAGATTGCATAAAAACTTGGAAAATACTTTCAGCGGGGAGGCGTCCCCGCCAAAAGTTTGCATCATTTACTTGGAAAAGTACAAAGGTTTTGCCATGCTGGCAAGTTTGACCTGACCAATATTGTCCACGCTGGCAGCGTGGGTCCCACGTGTCACCGCCAAAAGAGTGGAACGTCGCCGCCGAAAGTTTACAGCGTGGGGCTTTGCGCGAGGCACTTTCGGCGGGGACATGTCCCCGCCGAAAGGTTTGGGCGGGGAGAAGTCCCCGCTGAAAGCGAGGGAATGTCCCCGCTAAAAGCAGATGTTGTTGTAGTGATAGTTCGTTATCATTAAAAAAGAAACTTATTATTAAGGATTTGTTTTTGGTCTATGTAAATACAATATTGAGAGATACAATATTGAGAGATACGATGTCTTATGAGTAGCCTAGATGGTCATCTTTTATATATATAGATATTTGTGCGTTTTTAGATACTTAAGGCTCCATTTTATTGTACGTTTGAAACATCCTTTATATTATTATTTTTATCGCAAAGTGAAATCAATAAAAGTAATGTATTGTAGTTTGAAAATGACTTTTATGATGATTTTCAATTTGATTGCAAGGCATTAATGATTTAAGCTCAAGAGGATTATGCATCTTTCTTTTATAATTAACCCAAAACTCTCAAAGTAACAATAGTGATTAGTGCATTTTATTATTTGATCACATAACTACCATGTATTAGGAAGTGTTTTATATGCTCTAATCTTTTCAATTTTGTGGATGTGTGTGTCGATTTGCTCAATTTTTTCTTAATATAGTCATAGAAATTTATATCGTCGCGTCTTTATTGTATTTGTTTAGTAAGTTTCACAATTATCAAAAACCATTTGCGTATATTAGGTTTTTTTTTTTTTTTTTTTTATTAATATTTTAGTAAAATGAATTCATAGAGCTATCCTGCCTATCGGGCGGGTTTTGAAGATAGTATATATTAAAAGCAAAATATAAAAATATGTTAAAATGTGTCGCTAACATAAAACCGTTTAAAAAAATAATAATAATAAAAAATAAAAAAAAAATAAAAAAAAAAAAAAACCCTTAAATTTCGATACTGTAGCTTACCACGAAAATACGTAATTAATTTCATTTTAATTTAAGCATTGTGTAAGTCGGTCCCTTAAAAAGTTAAAAGTACGTAATTAATAACCATGTATAATCAAAATATGGTAATAGATACGTACTTCGAATATTTTGTTACCATGTATAATAACTTGGATCACAAGTATTATATGGCTATAAGCCTATAAATATACGGAGTACATTATATCATGCAGGTCACCTTTCGTATAACATTATAACGCATTCAACACAAGATTATGTTGACTCTCCAGAAGACGACTCGCGCAAAGCATCTCCAGCTGAAAATCGCATCAGCGAATTGTTGTCTAAGGCTCGTCAACCCTCCTACCACGAAACTCCTCGAATCAAAAGGCCGTGATCTTGATAATACCCGAAATCATTCGATAAACTATGGTTTGGTTGGCAAGTATGCCACAAGAAGACTTTTGATGCCCAAAAAACTAACAATGTTGCCAACATCTGCCTCTAAAAAAGAAGCATCAAGACCCCCATATGGAAGCTGGATACTCGAAAAAGACGTCTCAAAACACGAATTTTCGCCGGTTACTATAGATCTTTGAAGACCCCCTACCACCAAACCCCTTGAATCAAAAAACTGTGGTCCTAGACCTTGATGAAACCCTAGTTCATTCCACAATATTTTATCTCCCAGCACATGCTTGGAGGAAGATTCCACCTCGTAAAAACTATGATTTCCGACTCATGCTTGGACGAAGAGAAGTTTGCTGTTTTAAAAAACGTCCATTTGTTGATAAATTTCTTGAATATTTAAACCTAAAAAATTTTGAAGTTGTGGTTTTTACTGCTGGCGAAAAAGGCTATGCCTCGCCCCTGTTGGATAAGCTAGATCCAAAAGGATTGATTTCTCACAGATTGTATAGAGATTCATGCAAGTTTAATGGGAAAAACTACATTAAGGATTTATCTCGTTTGGGACGGGATCTGGATAATGTCATGATTGTGGATGATAGACCGATATCGTATAAATTACAGCCAGAAAATGGAATTCACATCAAACCGTTTATTGATGATCTTCAAGATGACGAGTTGAAAAAATTGGCTGTTAATTTTTTCAGTACTTGTAATGGCTACAATGATTTAAAGGATGCTGTGAAGCATTATCAGGATCAACTATTTTATGAAGGAGATGAATTAGGCTTGAAGTTTTCATTTTTGGAAAGATGAACCTTTGCTTCCATTGCTGATATTAGTTTTTTGCTACAAATTTTAGTTTCAAAATTTGAACATTCCTTTTTGAAGCTCTATAAATTTAGACATTGCGCAAGTGCACGAGTTTCATCAGAATTGAAGCTCTACATATTGAAGCAACGTACTGGCCTGTTGGTTCAGCAAGAAATAATCTTTTGGTCCATAGGTACTATGCAGATCAAGCAACTAGTAAAATTGATATCCGTCAACTCCTTGTCGGACTTCATAATGTCTCTAGCTTTAGTTAAGAAACCATTCACAGATCTTTTATATATAAGGTCTATATGTAAGGATTGGATAGCTTATGGGGTATGCTCACTAGTCGTTTACTTTTTGTTGTGCTTCGATTTCAATAGATATTGTTTTATTTTCCGATGTTTTTATTGGAGCATTGTGGCGGCGAACGATGAGGTGGTGGCCGACGATGAAGAGCTGGTGGTTTTTTATTTGAGAATGGAATGATAATATGTGCTTTTTGTGTATGTAAAACTGGGTTTTGATTGTTATTCTTTTAGGTGTTTTTATATCCGACAGATGGTTACTAGTTAAAATGGGGTGTATGAATGTTTAGCTATTACAAGTTTAATAAAAGTTGAGCAGGAAACAAAACCGACGTGTAAATAAATGGGCTGTATGAATGTTAGCAGTTACGATTATAATGGTGTGTATGAATGTTTAGCTGCTACAAGTTTAGCAAAAGACAAATATTTTCCATGATAAGTAAGTTAAAATGTGAGTTTTGAGAATTTCTAAATAGGAAATGTTCTAAATCCAGTATAAGGTGGTAAAGATTACAACATAGTTTTTTACTGTTTTTGTTATGTGTCTTTTACTACTTGACAAACTTTATATTTTATGTTTCATACTTTCTTTTGGCGATTTTAATCACTTTATTAACAGGACAAAAGACAATCTTTTACGGTTTTCTTCTTCGTATTTTCTGTGTTTTACTTAGGGATGAGCATTTTGACCCGAATCTCGAAACCGTACCGATACCCAATATATGGTACGGTACCGGGACTACGAAATAAGGTGAAAAAAAATCGGGGCCACTAATTTGGTACGAGACCGGTACCAAATCGGGTAATGAGTTTTACAACTAAGGTGAATAAAAAAAATCATATATCGTACCTTAACCTAGGACATCCTTTTATAGCACAAGGAGTCCTCTTCTACAAGATACGTACAATGCTAATAGAATAGGATATACACAAAATCTATTCTATATTTATCAATACAAATTTTCTAACAGTTATCTTAACAGTAGTGGTAATAATATGTACTAGCAGTGGTAATGAGTTTCCACTGCTAGTGCATTCTTCAGCAGTTGTAATTTTCATACTAGTTGTGGTAACTATAACAATGAATTCCCAACACTATTGTAAACCCTATAGTAACATGATCGAGCTTCAATTTTATGTGAATATACATATTAAGTGTGTGACATATAGTTGTCACTTTTAAATGCATATTGTGACTAATGCTTCAAACTTACTTTTCTATTGTCACACATTTCAAATCATATGTGGCTAAATATTCAGCAAACAATAGTAGTCACGTTTAAATAATGTGTGACAAACTTGACTATATGATTTAGCCACATACACAATTGCTTCATGTGACCATATATGGATTTTGGTCACACTGTTCAATTGTGTGACATATATTTGTCACATACGTATATATATAGTGTGACTAATGTCTCAAACTCATTTGTATCTGTCACACATCCCAAATTATAAGTGACTAAATAATCCCATTTTTTTCCCAGTTACCTCTAGTTACATAAATATTCAAATGTGTGACAATAGAATTCCAAAACGGTCACACAAGTCAGATCAAGTGTGGCTATTTATTTTATTCTGGTACATTTGGTCACATAAATATGTTACCATGTGACAGTCCGAAAAATGCTATGTGTGACGAATACCAGTTTTTGTACTAGTGAAACTCTAGTGTGGATTATAACAAGTACCTAACTTGTTATCTTTCTTAGGGATGGATACTTTCTTGGGTTTGGGATATCCTAAGTAACTTAGTAAAGAATGGTCTAAGGGGAGTATTTCTATTCTAGGTAGTACTTAAGTATTTCTATCTTATGGTAAAGTATCATAACTTATCTTATAGGCATTTCTAACTTATCTATTCTATATCTAACTAGTACCATTATTTATAGTACATATCCTAAGGTGAAATTCTAATTTAAAACTTATAGAACCATAAAAGTGTACCAGTTGAGGGTTTTTCCTAAAACCTAGGGGCTATAGTTGGAAGGGCTTCCTATATCTAATCGATGAAGGACCTGTTTACCATCGATTATCTTTTCTAAGGTAGTGATCCTAAAGCGGGCAAAGGCTATCTTATTGTTATGTTTCATTTTATCCTTTTGAATTTTAGAAATCTGGGTACAGGTTTGCTAAGCTTGTTCTTAAATTTACTAAAATCCTGTTGACTTTCTACTTGCCTATTACTATGACCTTCTTCTATCTTTTCTAGAGATCAATAGTAAGTTCATCTAAACTACTTAATATGTTCTCAACCTGATCTTCCTGATTTTCTAAAGGTGTCCTATGGGAATCTCCTCCAACCTCAAATTTCAAAGATGAGGTAGGAAGATTTGTAGGGAAATAGGAAGGTGTTAAGTCATAAGGTCATCTCTTAAGTAAACTAGGCTCATAACTAGGTAAGTGTGATAGAGGACGTGTGGGTCTCCTATGAAACATTGATCCTTCGAGAATGAAGAATCCTTGGGGATCAAAAGTTGATAAGGGTAATATAGTGGGAAAAGGAATAGGGGTTGGTGAAGGAATAGGTGGTGTGTTAGCATAGAATTCTCTTCAGTGTTTTAGGTGTGGGTCTTCTATAAAAGGTGTAAATCCTAAGGGTGATGGTGTAACTATATAATTCCTAGAGTCGTCTAAAGAGTCAGGGAAAAGGTGTTTTGAGGAATAATCTAGTACACTTGGAGAGGGAAGAGCATTCTCCGTATGTAAACTAGATAAGGTAGGGGTAGAATATCGGGGAGTAGTCATAACTAGTTATTGAAATAAAGCATTTAACAATTAGGTACTATCTACAAACTAACCTTTTAACACGTATTGTTGCAGAGGATGACGGTGGCACTGAGGACTTTCTTGGACTTTAGAAAATTAGTTGTAGTTTAGGTTTTGACCTTGTTCTATACAACTGAAGCCCTGATACCAATCTGTAACACCCCCATTTTTGACAGATCGCAGCGGATTTAGATCTGGGGTATTACCTTATGGAATCACAGTTACAGTAATGGAAAACGACTCGAAAAGAGACATTTTTATAAAATGAGTTATCATTCATTAAATTATCAGAGTTTTATTAAGAAGAGGTCCCGTGACTCTAAGTTGTGTTATGTTTTTGAACGATAACGGGGTTGAAAGTCCTCCAAGTTCAGTGCCGCCTTGTGCCATAGATCCGTAACGGCTATATACCTAGGATACATGCTTAAAAGTTGATGAGGCGAAAAATGGTCCATTTTTAGGGGGTCATTTAAGCCCGAATCCGAATTTATTTGATCAAATATTGCCCTAAATCGTTCCTTTTGTGATTTTAGGTACTTGGAGAGTGAATTCTGGAAAAGAAGCCATTTTGGACGTTTTTTGAGCATAAAAGTGAAGAAAACGGCAAAGTCTCAATTTTCCATGCTGGGAACAGTACATGAAGGCGTCAAGAGTTGTTCTTGACGGCGTCAAACCTCAAGAATTAAAATCCGTAGTTGATGACGGCGTCACACAGGGCGTCAGAAGTAGATCAAGGCCGTCTGATGAAGTATTTGGCGGCGAGATGACGGCGTCACACCTTTGTTCTTGACGCCGTCATCCCTATTTTCCTATATATAATTTTCTAGTTTTTCACATTAAAAAGAGAGAAGTTTTGGAGAAACCCTAAAGACGATTTTGGTGTAACTTTACAGGTTTTTCAAGGGTTCCAACCCCTTGATACCTTGCATGATTAATTAAGATAAGTGTTCTTCCAATTCAATCAATATGTCTATGTGTTGGTTGTCTATATCTTGTTCTTATCTTAATTCTATCATGCTAGGCTAGATCTCTTTTGTGTTTACTTAGATCTAATGAAACCTAGATATTGATTATGTGTTGATTACTTGTTTATTCTTGTCTTGGATGAATGATTTATATGTTAGGCTTAAGAAAACTGGCAGATCTCCAAATGGTAACATGCTTGAACGTCTTAAGAAACATGAACCGAGGCGTACTAAGTCTTTATTGGTTGTATTTAATGCATGAGTCACTGTTTACAATCCCTATAGTTGTGCTGGGCATGGTGTAGGAGGAGATAAGAGCTCATAGAATTGGGGAGTTATGTATGCCACCCCATGAATGGTATTAAGGAATACGATCCGTCATCCATACAATTATAACAAGTAATTAACGTGTAAAAGATATCTAGGGAGTAGTGAAATCTAAGTAAACACATTTTCTCCAATTACTGCTCACAACCTTAGTATAATTAGTTTATTTTCATTTTTAGTATTTTATTTTGATTGCATCTTAGTTTTAGGTTAGTTGAATAGCAACTAATTCTGCCCACTCTTCCAAAACCCGAGATTTTTACTTGCATTCTAAAAAATATAAAAACACAAAAATAACCATCCCTCACCTTTAGAACTAGTATTTAGGCTTTCTAATCCTAGTGACACTATTCCTAAGCTGAACGATCAATCCCCCGGTACTTGTCACTATACTATACTACAACTATCAGGTACAGTGCCTGGTGGGGCTTGTAAGCTTCTCGAGATCCCTCGAGAGGTAAAGCCTGTTGCGATTCCCATGCATCAAGTTTTTGACGCCGCAGCCCGGGGAATAGTTATTGTCTAGGTTAGAATTTCTTTTTATTAGGTCTACTTGCTAGATTCCTTTCTAGTAAGGTTTTATTTTTATTTTTAGGTCCTCTTTAGTCTATCTTTTTCTTTGTGCCCTTTGTTTGTAAAACCATTTTCATTTGTCTTCATGGCGGATGAAATTCTATTTAGATCATTAACTATAGAGGAACAATTAGTTTACTCGGATAGATTTGCTTCCTGTTGTTCCAATGAATTTTTAAGTGATCTTAGATATATACAAGAAGAGATGGGTGTAAAGTTTGATAGGTTTGATGAGTTATGCGCATGTGTGACCTATATTAAACAATCATTGTTAGGATCAATTCCTTTTAGTAAGACCCTTTGAAAAATTTTTAAGGAAAGCCTCCTAACGGTGAACCATGAGTTCAATGAATTGATGGATTTGTATACATCACAACTTGAAGAAACAATTATGGAGGATTTAGCCGAGCATGATCATATTGAGCAAAAAGACCTAGGTTTTATGATCAATGACTTGGAATCTCAAGGAACACATGATGAGGATATAGATGATATTGAGATAAAGAAGGATGAGGTAAATAACACAAACCTACAAAGTACCCCACAACTCTCATCATCACTTGAGGAATACACACCACCCATGACTTACCCGAAAGATGTAGAAGAGACTATAGGAGCCCCAATAGAGGTAGAGCCCTTGTACCAAAAACCACTAGAGGATATAGGTTTGAATACTTCTAGTGATAACTTTACTCTTAGTTCTAGGGAATTACCTAGTGTTGATGAACCGGAACCTCAATCTTCACACAACTTTCCATCCTTAGATATACATCTAGGAGACAAAAGAGGAGCCGACCCACCCATCAACCCATGTAGTCCGGGTAGTCTTAGGATAAAGGTAGTGGACTCTAAGCCTTGTAGAGAGGAAGCCAATATAGGAGTGGAAAATGACCTTACATGCTTACGTCACCCATTTATGTTTGATCACAAGAAACATTATGGGTTTAAACCGGGTTTATTAGGTCAAGCTGGATCCCCAACTAGTAATCTCTTGAAGTTGATTGAAAATGATCCCTTTCTAGGAGAAAATCTTAATCCACCCATTAACCCGATTGAATTAGGTAAGGTTATAATGATAGGAGCACACCCCTTTGAGCATATAATTCATCCACCACTCTTTCCTTACGAGGCATATTTCCACCCTAGGGGTGTGTATCGCTACTTCCACCCACACTTAATTCAAAGTGTAGGGAAAACCTCCCCTATTTCCGTTAACTAAGGGTAGAGTCAGGCTCGTGACTCGAACAAAAATAAGCGCTTATTGGGAGGCAACCCAAGCTCTATTTGTTTGTTTGTTTGTTTATTTGATTTTATTTGTTTCTGTATGCATGCTTTATTTTTATTGTTGGTAGATCATGTTTCTAAACTAAATAGTGGAAATACTTTACTTTGTTGTTTTGGCCTAGTCTTAACTCCACTTAAAGGTATTTTTGCAAAAGATAAGTGTAAGGGGAAACCCCAAATATGTTTTTAAGAAACAAACCGATCATGATTCTCCACAATATTAAATGAGCATGTATATTCGTATTTGTTAGAGTCAAATGCTTGTATTGAGTCATAATGAAGTTTTGCAGGATTTTCCAGGAAGTAGGACCAAGTTTTTCCAGAAATTTTCCGGAAACTAAATATAAGAATTTATGCAGGTCACTTCTGACGGCGTCAAGAGTTTACTCTTGACGGCGTCAAGTGTAAAAATCTGGAAATTTTGCCGATTTTGTTTTTCTAACGGAGTCTTATGGTTTTTGAGAATTATTAAGTTTTATAATCTCCAGGAAATCTGCAAACTTCATTCCACAAGCATTATATCTTATTTTGTTTTCTAGGATTTAGTAACTTATATAGGATGCCGCCGATTTTACGCGAGGTTGTCTTGTCTATTTTGTCAGGTTTTACAGGTTATGTATGACAAGAAGATGATTTATATTCTGGAAGGGAAGCTTTGATTTTTCATTTTCTTGGAGGAAGATTTAACCTGGCCAACCTATAATCCATACCGAGCGAATCAGGGGAGTATTTGATTTCATTCTCTTTACTTTTTCACTTTTACATGCTTTACTTGAACATTGGGGACAATATTCATCTTAAGTGTAAGGGGAGGGTAAAAAGATGATACCTTACATATGCACTTTCGCTTGAGTTTGTTTTGTTTAGTGGTAGATGTGTAATAAAACTATGAGAAATACTTGTTAGTGCAATTTTAGCGCCAAATTTAAAATTTTTTACAACATTTAGGAGTGAAACTTTAGCCATAGCAAGCGTCTCATGGATAGGAGATTGTATGACTAGCACATAACCGTATATTCAGAAAAATTTTCCACCCAAATATGTGAGGTTCGCCTTTAGATTTGATAGGAAAAGCATTTACTATTAGTGCTTATGAGTGTACCGGTAGCATTTAGATTCTAGAACTTGCGTTAGTGATGCATCCCGAGACCGCTAGTGAGACTACATTCGTGTGGTAGGATTTACTACATGATAAGAGGCATTAGGATCACACTTGTGTTAAACCCGTATCATAATTACTTAACCATTTAAGTCATATTACTTGGCTAGTTAAGTCAACTAATTTTTCCCACACCCTTAGCGTTGTACTCATTTTTAGTACACGAAACCCCTAGTACACCCCTCCGAGCCTATCTTTTCGTTTCTAACTTTAAGCATCTTACTTAAAGGAAGAATTTGTTACACCCCACTTAAATGTACACCCAAATCGCCTTAGCCTTCCGTGTATGCGCTCATTTTTAGTGCATTATTGTTATTTGTTAAACCCTAAGTTAACTTTCTAATTGATTACATGGTTGCTAAGTCGAGTCATATCCTTGTACATATTGTTTTGGGACGATTGGGACTCATGGGTAAGTACTTATTTTATGGGGTAATGGGGAAGAACATCATTTATTACCCCCATATATACGTTAATCTTAAAAGTGCTTCAAGTGTTTTGATTTTCTTAATTCGAGTCATTAGATTAGTTTATTGTAAAGTATATAAAGATTCAAGTGTAAGGGGAACGTTCATTCCCTATGATGTATTATTTTGGATGGTAGGGTAAGATTGTATGCAAAAAAAAAAAAAAAAAAAAAAAAAAAAAAAATGGAAAAAAAATCAAGAAAAAAAATATATATAAAAAAAAAAAAAAAAAAAAAAAAAAAAAAAGAGAAAAAACATACGGACTACCATCCCGTTTCATTCTATGTTTATTTTATGTTTTTGTTATTTTTCATCTGTTAGCTTAAGTTGAGTCTAGTCTTGGCTTAGCAACGCCATCTTGTACATGTAATTAACCAAGATTGTTAACTCGCCACCGGTAAAACTTCCTTTATCCAACAAAACCGTGTAATTCATATCCCTATACCTAACGTTACAACCCTTTAAAATACCTCTTTGATAGTTTATCCTAGGTGATTACGCCATGTGGTGGATGTTTGATCCTTTCCCAAGCCTATGGTAATCTATTTTGCTATGACAGGTAGTGAGATATATCTTCCATTTCCATAATGTTATATTACTTTATTACACCCGAGAGATGTGAGTATCTAAACACTATTTGTGAGGTGCTTGTATATGACCTCCGTGCTTGTCTATTGGTCTTTGGTGGAACGATTATTTGTTGTAATTACTTTTATATTAGTGTTAAATAACCCCTAACTTGTCTTTTGAGTAGAATAAAAGCGCATTTGCTTGAGGACAAGCAAATCTCAAGAGTAAGGGTATATGATGAGGCGAAAAATGGTCCGTTTTTAGGGGGTCATTTAAGCCCGAATCCGAATTTATTTGATCAAATATTGCCCTAAATCGTTCCTTTTGTGATTTTAGGTACTTGGAGAGTGAATTCTGGAAAAGAAGCCATTTTGGACGTTTTTGGAGCATAAAAGTGAAGAAAACGGCAAAGTCTCAATTTTCCATGCTGGGAACAGTACATGAAGGCGTCAAGAGTTGTTCTTGACGGCGTCAAACCTCAAGAATTAAAATCCGTAGTTGATGACGGCGTCACACAGGGCGTCAGAAGTAGATCAAGGCCGTCCGAGGAAGTATTTGGCGGCGAGATGACGGCGTAACACCTTTGTTCTTGACGCCGTCATCCCTATTTTCCTATATATAGTTTTCTAGTTTTTCACATTAAAAAGGGAGAAGTTTTAGAGAAACCCTAAAGACGATTTTGGTGTAACTTTACAGGTTTTTCAAGGGTTCCAACCCCTTGATACCTTGCATGATTAATTAAGATAAGTGTTCTTCCAATTCAATCAATATGTCTATGTGTTGGTTGTCTATATCTTGTTCTTGTCTTAATTCTATCATGCTAGGCTAGATCTCTTTTGTGTTTGCTTAGATCTAATGAAACCTAGATATTGATTATGTGTTGATTACTTGTTTATTCTTGTCTTGGATGAATGATTTATATGTTAGGCTTAAGAAAACTGATTGATCTCCAAATGGTAACATGCTTGAACGTCTTAAGAAACATGAACCGAGGCGTACTAGGTCTTTATTAGTTGTATTTAATGCATGAGCCACTGTTTACAATCCCTATAGTTGTGTTGGGCATGGTGTAGGAGGAGATAAGAGCTCATAGAATTGGGGAGTTATGTATGCCACCCCATGAATGGTATTAAGGAATACGATCCGTCATCCATACAATTATAACAAGTAATTAACGTGTAAAAGATATCTAGGGAGTAGTGAAATCTAAGTAAACACATTTTCTCCAATTACTGCTCACAACCTTAGTATAATTAGTTTATTTTCATTTTTAGTATTTTATTTTGATTGCATCTTAGTTTTGGGTTAGTTTAATAGCAACTAATTCCGCCCACTCCTCCAAAACCCGAGATTTTTACTTGCTTTCTAAAAAATATAAAAACACAAAAATAATCATCTCTCACCTTTAGAACTAGTATTTAGGCTTTCAAATCCTAGCGACACTATTCCTAAGCTGAACGATCAATCCCCCGGTACTTGTCACTATACTATACTACAACGATCAGGTACACTGCCTGGTGGGGGTTGTAAGCTTCTCGAGATCCCTCGAGAGGTAAAGCCTGTTGCGATTCCCATGCATCAAAAGTCAACACTAGGTGTTGAGTGAGAGTCATAGGTTTTAGGTGTAGTGTGAATACAAGCTTCCCTAGGGTTAGATGTTAAACCCTTCCAGGAAAAATGTAGGGTTTTTAATAATTGCAATGAATGTACAATTATCATGTGAAAAGTATTGCACTAAGCTCATGAAACTGAACGTTAACAGTCTAGATCATGGGGCACTGCAGACCCTTACATGATGAGACCGTGATAAGGTTAACTTGCCAAAGTTAAACCTTGTGAGATATCAAGCATAGTACTTATTGGTGGCCCGACTGAGGCAAACCAACGGGAGTTGTCAAACTCCAATAGATCTATCAACTATACTCGTGTTCACTCGCAAGTGATTATGGCTCATGAATTTTAGTTATGTAATGGTGGCAGAAAGTAAAACTCATGCAATAACTAAAGAAAAAGACTTGTATTCGGTTTAAAAAAAGGTAAGTAGCATGTACCTCCTCACAGGGTTTGTAAAGCATTTGAAAAGAGTGAGGTTATGAACTCACCTGGGCTTTATGAATGATGTGTGATTGATGTGAAAAGTGACTCGGAAACTAGATGGCCTTACTCACTTGTCTTGAGGGTTTTGTAGGTGTGTTTGTGTGGTTAAGTTTCCTTAGGTGTTTTAAGTTTCTTAAGTAATTACTCCTAGGGTTTCTATGTTTATAACTTAACACCGTTCGGGCAATCGTAATCTAGAAGTATAGCTCCTCACATGAAGCTCCCTTATATTGTATTATGCTGCCAACATAATACCGTTCGGGCCATCATAATTCAGAAGTATATAACTCCTCACAGGAAGCTCCCTAATATTGAGTTAAGTATTTTAGATTTAGTTATAACATAACACTATTCGGGCCATCATAATTCAGAGGTCATGTAGTATATGTTTGAGGAGTCAGGGCACTTTTACTCATAAACCCAGCAAACTCGTCAAAACAAATACCCGAACGAAAACCCTCACATGAAGCTCCCTACTATTGTGTCATGTCTTTATTTTAAAGTAATACTCTACTTAATAACCTTTAAGTTTCACATATTTATATTTTCGACCCTAAACTTATATACTTTAGGTTATCTAGACTTCTAACTATCTAAACTCTACACAATTAGTCCCTATACTTATCTATTTTATGAAAATGATAGAAATGACCCTTAGATTTATTAGTTTTCAGAATTTACCATTCATACCCTAGACTTACTATTATTTGCAAAACTAGTCCTTATAAGTTTCTAACTTTTATAACATTTATCCTAAGGTTATGTAACTTTGAAAAAAGGGTCCTTATACCTACTACTTCTAAGAAAAGTCAAAAAGAGTCTCTATACTTAGTATTTTCAAAAAGTTACCATATATAACCCTATGCATGGAAAACTTTGCAAAACTAGTCCTAATTCCATGCAAACTATATTCTAATGCAACAAAAGAGTTTCTAGCTTATGTTTAACTAATATATATACTTAATTAAGTCTCATAAATCATATTATAGCACAAGTTAAGGCAATTTAGCACATAAACAATATTTATCTAAAATTAGGGTTTTAAAATGAAAAGCTTTAAAAGAAATCGATCAAGGCTCAAGCAAAGGTTCTAGGACATCTTAATACTAACCTAGTACTGTAATATAACTATTAGAAGCAAAAATGAAGCTTACTTGGGCAAGGGAAGGGCTAACATGAGTAACTAGGGTTTTCTAGGCAAAAATGAGTTTGACAAGGATTCAAGGCTTCTAGTACTCGACTTCTAGGACTAGTAGGACTTGTGTACTACTACTAGGACCAGAAAGTTTGAGGTAAAGAGAAGTGAAGGTGTGAGTTTGAAAAGAGGGGGTAGAGAGGGTTTATATAGGGTCGAATGGTGGTGATGAGTTCGCATGGGTGGGGTGGTGGCGTGAGGAGGGGGAGTGACTATCTACTGCTACTAGGTGACTAATCTAAGCTAAAAAAAATGAGTATTGCAAGCTATGGTAGCCTAGAAGTAGGTGTTTGGTTGTGGTGGTGCCGCGACACATGGTGGTCACAAGGAGGTGATCCACCTCCTTGTGTGCTTGCTAGGGTGTGTGCTTAGGGTGACCAAGCTGCTAGACTATGTACTTGAGGTGCTTATGTTTAGATTTTAACTAGTTTAGGTTTAGTTTAGACCTAATCTTACTTAGTGAGAGATTAGGGTTTAACTTAAGGTTTAGTGCCTATATCAGGTTCCTATGGGTACTTAGTGACTAAGATTAAGTCTTAGGAGGCTTATACTAAGTGGTGGTAGCCTATGGTGAAGTTTTGGGAAGGTTTAACCTGGTTTTGGGACTTGTAAGGCCTAGTTAGGGTTTTGTACTTAAAGGGCTTGTACCTAAGCTTCTAGAGGGTTGTACTAAGCTTTAGGGAGTTTAAGATATCCTAATGTTCCTAATGTAACTCCTACATAAGCCTTGAACACTTTCAAACTAGTTTAGATAAGCAATTAGGGTTTATAAACACATAGGGCTCAATTAGGGTTTGTTTTGGTATTGTGGTTGGTTTAGTGTGTTGTGATGATAGATTACTTATTATGGTGTTGTTGTGACCTTAGATTAAGAGTTCCTGTGCTATAGTCATAAGGATATTTGACTTGAGAGGATACAAGAGTAGGTCTAGTGAGTCATCACATGCAATGCATAAGAAAGAAAAGAAAAAATTACCTGTGGGAATACCTACTATTGGTATTGTGGAGGAAATGTTGTTGATGGGATTTTATAGGTGTTTACAAAAGGTAAAACTAAAAATCTACATGCGTGTCTTCTTTGCTTCATCTTCTATTTATAGTGACTCATTTAGGGTTTCTGAGCTCCCTCTTGCATTCCCACTTCAATTTAGAGCCATTGGATGGCTGAGGAGTGATCATGGCCTTTAACTGATTTGGTGCCAAAATGGTATTTTGCAATTGGGTCTGTGGTAACTTGTGTATGGGAGGAAAGCATTTAATGCAGTTGTTTTTGAGTGTTTGAGGTGATGGAGAGGGCGGTGGAAGTGATGGGAAAGTGGTGAGGGTGATGAAGAAGTTGCAGGGTTACAAGTGGGAGGGAGAAGGGATGGTTTGACCCTGGGTTGACCGTTTGACCACATTTTATTATAAAAAAGGGTGGGGTGGACAGGGCTTGGTGATTTTGGGCCAGGGGTGTAACGGATGGGTTGAATGGTTCGACTGATCTGGCAAAATTGCCAATTTCACGGATTTCGAGATGAGGATGCAAACGAGCACCTAAACAAGTTCATAACTATCACTCAATCCATGAAATAGAAAGGAGTTTCTCAAGATAGCATTCATCTAAATCTATTTCCATTCTCTTTATCCCACGACGCTGAATCTTGGTTTTATGCTCTTAAAACCCACTCAATTCATACTTGGGAAGAGATGTTCCTCAAGTTTCTATCAAAATACTTTCCACGTTCTAAAACGGTGCAGCTTAGGAAAGACATTATGAATTTCCGACAATTGCCCATGGAATCCGTATTTGAAGCTTGGGAAAGATTCAAATCTTTGTTACGAAAATGTCATGATAATCAAATTTTGCTTCTTGATCAAATCCTAACCTTTTATCATGGTATAACTTTGATTGATCGAGACAAAATAATGTTGGCTGCTGGTGGTAATCTCATGCGGAAAACTCCACAACAAGCTTATGATTTAATCGAGAATATGACAAATCATCACTATCAGTGGGATACTGAAGTTCATTCTCACCCTACCACTGATTTGAGTGCTCATCATTCCGATTACATTCCCGCTGAGATTGCTCAAATTGAGATCCTTGGCAATCACAAAAGTTATATCAATCAATATTGCCAACAAGGACCAGGTCATCCTAACACTGTTCACTTTTCAGATTCTGATGAGAGTGATGAGGATGAACCTTCAGAAGTTCAGACATCGATTCTTCCTTTAAGTGGCAATCCTACCCCGATTTCTGAACCGACCATTCCCGAATCTTCCCCCTCCCTCACACCGGTTGAGGGAGATGATCATCTCTTGGAAGAATTCGATGCTTTTCTTACTGAAGAAGATTCAATTTCTCCAGAAACTAATGATTCTTATCTTGATCCGGAGGGAGATATCCTTTTTCTTGAGAAATTTTTAGACGAAGAACCGTCACTTTCTCTTCCTCTGAAGAAAACTATCAAGGATAGTAATGAGTTTAAAACGGAGACTATAATGGACGAGGTGGATGTTTATATCCCACAAAGTACCGCACATGTCCCACCTCCGTATATCCCTCATGAGTTAGAGCTAAAGAGTATCACTTCTATCACTGACTCTCTTCTTAAGGAGTTCTCCGATGAACTCGTTCATATTGATCCCATCCCACCAGGGGATGAAAACTTTGATTTTGAATCAGATCTAAGAGAGTTAGAACTTTTGCTTACTCATGATTCTTTGATTGATTCGTCTTGTCCCGAGGAGTTCACCGGTGAACTCACTCACATCACATCTCCACAAGAGTACAATCAATCATGTTTTGATCTTGCAGAAGATCATGACTCGGGGGGAGACATACTCTCTCATGAGAGTTTGTTCAGTAATGACAAAATTCAAACCCACCCTCCCGTGATGTTTTTAAATGACAAATCCGATAACAATGATGATTGTTTCACAATTGTTATCAAGATCTTTCTTCCGGTTCTCACCTACCTCGTGACTTTCCCTCTTCTTCACTGTAACAACCGTGATTTTAGCAGGTTAGTTAGACTCTTAGCCTTGAGATAATCTAACTTTGTTTGGTATGGTTTGCGTAGTTATATGTGTGCTATTGTGTGTTATAGTGTGGTTAGTATTTGAGTTAGCACTAAATCCCTTCGCGTTGTGGTTGTTATTGTGATTTTTGATGATGTTGATGTTGGGAAAGTTCATTTTGATCACCCATGTGGTGTAGAAATGACTTGTGTATATTTGGCGTTTTGGGGTTTTTGCGTAACGAGTCTTCGTTCAAGTTATTGAGCGTTAGTAAGTTACGGGAATGTTGTTTTTGTGAGGAAATGCTTATGGAGTGTGTAAAAATCTATTTCTGGAAACTTTATTTTGAAAATGAATATTTTCCGGTTAGTCGTAAAATTAAGGTTTATCACGAAAGACGTTAGGTTTTGTTATGGGGAATACATAAAATGTGAAAAGCATGAGCTTTTGAGTGTAATTAATAAATTAATAAAAAAAATAAAAATATATATTAATAGGGGGAGCGGCCCATTATGGGTATTAGGGGGAAAAAAAGAAACCAAATTTGATACCAAATACAACTCTAAGCCTTAAGGGTTATCCAAAATAATTATAAATACAAAATCAAAACTCCCCTACCCCTTTTTCCTGCTATTAGAGTCGACACAAGGGAGATCCAATAAAAAAAATTAGGGTTTCATAATTGTCTAGCAATAATCAAGAATCAACGTAAAATCTTTAATCCCTTACGTGTAATTAATTAATTATTGTTATGATTCATGTAATAATTAATATGATGGAATCTAGGGTTTATATACTTCTGTAAATTATTGAAGTAAAACATGTTAGCATGATTAGATGTTAATAACATGGTTAATGGTTAAGGGAATTGAGCGTAAAACATGCTAGTTATTGAGTTAGGGTTTGGACAGTTTTGTAAGGCTGTAAAGATGTGAGTGTAACTAACAGATAGTGAAGGGTTAAGTCATGAATTTTAGGTCTAAATTGAATTATAATGAAAGAGCTTTCCAAAAAGTCCAGCCACGATCGATTTTGAGGTTGGGAAGTCAGTCTTTTGATTTTTCTTTGTTAAGGTGTCAAAGCTGTCAAACCGGGACAGATTTTGGGTAAAAGTTTGAGGGTGTCATGTGGTTGTAAAAGTGGTATTTTGACTTGGGCTTCTGGAATAGGTAAGTTTTAGGTTATATTAGACTACCACGAAGAGGATTCGCGATAAAAACTTGTGGAAGTAATTATTAAAAATCAAAACTTTTTGGTGTGCGTTCAGATCCGAATTTGAGTAGTTGACAAGTTTGAATTTCTTATGATTATTTGTGGGTGTTATTAGCCCATGGCCTTCTGGGATTAGCTTCTATGCTTATGAGAGAACATGGTAAATTTTTTGTGTGAGTTGTTGAGCTTTATTTGTCGTGATTTTATGTGAGTGAATGTACCCAAAAATTCTGCGTTTTCTGGTTTTTAGAGTGCAAGGGATTTAGTGAGTATTAAGTTATGGTAGTGGTTAGTGTGGTGTCTAGGAGATCCATGGTGGGTCATATGAGTCTTAGACATCCATCATATGTGTATTACATGGGTTGTAGCTTTTAGCTTGACCTTGTGTAATGTGAATTATTTTGTGTGCTATAGATTGTGAGTTGTTTTTGTGGGAGCTTAAGGTGAGTTCATAGTCCCATATTTTTACTTTGTTTTAAACTTGGGATGGGAATGATGCTTGTATTAAATGATTTGAATTACTGTGATTATGTGTATGGTGCTAAAAAGCTTGGACTTTTAATGTTATCGTATTTATGCTATATGTGAACGGTAATGATATGTTGTGGATAACTGTGTGGTTCAATTGGGAGGGTGCTTACCCTGTTGCTCGCGCATGCGACCTAATTGTCTTTAATGGGATCGGGGGACACGAGCCGTCCTAATGTTGTAATTATTGTGGGATCGGAGGACACGAGCCGTCCTGTTGTAATCATTGTGGGATCGGAGGACACGAGCCGTCCTGATGTTGCCTTATGTGTGATGTTGCCTAGTAATATATGTAGCTTATATGATAACTATAATTATTTGTCCAGCTATATTTTGTAATCACAATGAATTTGGTTGCCTTGTGTGTTGAGTCTCAAACCTATGAATCTCACCAACGTTATGTTGACATTTTAAGCATCATTTTCAGGTGAGCATTCTAAGGCCAAAGTTGAGGGCAGCAATTAGGCGAGACTTAGTTGCATGGAGACTTACTTATGTTTTGGGATTTGATTTCGTTTGGTTTTGGATATGATACATTTATATTTTATGTTTGGTACTTTCAAATTTATTGAAGATACCTTTTGGATTTTGTTTTGGTTATTTGTTTTGGGTATTGTTACAACACTGTGTGTTGATACATTGCTCTATTTATGTGCATGTAGTTGTTCTCTAAATTAACACCAGGTGTTGTGATGATATCCATGAAGTTACACCCGCGCGTTTTCACTGTGGCGGGGTGTGACATTCACTCCTTCGGGAGTGAGGATACCATCTTTGATCCCGACATTTTCATTTACCATTACCTTGGGCCGGGATTATATCTCATCGGTGTGGAACTTTCACGTGCTTCAAATGTTTGTCCAAACATCTTGAATGAAAGTCCGATGGAGATTGTCTCTTCCACATGATACTTCCCCATGAACAAATGAATTCGGGGTCGAGTCAAGCTAGCGACTCGGTAAATAAAAACAGTAGCATGCTTGCTGCTGCTAATTGTTGTGGACAAGTACTTTGGATACAGAATCAAATGCTTGATTATAGGTTCAATTTTATAAACACTAAAATCTGTATTGATAACCAAAGTACAATTTCAATTGTTAAAAATCCAGTTTTCCACCAAAGGACTAAGCATATTGAAATTAGGCACCATTTTATAAGAGATGCAAATGAAAAAGACTTAATTCAGGTGCTTAAGATTCATACTGATGACAATGTGGCTGACTTATTAACCAAGGCTTTTGATGGACCTAGGTTTAATCACTTGGTTGTCCATATTGGGATGGTGAATCCTTGACTGATGTGTTTGAGGGGAGGCATAAGCCTAAGGGGAGGCATATGCTTTTGGGGAGGATTGTACTTGATGTTGTACATTATGTATATTTTGATTTAGTTACCTAACTTTGTTTTGCAGGTTTAATTCTAATTTAACTAACAATTTTGTATAAGTTTGTCTTCTGTGTTCTGTTTTAGTGTTTGGATTGCAGGTTCATGTTTATGCTGATCAAGTGTTCCTGCTGATGGATTAAGATCAATACATCACATATCAGTGGAATAAGAGAAAACATAAACTTGGAAGTTTTATTCATTATAAGATTTTACATGGAACACTTCCACCAAACATGATTTAGAATCACAAGGGAGATCAACTAACAAACATTACTACCAACAACCTCAAAAGACAACCACACCACAATCCACACCTACCCAAACTCCTACTCCATCTTACTCTTCCCTTTTCCCAGGTCCTTGTGGTCAGGCATCCTCTTGTGGACTCCTCTAGATTGCATATCTTTGTTCCACAATTTTGGAGCAGCAAGCCCTAGGACAACCTTGAGTGGACCTTTGTACCTTTGAGAAGATTAAGGCTCCACAGGGACTGAGATTTTACCCATATTAGCACAAACCCTTTCCAATTCACTGGTTAGAAACTCACTGACTGGAGTGAAGTCTAGGGGAATTCGATTTGGAACTTTCTCTGTTTCTTCTGTTAATGGAGGAGATGGATTGACCTCAGAAGGCCCTTCACCAATATAGTAATATGCTCTTTTGATTTGGGGTGTATCAAAGGAAGAGTCTGAAGATGAGTTAGAGGAAATATCAATGACAGTGGATTTAGATTTCATGTTTGGTGTGTTGGCAAGTTTTTAATGTGTTTGGTATTGGTGTATAATTGATTTGGGTAGCTTGTGACTTGAAGGCTTCTTTATATAGAACTGATTTTAAGTTAATGAGAGTTAATGTCACTTAATAGGAGGTAGTTGAGACTGTGTTAAGTATAAGTTTTCAAGTTGACCATAAAGAGGATTCTACGGATGAATTGTCCTTTTGTTTGACATGTTGCTGCTGATAGTTGAAATTGATTATATAATACTTAATATGTGTTCCTGCTGATAGTTTCTACTTAGTTTGGTTACATCAGTGGAATGTATATTCATCAGGAGCAAGACTAATCGAGTGATAATATACAAAAGCAATTACATATTTATTCAGATGAATCCACAATACAAACAGAATAGAGATTACAAAGGTTTAATCAAGTCAAATGATCTCAAAAACCTAGCCTATCAATCTAAACAACCTTACTCTATTTTCACTTTACCCTTGCCCTTTACATCAGCCATCTTCTTCTTGCCATTGTTCTTGATGAAGATGTCCTGTTGTTGGGGGCAGGGCAGCCCTAGTACCATCTCTCTTGCCCTTGGCAGTGGTGGATTTGACCTCCTTGGTTTTGATGGTCGTTTTGGATGGGAGGATTGGGGTCTCTCCGGTGTAGAGGGAGGCTGGTAAGGTTCATCATCTTCATCTTCATCTTCATCAGAAGAAGTGCAGATGAATGGTGACACAAGTTCACGGGGTGGTTGATATGGGGCCCATGGATTGGGATCTTCTGAAGACTCTGAAGGATTGGGGGCTCTGCTTGATTCACCCTTCATGTGTGCATTTCACTTCTTTTCTAGTTCTCTTGCTACATCTGAATCATCTAAATCAGAGGGAACATTTGCCGGGTCCTCTGATGGTGAGGGACTTGGAGGTCTCACATCGTGTCTCTTCTTCTTGGCCTGTTCCTTGGTCAGACCTCTTGGTCAGGTTGGCAATAGGAATGGTGATGGAGATGTTATTGATTCAGAAGAATCAGAAGAATTGGAAGAAATGTTGATGATGTTTGGGTTGGATGTCATGGTTGATTTTTTTTTATTAGGGGTTATGGAATTTTAATTAGGGATTTAAGATTGATTGCTATGATTTGGGGATTTTACCCCTATTTATAAGTCAAGGGAAGCCGTGTGTAGTAATTACCATTAATGCTAGGCGGTTTCAACGTAATTGGGAAGGAAAGTTTGACTAACACGAGAGATTTTACTGAAGTGTTTCTACTGAATTGAATCATATCATTGTCGCTGATATGATGGGTGAAATGGTTGATCGTAGTCAACATTAAGTAGGATTCTGCTGATTGACCATTTCATTCCTGCTGATTGACTTGGTTTCTACTGAAAATTCAGTTTTATGTTTATTTTGTGATTTTATTACAGTCAAATATTGGTAAACGATTGTTTCCACAATTCTTGCCAATTGCACTCCACGTTTGGAAGGTTGCTCTATATAACCTAAACGTCCAAATCCCACTAACATAATAACTGATTCACTCTTCTTATAAACTTGCAAACCATCTCAAACTCTCTCAGCATCCAAAACCCTATTCTCTCTTATCATTAAATGGCAGAACATCTATTCAAAGGTGATCACAACAAACAAGCTTTCTTGGAAAGAGCTAAAGGAGATGAACATTTTGTTCAGATGATGGAATTTCTCCAACGGTCAAGGATTCACTTTGCTTTAACCCAATACCCTGACATTGTATATGCATCTTTGGTTACACAATTTTGGGAAACTGCTCAAGTAAGGTCTGTTGAAGAAGGAGCAACTGAGATTGTGGCAACTATTGATGGGGTTGAGTATATTGTTACAGAGACTTTGATTAGGACTCAGTTACAGCTTGATGATGAAGGTGGTGAGTTTGAGGCTTCTAAGGAAGAGATTCTTGCAGATCTGAAGTCTATTAGATATGGTGGAGATAGCAAGGTCTGGCACAAAAATCAATTTTTCCCTAAATGGAGATTTTTGGTACACACTGATCTGCTTCAGTGTATGAGCTCTAAGTCTGGAGGTTGGGATCAATTCTCCATTGAAATTGCTCTTGCTATTGTGTGCCTCTCTCAGGGAAGAACTTTTAATTTTTCTAAGTATATATTTGATGAAATGGTTAAACATGTTAAGGAGACCAAATTTAAGTTTCATTTGTATCCTAGGTTTCTACAAATTATCTTAGGGATTCAGACCAATGACCCCACTCATATGCCTGTTAAGAGCTTATCTAAGAAACTGTTTGCTTCTATGAAAACTAAGTTTACTGGGGTACACAGGCCTTTGCTACCTGCTATGTTACCTGGGGATAATGTAGCTGCTGATGCAGCTGCTGGTGGTCAGGAACCTGCTGATGCTAATGCACCAATAGGTTCTGCTGAGGCTCCTTCAGTTGCTGCTGATGCACGTGCATCAGTTGCTGCTGATACTCAGCTATCACCATCTCCTAGACCTTCTCCTTCTAGACCACCTACACCACCTATGTCCTCACCTTCTGTTGCTCCTGATGAGCATGTACAAATGTTTGTAGAGTCACTTAATTCTTTAGAAGTAGATAAGACTGTATCACCAGAACCTACTCATGCTGACCAAATGGTTAGTTCTCCAAAGACTACAAGACTTTCTACACCAAGTCCATTAAGACCTACTTTTGAGGATAATGAAGGTTTTTATAATTCTCCTGTCAGGACCAATGATTCTCCTGAAACCACAGGTATTCCTGCTGGTGGAGTTGAAGGTCCTGTTACTCTCACCTCTTTATCTCTTTTATTGAACAGGTATGTGCAGAAAGTTGATACCTTGGAACAAGATCTTAAGCAGACTAAGATAACCCTTGGAGGGGCTGTGGTTACCTTGGTCCAGAAAGTCAAGAAATTGGAGACTAAGCTTAAGTCTAAGAAGAGACATGGTGATGAGGTTGTATCAGAAGCGGCTGAAAGCTCAGACAAGATTGATTTGGAAGGACTTGAGCTTTTAGCTACTACCACTTTGGAGAGTGTTCAAGATGTCTCTCATACTACTATGAATGTGCAAGATGTTCCACCTACTGCACCATCTTCTCTCAAGTCTAAAAAGACTACTTATGTCAGAAGAAAGAATTTGCCAAAGCATCAAAGCAAGACTGATACATTTCATTCTGTTGATGTTTCTCAGAGTAATTTTTCTGCTGATAAGGTTCATACTGGTGCTACTCAGACAATGGAGTTCTCTGTTCCAGAACCTGCTGGTGATAGAGAGACAACTACTGATGCCATGCCTACGATGGTTCCTACTGATGTATCAGCAGCTACATCTACTGTTGAATTGGATGCTTCTATTGCACAGGTTTCTGTTGATAAGTCCTCTGTTCCTGTTGGTGGCACTTCTTCTCATATGGATAAAGGTAAATCTGTAGAGATTCAACCTTTAAGACTGAAATCCAAGCAGGAACTTGCAAATGAAAAGCTCAGTGAGATATATGCAGCACAGTTGCAAGCTAAAGAGAATGCTGCTAAGACTAAGAGGGATGCTGAATTGAAGGACTCTGAAGCTCTAGCTAGAAAGATACAAGCTGATTTGGATAAAATAGGTACTCCCATTTCTAGTACTTTACTTGCTGACAGACAAAAGGAGTTAGATGAAATATCCAAACATCTGACTGCTGAGCATTGGGAATCTCTTGCTAGGTAAGCTGCTTCTAAACTTAATTTGGCACAATCTATTCTTGGTGATGCATTTAATGATGATGATTATGCTGAGAAGATGGTTGAAGCTGCAAAATTAAAGCACAAGGCTGAGGCTGAAAGAAGAGTCAAAGAAAAGAGAGATAAACCATGGACTAAAGCACAGAAAAAGAAGTATATGAGAACTTTTGTTAAGAACCAAGGTTGTAATCTATATGGTTCAGGGTGGACTCAGAAGACTGTATGGGATTTTTCAGATATCAAGTTATCTGCAGAGTATGACAAGCTTATTTCTATTCTTCATAAACAAGGCATTAATGTTCCTGATCCATTGGAGAAGCATGGAAGACTTCTAGATGAACCTGCAGCTAAAAGTTTAAGGATTGATGCTTCTGCTGACATTCCTCAGGATTCTGCTGAGTCATTGTTCGCTGCTGCGGGTATCATTCATTCTTCTTCAGTCTTGACTCAGGTAGATGATCAGACTGTCACTTCTGAAAAGCCATCTGAGGTTAAGATTGGAGAATCTTCTGATTCTCAGGAACCTATTGCATCAACTTCTGTGCCTGTGTTCTGATTCTTCTGCTGGTCCACAAGCTCAAGAATCTGTTTCTACTGATGTTCCCATGGCTGAGATTGCTTCTTCTGCTGACCCAAAACTTGTTCCTACTGATGCTTCTGATTCTATTCCTCCTGCTGCTCAAACTCCTGTTGAAGCTTCTGCAGACATCAAGGATGAGACACATACTTCTTCTCCTTCTACTACTAAAAGGAAGAGTGTTACAAGGAAAAGGAAGGCTCTTAAAGGTCTTTATCAACCGGCAGAGGATAGTACTTTTATTGAGTTTGATTCTGATGATGAAGAAGATCTTGTTGTCTGGGAAAAAGTGGTTAAATGGGAACTACATGTAATACCACAGGGTCATGAAATAAATGTGATTTATAGACAAGATGATTCCACAAAGCATTTTACTTTCTTAAGTGAAATACTTCATATGGTGGATAGACAAGACCTTGTTGTTATATATGGCTGGGTGACTGCATATTATCAATCCCATAAACCAGAGGGTAATGGTATGTTTCTCCTGGGTGATTTATATGTGTTGTTTGATTCAGCTTTTTATATTGGTAAAGGATATAATATCTGGAGAGGACAAAGTTCATGGGTTATAGATTCAAGGAAATATTTTCCTCTCTCAGATGTTCATATGATTTACACTACAGCTGGAAAGACTATGTATATGGTACCAGGTGTAACATATCCTATCACTTTAGGGGTCTTGCAGCAAATGCTTGAGGTAAAGCTTACTGTTCCTCATGATATGGTGAGGAATGACATGCATAATGCTGAACAGCTGGTGAGGTTCATCAGAAGAGGGATTCTAGTCAAGCTTGAATTGGAACATAAGTATGGTGTAAGGATTGAGACTTATCTTGAGTGATTCTGGTTGTATATGTTATTTAAGTTTTAGTAAAAAAAAAAAAAAAAAGAAAAAAAAAAAGACTTTTGTTTTGTATAGTTCATATTTTTGTTGTATACAGGTCTTATATGGTTCTCAGCTTACCATGATGTTGACTGTTCCATCAAAAAGTTGACTAGTCCAAGGGGTACAAATTTGGTAAAGACTTCTCAAATCTGTTGATAGCTGTAATGGTTTGCTCAAAACCATAGGTTATTCAACTCACCCATGCTTAATTGCTGAGAGTTGGATGGTCATCAATTCACCATGGACTTTTGCTTTATGGATTCCTAAGAATTGGCTAGCCCATATGTATATGGCATATGGTAAAGGCAGTGGAAAGCCATATATGGTTTCTGATTCACCATGGTTTTTATACTAAAGAATTAGCTAGTCCTGAGCAAACGGCTACAGGTAAAGACATGTCAAATCCGTTTCTAGTTGATGATTTACTAAAAATCATACGGTTATCAGTGTACCATAGTTCTTATTTAAACTAAAAACATTTGGCTACTCCAGTAGTGATGGCTATTGGTAAAGAGATCTCAAATCCATTAGTTTCAATGATTCACCTCTCAAAGGAGTTAACACACCTGGATGTGATGAGAATAGTCTGTAACTTGTATTTTGATGTACATTTTGTCTTTTGTTGCTGCAAAGAATGGAGCTTTCAAGGTTTATGTTGATCATAGAGATGCCGCTGATATGATTCTTTGCTACTGCTGGTATTTATTTTCAATCCTCTACTTTTGGGACTTAAAGATCTATCAAGAATCTTGGAGTTAACCTGTCAACTTCAAGATTAGGGGAGGATTGTTAGGAATTATTGAAGTCAGCATATTGATAATGCTGATGGTTACTGCTGATGGGATCCTGCTGAAGTATATAAAGATGCTGCTGATGATCAGGATGCTGCTAATAGATAGTTTCTGCGGATATATTTAATCCGTAGATAGAATTTAGTTATTTTAAGACAAGATATTTAGTATATCTTTCATAGTTTAAGTTTATTTGTTTCTTGTAAGAAGGTTTAGGGTTCCTTGTAGTATAAAAGGAACACAAGGATTATGAATTATGTACGATTCCAATAACAATTTAGTGATTAATATTAAGATCCATAGAGGATCAAAGTTTTAGTATACGGTTTGTATTTATATTCCGCAATAGATACAAATATACAGAGATTGTCTGCATAGTTTTACTAGTGATTACATTAGTAAGCTATCGATCCTTAAGCTCAAGATCTATCAAGGAGGCAGATTGATATATACTCTCTACATAGCCACATGTAAATTTAATTCAATAATCCTATTAACAATCAATTCTAGGTGTATAATGTATTTATTCAATTAAGGCTCACTTGCAAAGGAAGTGAGCTACATACATCGACGAATTGATTGCGTAAGCCATAACTAAATAAATAGCACATAATTGATTACTTAATATTGGAGCCATCCCCAATTCGACATCTATTAAGTAATTTAAATTTTTACGATGTAACTTAACAATTTAATCTATACAGCCAATTTAAACAATTTAAATTATAGGGGCAATTGCATATATGCCCGCTAAAACTTGAATATTTGCATATATACCCAAAACATGCTTAAATTGCATTGTACATCATGCATTAAAAACTTGTATTATGGGTAAATATGCATATTTTCAAGTTTTAGTGGGTATATATGCAATTCCTCCTAAATTATAACACAATAAAATCCATGCAAACATGCACGTTTTCATGGATTACACTTAACAATAAACATAATGCACCAAGATCATTTACATAAACGCATAACAATTACATGACAATCATAGGGTTTCTAATCATAGTAAAAATCAAAACCAAAACCTTAAAATAATTAAAAGGGTAATCGACCCTATTAAAACAAATTAGGGTTTGGTTATGCACTTTGATAATTAATTACACATTATAACAGCTCGTGATGCAACTGTTGGAATTATATAACATGACATATCATAAATATAGACAATAAACATCAAGTAAACACATGCGGAAGCATTATAACAAGATCACATAATGCGTAATTAATTAATCAATAATAAATAGTAAACGTACCGTTGTGATTCTAGCCCGAACAAGAATCAAGTTAAAGCAATCTTCAATTAAGAACCCTAATTAGGGTTTATGTGGATTACACAAATAACGTCTTACATTTTTGTTATCCAATCCAAGATATAACCAATAGTGCAGTTATATCACGTTCTTGTACACACGTACTAATTCAAGTAAAAGATTATGCAAGTAATATAAACACAAAAGCAAAAATTGAATCCCTTAGGTAAAAGGATTGTTTGATCGATTTTTAGACAAAAGAATGAGAGAAAAAACACCAAGTATTTGTGTACAAGAGATAAGAAACAAATAACCTTGGGTTTGTTTGTATATGTGAGATTACTTGGAGTCCAAGGCACAAATGAGGTGCCTCCTTTTGTGGCCAATCGGTTAAGGAACTCCCAAAGGGATTCCGGAACCTTCTTGACATTCCAATAATTCATACATATCACTTTCCTTATATTCGTCTAATGGCTTTAGCCATTTTCCGTTAAATACTAACGGTCGTTTGGTGTTTTTGTGTTTTAATAATTATTCTTAACATTTATAAATAATTATTATTCATTTACTCTTCATACGTAAAGTGTGCAATCCCGTGATCTCGAGTTTGATCCTAACACACGTCTATTATTTTATGTCTATAAAACTAACAGTTGGGATGAGTTTCTTACCTTGATGTTGCTAGTTTGGGATTGCTCGGTGAACTCATGATGCATAGCATCAGCTGCCAAGTCTTTGAGAATGTCGTAACAAATGTTGGAGATCATTGAGCCACTGTTGAGCACATGTATCAAATATTTTCTTTTGATACGCTTCATTAAACAGATTTTGACATCCTTCCCAGTTGCTTCAACTCAGGGTAAATTCCCTCGGAGTAGCAACTGCTTGAACGCTTCATTCGCTAATTTCTGGAAAAAAAAAAGGTTTAAGGCATGACTTCAACCATGATGATGTTTGGGTGTGTTTGGTTCACCAAATTTAGAGGGTTTTAATGGGTTTTGTATTTTAAATACAACTAAATATTGTGTTTGGTAGTCAAAAAATCTAGATTTAAAATACTACTATAAAATCTTTAAAGTGAGGCCTTTAAAAACCACTCAACACTAGGTGAATTATAAGACGAGTGGGCCTGCAGGTATCTTTAAAGTAGGCCACGTATTTTTAGAAAAATAGTAAAAGATAAAATTACATTTCCATTATTTTTTAGTTATGTTCTTTTTGACCCAACATAAGAGTATGATAAAAGGGTAATTGAGTATTTACTAGTAGCAATATTTTAAATTTTTAAACAAAATGTGCCAACCAAACACATTTAAGTATTTCAATTCTTGGAATTATAAAAACACAAATACCCTCTAATTCAAATTACAAGTTTTGAATATCATGAACCAAACGCCCCTTACAGATTTTGTAACTAAACTTTATGGCCAACATCATAAAGAAATTGCATACTAACTTTAATCATAATTTATTAGTATTAAGTTACTTTATACCTTAAATCATAGATTATTACATTGACATTAAATATTTGTGGTCTTGAGTTCTCAGTAAGTTTAGTATTCTCCAAAAGGTTATAACATAATTACAGTAATTTTTTTAGGAATTTCATCGGACACTTAGATTGTGTTTCGTTGAGAGAAAACACTCTTGCTTTTCATAAAATGTTTTGATAAAAACAAAGAAAGCAGAGATCGCGTTCAAATCAGCGTTTTCAAAAAAAATGTTTCGCAAAACACAAAATCCCCTATTTCCTAACTTAAGAAGGAAAATTACAAAACAAATTTTAGTTGTTTTCCTTTGTAACCCACAACCCTCCTTCCCCTTTTTCAAAATAGAAAATACAAACATCAACTAAACACGTTTTCTATACTTTCAAGTGTTTTGTGAAGATACATTTTCATTCTAAATTTTTACAAAACTAAAAAGAGAAAACAAGTTTTTTTTTTCCTCAACTAAACGCACCCTTAGTGTTCAAAGACATATAGCTTTCAAAAAACACGAGTAAAAACATCACATACATAGCCAAATAAAATCATGGTTTCGTGAGAATTTAACAACATTTTGTCAAAACCGGGAACTCTTGTTAACACATCACATGATCTCTAACTCGAAATTAAACATACTTAATTAAAATTGGATACTGAATTTTTTTACATAAAAATCCTAATTTGTCACCTATAATCAAGGCTGTCAAGATCGCGATCTCACGTGAGATTGTTTTTGTCTTTGCAAGATCGAGATCGTAGGATCGGATCGAGATCCTACGATCCTACTTAAATGTCTAAAAATCTTATTTTTCAAGTATTTCGTATTCAAAGATGATTGTATAACAAATTAGAGAAGAAAAGAGAGTTCTGAAAGTTATAGTAATATGATAATGCGACGCATAACGCTCTAAAATACAAAAATATCTAATCGGTAATTAAGGACTCTGAATCTTTTAATCAAAAAATCTATATATCTTGCTCTTATTAGACATTTACAGTAATCAACGCTTGCAATATTATTTTAATTTAACAAAATTCATTCATTTATAGTTTATTAGTTAGTTAAATTAAGGGAAGTAAGATCGAATCAGATCGAGATCTTACGATCTCATGGTAAGATCGAGATCATACTTAAGATCTTATGCCTTTTAAGATCCTATGAAGGATCGACTCGTTTTTTCTTAATAGGATCGTAAGATCGGAATATCTTAAGAGCTAGATCGAGATCTTAACAGCTATGCCTATAATAAAACCTTTAAAGTTATTTCCCAGATAATTTGTCACATATTTTCTCAACCTAACATCAATTGTTTAACCAAGTTGACAATGTTTATATGAGATCACAGGGGTGATGAATCCATAGAGGCGCTAATGGTAGCCCAACCACTTGTGCCAACAAAATGTTACAAAAACTGTAAACCAATATTTATTGGATTAGTAAAAAAAATTAATCTGACCTGTTTTGACCCAAATCCGTTACCTAACTCATAGAGCCATCTTTAATTGTTGGATGCCCTTTTTATATTTTGTTCAGTTTACAGCATTGAATACATTTCTAGATCATGAATAGAACTAGCATCAACCAAATTTTACTTTAGTCACATGTGATTCGAGACCAAGTTCTTACTAGTCCTAATCCCAGTAAGTTTTAGATGCCAGATATCCATATTTTAAGTACACTACATCAAGAATTTCAGGATAAATCATGTTTTTCAATCACAAGAGGGTGGTGAAACCAAGTAAATGATAAATTTTCTCACTTTAAGTACATAATATTTACTTAGCTGTCATATGTGCTACCTTATTTTTTACATAAAGTAGGTTTTATGCAACTTGAGCATAATTCCTTTATTCTGGATCATATATGTCACAAATTTCATTTTAAAGTAGAATCAAATTACTAAATCACTAACGAGCTATTTATGACAGAAATAACATTATTCTTAATAACATAGTATTTAATTCAACATCATTCTTCCCATAATACTCCTCATGGATACACCATTTAAGATCGGTACTCGATACATTTACCAAAAAACAACCTTATGCTATCCGGATTGAATGTAGCACGCTTACCTCTCCTCCTTGGGCCAAATTTGCGCAAGTATATTGACCGAAAAAGATCCACTATGAGCGGGAGTTGTAGCACAACAAAAAAAGAAATCGGGATAAGAGATAATCCACAAATTGGAGCAAGCATCCATAGTTGTTGATGACAAAAGACTAGGAACAAAGTTGAGCTGAAGGCTACCATCATGGATATTGTAGAGAGCAACAAGGAACAAATACCAATAAGCAATCTTCTGGGCAAACTTACTAAAAAGTCATTTTCAGAAAAACGTGCAGTCAGGATGGATAAGAATACTAGTAATGCCGTGCTAGATGCGAATAGTGAGATTGCATTTGATACACCAAAGATAATGAAGGCAATGTCTTTTGTAAACACAGGAATGCCTTTTTCTTGATTGCTCCCACCAGGTACAGTAATTGCTGCTGCGAATACGATTGTGGTAATTAGTGCGGCAGTGATGCTACATGATTCAGCTGTGGTTTTCATCCACATCTCTCCTTCCTTCAACAAATTCCCATGCTCCCTTGTGAACACCATATCTGGTGTCTCCTTAAAAATGTTCTCTTGAGTAATGTATGTAGGATATACAATTTTTTTTACTTCCTGTAGAATTAATTTTATGATGCTAGCTACAGAAAAAAAATAACAACTATTTACTAATGATTAACTAACATATAGATGTTTACAATGTACCTGGCGCCATTGAAGCTCCCCTTGAAGCTGTAATGCTGCACCTGTAGTGTGATTGAGTTTACGTGAAGGCGCTAACCTTCCGGCCAGGTGCAAGATATTGTTCTTAGAAGAATCCAGAATTGTTCTATAAAGATTTTTACTCTCCCCAATGTCATAGATAAGGTTGTAGATTCCTTCTGAACGGTGTATTACTGCTAACTGAATAATGTCATACCCACTTTGGTCTTTTGATAAAATTGCTTCAGGTGATCTATATAGAATCTCATCAACAACTTTATGAGCATTTTGACAAGCAGCCTCAAGAATTGGACGGGTATAATATGGATGATGAGTACCCTTGAACTCTAACTTGTCTATTTCATCACACACCATTTCTAGAACCTTTTCTGCTTCATCCATCTCTCTCTTTCTCTTATTCATATGCGTGATGGACTCAGCTGCAACATACAACAAAGAACAATGATTGACATTCCTAATAATTATATGCCTAAAAATATGTCGTTTTCTTTTTCTTTTTCTTTTTTTTTTTGGAATGTCGAATTATATCTAACACTAATCTATTTGTGCTAAAAGAGTTCACATAATCACAAACCAATAGATCTGCGAAATATAAGATTTCAATGACACATTTAGGCACACTAATCATTTCTCTACAACATACATGTAAAAGCTCCATGCCTTAGGCACAATGTGCAGTTTAAATGTGATATGTTCACGTAGTTTTAATGTAATATGTTCACATTACAGTGAAAATATTGGAAACTATTTTGTATGTTTCATGTATCATGTTTATAATTGACCCAACGTGAGTTGTGGGCTCAGTTTGTTGCTTCTGTTGTCCTTTCGTGCCGAAAATTATATATAACTAGCTTTGAACCCTGCACTAAACCTTTATCCTAAGAGGTGTTAATCAAGTCGGGTTGGTCGGGTTTGGGTCAATTCGGGTCGGGTCAAAGTCGGGTCAGGGCTAAAAATACCATTCCTCAACCCGACCTTATTTAAATTTGGGTTAGTCGGGTTCGGGTCAATTCGGGTCGGGTTAACTCGAGCAGGGTCTCTTCGGGTTCGGATCAACCCAAATATGAGTAAAATGTAATAAAAAAATGCCTATTTGAACTCACTTATATAGATAATTTTAAAAAAATATGTAGCAACCATACTTTTCAGGTCATTATTCACCTTTTTCTTAAAACTATTAATTTGAAAGTTACTTATTTGCTTTTACGTGTAAATATAAACTTAAAACACATAAACCGAAAACGACATTTTTTGTAAACTGTCAATTTCTTTAGTCAGTATTTGACTAAAAATACTCAAAACATTCACTTTAAACATTTACGTGTTTACTTAACCCTAAAACCGGGAGATGAACCTTCGTAACGTGAAAAACGACTTTTAACACGTACAGGCACTAGACCGAGCATGGTCTACATTAAATTAACACATTATGGCTCTAATAGAGTTATTTTAAGCGCCATTGCATTTAATTTCACAAGTCTCACATTAAACACGTATAAATTGCATTTTAGTTCACGCGAGCACGCTTTTTGCACCAACCGACCAAGTAAGTAACTAAGGCTCACACCACTACTATATACTACATAAAAATTTGAATTTCCCTCCCCTATATCATCACCAAAACCTGCCATATACAAGCTTTCCTCAATACCATGTGCCTAATGGTCCAAATAACTCATAAACCTTGACATGACCTAATCCATCGCCATCTATGAGGTCCCCAACCTGTTTTGAAGCCTTCCCTAGTATAGTGATACACATATGTACTCTCTAAGATCATATTTCGTGTCATACTTAGGTTTTCAAGTATTAATACAAGGTCAAATATGCAAATATTTCATTCACCAACTCAAAAATAAAAATCTTTCTTTCTCCCTCTCTTGTTGCCATCGACCTACACTTTCTTGATTGGATATTGAAGACATTAGGTACTAGAAGCTTAAATTAGGTCATTTGGGTTAACACACTTGGGAAATCAATCAACATTCGAGTCATACTTGAACTAAATCTCCATTTTCTCACTAAGACTTGTAAGTCATCTTTTTTCTTAATTAAATTGTACTTTCATGGTGTTTAATCTATGTAGTTTCTAAAAGTACAAGTTGATTTTAACAAATTGCAAGTAAAATTTGAAAACCCTAAGTGTATATACTTACATATACATGACACACTCACTAAACACTTTCAAAAATTGTATCGCCATGTTGTGTTTTTCATTTTATGTTTAATTATATGCACCAAGTTAGCT